>JACVVK020000017.1:542500-640000 GCA_018292915.2 Batillaria attramentaria | reverse complement strand
GGATAGCGCAGAATCTCTTTCGCTTTCTTTCTTTCTTTCTTTCTTTCTTACCCTACAGTGCGACTCTCCCTTGGCCTTCCTCGCGAGAAATGTCACGAATGACGTCAGCAAAGGGGGGATAATTCCCTTTCAGCCGAAGGCCTGTCAATGTCAAATTCAATACAAAAACGCGAAATTGGCGAGCACAGTTCTTAGCTGTCGCAGAGTCGTGCGCTCGAAGACGATTTGCATTAAAAGAGGGTCACTGAATCGAGAAGAAGTGAAAAAGAAATCGGGGTGATGCGGGGAGAATCTTCTGGTGACAGAAAAAGGTATTCTGGTGGTGAGAGAGAGGAAATGGCTGTTGGAGGCTGGCTGACAGTGACACGGTGCTGTATATTATCTTTCTCTTTTTTTCTTTTTCTTTTCTTTTTTTTTTTGGGGGGGGGGGGTGGATGGGGGCGGGGGGGGGGACACAAGCGTGTTGGGGAAAAGATGGAGAGTAGGAGACAGGTGTCATTGGGGGCGTATGTATAGTCCTACGTGTCAATAGTCCTACGTGTCGAGAGGAGCCGGGGTGGCCGAATGGTAAAGTCCAAGACTCCTAATGCTTGGGTCGTGAGTTCGTATCCCAGCTGGGGCCAAATATTTGTGCTGGCTTTTTCATCGTTGTCCCGTCTTTGATATCACCCGTATGTGGTGGAAAAGGACGTTAAACCCCTAAACACCCACCCACCCCACCCTACGTGTCGATAGTCCGAAGGTCGGTAGTCCTGCTGGAAATAGGAGCATAGAACCAGTAAAACGTAGAACTGACGACTCTTCGAGTAAATGTGGGACAATCCACACGTAGGACAATCGACCGTATGACTGTCGAGCATCCGGACTATCGACACGTAGGACTATCGATACGTAGGACTATCGACACGTAGGACTATCGATACGTAGGACTATCGACACGTAGGACTATCGACACGTAGGACTATTGGCGTAGGACTGTTGGCGTAGTACTAACGACACGTAGGACTATTGGCGTAGAACTATTGGCGTAGTACTAACGACACGTAGGACAATCGGCGTAGAACTATTGGCGTAGTACTAACGACGCGTAGGACAATCGGCGTAGAACTATTGGCGTAGTACTAACGACGCGTAGGACTATTGGCGTAGAACTATTGGCGTAGTACTAACGACACGTAGGACAAGCGGCGTAGAACTATTGGCGTAGTACTAACGACGCGTAAGACTATTGGCGTAGAACTATTGGCATAGGACCATTGGCGTAGTACTAACGACACGTAGGACTATCGGCGTAGGACTGTCGTCAAGTAGGACAGTTGACCACGTAGAGCTAACGACAAGCACCCGATGTCACTCACAGTCACAGAAAGAAACGTTAGCTGGTGAAATGCAGGAACGTGCGCACACACACACACACACACACACACACACACACACACACACACACACACACACACACACACACACACACACACACACTTTTGAACGGTTCTTGCAAAAGATAATTATAGCTTCGGAAGCGGAACTACCCGGCTTGTTTGATAAATTTGTAATTTTAGGAATGGTAATAGTAGAGGAGAATCTCGAAAATACGAAGATGCATGCAACTATATTTTGCAAACTTAATGTCAGAGTTAAGTTGGAAGAAAAGAAAATTGTAAAAAATAAATCCAAGTTCTCTGCGCCCCACGCATTATATCAAGAGTTTCTTCACTAGTTTTTTGTGTTTGAATGTCTGTTAAAAGTGCACAGAAAAAAAAATTGAGTCACGGCAAATGTTCGTGGTAGATTTCACATAAATGTGTGCGCACACACACACACACACACACACACACACACACACACACACATTTAAAAAAAAAAAGTGCGGAGGTGTCTACGTGACTGTGCTGCCAAAGCTGAGGACACTGCCACCTACGCTCTCCTTGTCCAAACTGCCTTCACCTTCCTGTCCCATCCTGCCCCTCCCCGCCGCCACCCCCCCCCCCCCAACCTTCCTCCCCTCCTTCCGCTCTCCTCGTCAGCCCACCTCCCGTCCACGCCCCACCACCACCACCACCACCACCCCCCTAGCCCTGTTTTCGCCCCAGGGGAGGTCCCCCCAAATCCCCAAGACCCCTAGAGGAAGCGCCTTCAAGCTAAGATTCGCGCTCCTTCACTGGCTCGGAAAATCAACTCATTATTGCCCGTATCGATCCACTGTTACTGACTGTCGTCTCTGTTTTAATTCCCTTCGCGTTTTCTGCCTGGCCTGGCTCTCTCGCAGACTGGGGACGACAGGCCATGGGAGGCAACTGGTCGTTCGGTGCCCCTGTCGAGTTATGCGCACCTCGTTCTGACGCCGAGGCTTGCTGCTGGGGAGATGGGGAGGCTGGCTGGACGGGCAATAAGAGCCGGGTCCTACAATTTACCGGAAACATCCTCTGACGTTGCCCAAAGCAAAGCAAAACAGCCCTCATCCACCCCAAAGACACTCGCCCAGCCAAGCAGCCAAAGACACATGCCGGGAACAACTTGTCCTTAGAGGGCTAAAGGCCATAGGACGTAAAGCAAGCTAATGATGATGATGATGATTACCGGAAACACCACCGGAAAACACTAGGACCAGATTCAGGTTTAGGGTTAGTTTAAGGGTAGTAAGCTGGGTTGAAGTAGGTTTATTGTTAGTAACCCAACACGCGAAACACCGAAAACACCACAGGAAACACCAGCGTCAGACTGAGGTCTAAAATCCGTTTAGGGTAAGAAACCTTTGTTGAAGACGGTTTATGGTTAGTACCCATTTTGAATGAGCTTTAGGGGTAGTCACCTGGGCTAAATGGGTTTAGGGTTAATAGTTCGTCTGAAGAATGAGGATCAGGTCCTGCTGTTCACCTAAAACTCCGGAGACACCAACGCCAGACTAAGGTTTAAGGTTAGTTTGTTGCCAGTGAGATAGGTTGAAAGGGGTTTGTGGGTAGTAAGCCAATTTTAATGAGGTTTAGGGGTAGTAACCTGGGCTGAATGAGGTCTATGGTTAGTAACTCAATTTTAATGAGGTTTAATGAGGGCTGAATGAGGTTTTTGGTTAGTAACCCCAATTTTAATGAGGTTTATGGTTAGTAACCAACCAAATTATGAGGTTCAGGGGTAGTAACCTGGGCTGAATGAACTTTGTGTTTCGTAACTAAATTTTAATGAGGTTTAGGGGTAGTAACCTGGGCTGAATGAGGTTTAGGGTAAGTAACCCAATTTCAATGAGGTTTAGGGGCAGTAACCTGGGCTGAATGAGGTTTAGGGTTAGGAGTCTGGCTGGCCAATGACAATAGGGTTTTACTATTCACCTGAAACACCAGGAACACCAACACCATACTCATGTTTAGGGTTAGTTTAGGGTTAGTAACCTGTGTTGAAGGAGGTTTATGGTTAGTAGCCCGGTCTGAATGACATCCGGGGTTAGTAACATGGCTGAATGATGTTCAGGGCCAGGAGCCTGGTTGTGCGACGGGGATCGGCTCCTACAATTTACTGGAAACGCCGAAAACACCTCCGGGGACACCATCACCAGACTGAGATTTAGGGTTAGTTTTAGGGTTAGTAACCTGTGTTGAAGGAGGTAAGTATCCAAGTCTGAATAAAATTTAAGGTTAGGAGTTAGGCTGGGACTGGGTTCGGTACATGTATTAAAATTTCAGAGAAGGCCAAACGTGTTGTAGATATTCATTTTCACCATCATATACATTTGTGTGTTTTTTTCCCCGCATTCTTACTATATACATTTGGAGGCGTTTCCTGTGATGTGTCCATGGTTTCCGGTGAGTAGAAGGACCCATGAGGATCCACAACCCGCACCCGAGGCTCGAGGGCAAAGACGATCCCCCTACTTTGATCGAAGGTTTCTGGAAACCGCGAGATCCGTGCAATTTTTCGGCTGGTTGTTTCTCGAAATCGAATCTGGCAATTCGGTCTTGGGCAGCAAGACCTTAATAAGTTCCAACGATAAGACAAAGTTCTTTCGCTGATACGTCTGCGTCTTGTCTGCCTGGAGATAGTAGTTTGTCAAAAAGGAATTCACGAGACACCAGTTTCCTGCCTCACAAATTACAGTTATTTCGCTCCCGTCAGACTTGTGCAAGAGCCAGTCGATGCATTTAGTTTAAGCGAAACTGTTGGTGTAACTCCGTCACGTGGGAGAACTACCACATTGTTAAACTCTTGTTACATGTGGAAATTCTACTAGACGTGGAAATTATTACAGACACACATGTTTTTTGTTGTTGTTTTTTTTTTTTTAAACACTCTTAAGTCGAACTTCGGATAAATCGAAGCAAAAAAGAAAATCCGGCCAAACTTGTTCTTTGTATGAGTAAATTTTCCACGGATAAGTTGAACAAGCACTCCAAAACGGATAAGTCGAACAAGTACTCCAAATCGGATCAGGCAAGCTTCGGTTATGTCAAACAATATTTCCCATTTTTGCTTCCGGTAAGTCGAAGCAATCACGAGCATTCTCGTTGTATTGTAGTGGTGTATGTAGCTATGATGTACGTACGGCGCTTAGAGCCTGTTTTCATTTCGTGTATAGGCGCCTTATAAGTCGTCATTATTATTATTATTATGTCACACGGAGGACCTCAGTCACATTGGGAAACTCCATCACAAGGGGAAACTTCAGCACTTGGGGAAACTGGAAACTCCATCACAAGGGGAAACTTCAGCACTTGGGGAAACTGGAAACTCCATCACAAGGGGAAACTTCAGCACTTGGGGAAACTGGAAACTCCATCACAAGGGGAAACTCATCCAGAACGGAGGGGGGGTGGGGACTATCACATGAGGACACTTAGTCGCATGGGGTACTCTGTCGCGTGTGCAAACTCACATAGGGAAACATAGTCACGCGTATCCCACTAAGTCACTTGATCGTTCCCAAGCTGCCACTTCATGTACAAGGGAAAACCGACGCAAGATTTCCACGTATGTGACAGGGTGGGTGGGTGGGTGTTTGGGGGTTTAACGTCCTTTTCCAGCACATACGGGTGATATCAAAGACGGAGCAACGATGAAAAAAGCCAGCACAAATATTTGGCTCCAGCCGGGATTCGAACTCACGACCCGAACATTGGAAGTCCAACGCTCTACCATTCGGCCACCCCGGCTCCCAACACGTATGTGACCGGCTCCCACAAAGGGGGTCAAAGGATGATCAGGGGCACATGGAGTTACTGGCATCTCTTAAAAAAAAAAAAAAAAAAAAGTGCAGAAAATTATGGTATGAAAATTATTTCTTCAGCATGGTGTAGGCTTGAGATATGTTTGTTGAAAACTTGCTGTTGAAAAGCTGCCATTCTGAGAAAATGGCTGGTGGTTGAGTGGATGGGTGTTTGGGAGTTTAACGTCCTTTTCCACCACATACGAGTGATATCAACGACGGGGCAACGATGAAAAAGGCCGGCACAAATATTTGGCTCCACCCGGGATTCGAACTCACGACCCGAGCATTAGAAGTCCAACGCTCTTACATTCGGCCACGCCGGCTCCCCGAGAAAAAGGCTGGTAAAGTATGACATAAGAATCATGCTGGCACGTACAGCATGGGTGTATCATATGCTCACTTTTCACATGTTACATTACAACTCACACAAGTTGGGGAGCCGGGGTGGCCGAATGGTAGAGGGCTGGACTTTCGATGCTCGGGGTCGTGAGTTCGAATCCCGGCTGGGGCCAAACATTTGTGCTGGCTTTTTCATCGTTGCCCCCTCTTTGATATCACACGTATGTGGTGGAAAAGGACGTTAAACTCCCTAACACCCACCCACCCTTCATGTAAGTTGTATCAGTTATTTAAGGGCCCCAAAATGCAACAGTTGGGGTTTGTTTGTTTGTTGTTGTTGTTGTAGTTTTCAATTTTCTCAAAAGTGGCTAACAGGGGATTTGGTCTAGTGGTTAAGGCATCCGACTTCGGATCCTGAGCTGCCTGGTTCGAGTCCCCGGTGGGCAGGAATATGGTTGGATTTTTTCAATACCATATCGAGTCAAATCCATGTGCAGACTCGTTTGCGGTGCCTGTCTCACCTTCGTGTACACACGCACGCACAAATATCAAGTGGGCACGCTAAAAATCCCACGTTCATCTTTCGAAGAAGAGTAGGCTGTGGCCGGTGGCGTGGTAAAACAGAAATACTGTCGCACGCACCAGAGTGAATAGCAGGGTGGAGGTTTGCACACAAAGTAGCGCCTAGCGGCAGCAGGCTTTCCCTGCTTCATCCTCCAGCCTTGCGGCGCCTAGAGCATCTCATTAGAGATGGATACGTGCGCCGAGGAGTATACCATACCATACCATACCATATCCATATCATAATCGATTTTCTCCCCTTTTATATCACATATGTTTTATTTCCACAGGGGCGGTCGGTGGTCTAGTGGTTGAAAGACCTGTCACCAATGCGAGAGGTCAGGGGTTCGAGTCCCACTCGGGGCAAAGAATTTTTCCTTCTCGTATGTGGCACCGTTCATTCGGGCCGATCGTCGGGGGTTCTCTCCGGGTACTCCGGCTTCCTCCCCCTCTGCTTTGGAAATGTTCAGCCCACCAAATTTGAAAAATAAATGCAATTCCAAATTCCGAAATTTAAATAGCTGAGCTGACCCTTCGCACCACGTGATTGTAATGTGTTTATGTCCGGTGTGTGAGAGAATGTGTGTGATTCACGTGAGCGTGCGTGTTGGGTTCAGTTCGCGGCGCTTTCAGCCGATTCATGAAATTGGGTAAAGCGCCTATACAATACTCATTATTATTATTATTATTATTATTATTATTATTATTATTACTTAAACGAGGAGCGCAGGGCGGAAGGTGAGGGACTGACTGACTGACTACAACGACACTATACGGCACAGGGGGTAACACACTGAGCAGTAAAACATTCACATAAGTAATGGAAGTATAGAATATGCCAATATTAAGACGCATGAGGAAGCTATAAGAAAAGTAATAAAGGAATGGTTAAAGGTTAATTTGTGAAAAAATAATGATAAATTTTAGCTTTAAAAATATAAGGGAAGTACGTAGACTGAACAACAGATGGGAGGTTATTCCATAACGTAGCCCCTGAGGGAGGGAGGGGGAGGGACGGAGAGGGAGGGGGAGGGTGTGTGTCATAGAGGTAATACAGATGTCGAGGAAACTGAGCAACCTTCACCAATCCCCGGGGAGTCTGATGGCAGTAGTGCTTCTCAGAGAGGTTAAAAAAAAAAAAAATGTCCAATCCAATGTCACAGTGTCTCCTTACACTGCACAGAGAAGAGAAGAATTCTAAAATAATTATGAAATATCAAACACAACGGAAAACGTGGGAGGAAGAAGGCTAAGATTTTTTTTTTCCGCTATATTTCCGCACTGATCAAAGAAGTAGATCAACCATTCTCCGCGTTCGAAGAGTCTGTGGTCCTCCATCCATGCTGAGAACAGAAATGTAAACTATTCCTGCTTTCGTGTCATGAGAATGATTTGATTGAAGGAAAAGGTTGGAGTAGAGGAAAGTGGGTGTTGCATCAGAATGAATGAACTGGGAAAAACGTTTGGAAGGGGGGGGGGGGTGAGGAGCCTGGTTGTCTGTTGGATGACAATGACTAAACTAGGGGGGGGGGGGAGAAGGCTTAGAGGAAATTGAATATCTGTAGTCTGAGACTGACTGCATAAAAGGAAAAGGCTAGGTTAGAGGAAAGTGGGTATCGGTACACTAAGAGAGACTGAACAAGGGGAATGGTGGGTGGGTGTTTGGGATTTTAACGTCCTTTTCCAACACGTAAGGGTGATATCAAAGACGGGGCAACGAGGAAAAGGCCATCACAAATATTTGGCCCCAGCCAGGAGTCGAACTCACGACCCAAGCATTGACAGTCCAACGCTTTACTATTGGGCTATCCCGGCTCCCCTGAACAAGGGGAAAAGGATGAGCTGAAAGACACATTACATTAAAGCATCACCTCATTTTTTATCCATTTTCAGCGGTTTTGGCAGAAGGTCAGAAATCTCCATTTCAAGGCCACTGACCGATGACGTAACTGGAGTGAACTCGTAAACCACTGAGTGGGTTATGGAAAGTATTAACTCACACTTTCGCTCTTTGTTTCCTTACTATTTTCAGACGTAAAGCACTCGAAGTTAACTCACTGAAAATTTGCACTGGCGAGTGGTGTAAATACGTTCAGCCTGCCATCCTGCGAAAAGGAGTTATCTCTTTGAAGCGCATGCAAAAATCGCACTTGTGCTTGAAATCTTACATCACTAGAAGCCACTTGAAGCCACTAAATTACGCAATTTGCAGTAGTCTCGCATCTAGCGGGAAGACTCACGCCTTGCGTAATAGAGGAAATTGGGGAAAGCGCCTATACAATACTTATTATTATTATATTATTAACTCTTAAGAATCCGAGCACGACCACCACCTGCCCACTATATGATAAGACTGCCAAAAAGACCAAGCCTCGGATTCTTAAGAGTTAATAATATAATAATAATAATAGTAATAATAATGAGTATTGTAAAGGCGCTTCACCCAATTTCATGAATCGGCTCAAAGTGCCGGGAACTGAACCCAACACGCACGCTCACGTGAATCACACACATTCTCTCACACACTGGACATAAACACATTACAATCACGTGGTGCCAAGGGTCAGCTCAGCTATTTACGTTTCGGAATTTAGAATTGCATTTATTTTTTTCAAATTTGGTGGACTGAACATTTCCAAAGCAGAGGGGGAGGAAGCCGGAGTACCCGGAGAGAACCCCCGACGATCGGCCAGAATGATCGGTGCCACAAACGAGTAGGAAAAATTCGTTGCCCCGAGTGGGACTCGAACCCCTGACCTCTCGCATTGGTGACAAGTCTCTTAACCACTAGACCACCGAGCGCCCAGCTTACAGGAGAGTGGGTATCTGCGCACTGCGAATGGTTGCACAAAATGGAAAGTCTGCCGGTTCGACGAAAGTGTGCTCCCGCACTATTTATACAGGAACAGGGGCTAGGCATCATCACCTGCCGCCTCCAACAGAAACAGATGCCAAGCTTCTATTATTTTTATATAAATTATTTCGCATGGTGCACTTTCCCACAGATCACATTTTTAACTCCGCATTGTCCAGAAGCACGTTACAGTGAAGAACACCCCCAGGCTGAGGCCTTTTTTTTTCTTTTCTTTTTTTTTTGTTGAATAAAATCGGTTTTAATACATCTTCTTTAAAACTACGCAGCCATGACAGCCAAGCTTGAAATGCACCGGAAATTACTTGCATTTTGGTTTCAGCAGGCAATCACAACAGCCAATGAATTATCTTCACGTGATCCGGATGTCACGTGAATGGCTGTCTTGTCGTCACGTGATAGAGATCTGTTACTTTGCATGTGGCAGTCAGAGGAGGAGGGGAGATCGTTGAAGCTTGCGCTTGATGGCTTCTTAAGTATATTTAAAACGACGGATGAGTTTTGTGTAAAGTATGTGGCTTGCGCAAGAAAAAGTTTTACCTATTTTAAGACTTGCCAGATTGTTTTCCTGGTGTGTGTGTGTGTGTGTGTGTGTGTGTGTGTGTGTGTGTGTGTGTGTGTGTGTGTGTGTGTGTGTGTGTGTGTGTGTGTGTGTGTGTGTGTGACTCCATGAAGACGCAGCCTCTGAGGTTCTGAGGAGTTAATTTTGATTCGAAATTTGGACCACTTTTGTTCTGTGAAAATGATTTACTGAATAATGTGTTCGCTTTCAAGTTGTACAGAACCGATGCTGCATCAAAATTAAAAATCAAAACACTTTTATTACATGGAACGTTTCATGCACAGCGGATGGGTGAGTGAGTGGGTGCTTGGGAGTTTAACGTCCTTTTCCACGACACATGGGTGATATCAAAGACGGGGCAACGAGAAATAGTTGGCCCCAGCTGGGATTCGAATTCACGACCCGAGCATTGAAATACCAGCGCTCTACCACTCGACTTTCCCGGCTAACCTTTAAATGCGCTTTGAAATGTTTCCAGAGAATTTCAAAGGTCACTAGATGCAATGTAAACAGATTCAAGTTGAACACATGAAAAGTGTGTGCTCAAAGTTCATGATCTTCGCCCACCGCTGCTTCTAGCAGTTACAGGCCTTCTAGCTGACCCCTACACTATCTCTTTTAGTCACAATTTTACAGTTACATGGAAAAGAGACCTGGGCGCTTTTTAAAGCCTTGACGCTTAGGCTTTTTTTTTCAGACAGGGGAAGAAATAGCCGCAAACGTGTTAGGACTTCTTTCAGTGCAACCATGTGCCAGCGCGGTCGTGGATTTAGCTGGATCAATGGGAGACTATGGCCGGCCGGTTCCTGAAAACTTCCAGAACCGCCTGCAGCATCCCACAGTTCTTCTTGTGCTTCATCTGAACCCTTCCAGGCAAAATGGGGACGAGCGCAAACATTCCAGTATTGACTCAACCATCCTGGGCCCCATTTACGCCTCTCTGAACCAATCCCGTCCCAACATTAAACTCTTTTTCTCGTTTGATTTTTTTTCGATTTTCTATAACATGTCCCCACCTCCCTGCACGCTTTAATGCAATCTCGGCCAACAGTTTTTAATCAGCGTTCCCTTTCTGTGAGTTTACGACTACCAGTAGAAACTTTTTTTCCTTTAGTACACGTTTCCTACAATCCCTCCCCCTCCCCCCTCCCCGCTTAACGTACACCCCCTAGCGTCTTCTCCACTTAATACCCCCCCCCCTCCCCCGGGCAACCTCACGGCCGCTTCGCTTTCCTTATTGACGTAGATACACCCCTTCTCCCTCTTCATCCCACCGTCACCGCCTTCATCTAATACGCGGACTACCTAAAACCCATACCCCCATAGACACACACAACAACACACACACACACACACACACACACACACACACACACCAAACGTCTTCCCTTTCGACTCTTTTCGCCACTCCCTACCCCCTCCCTCCCCTTCTCTTCCCTACTTTCACCCCTTCTCCCCATCTTTTTGGTCATCTTCTGCTGTGTCTAATACTGTGGACCCAGCTCGATGGTCGCAATCAATCACCCAATCGGCCCTATATTCACCCCCCCCCCCTTCCCCCCGCTCAAAAGATCGGAGATCCTGTCTTTGATGTCTGCGGATTCCTTCACACGAAAAGACCCCTGCCATTCCGACACCCTCCCCCTCCTCCCCAGTCTCTCATCCAGGGTCCCATCCCCCTTTTTTCCCCCCTCGGGCCGTTTCTCTCCCCTCCATAGTGGTTCTCGCCCCTGCCGAGCTCTTCAGTCAGCCGCAGTGACGCCAGTAGGCGGGCTGTTCCATCGATCGGTGTCACTCCTTGCGTCAGCGGGGCGTTTTCTTGTTGTCCGCTGCGGCCCAAAAATGTCAGCTGGCTCAGGTTCAATATTTCATCTGGACCACCACCGCTACTAAAAAGCGATCTAAATCAAACATCCCCAAACCACTTGCGTTTGGGGGGGGGGGGGGTCCTTTCAGGTCAAAATTGTGTCAGTTAAGCTGGAACTATCTCCCAAGGTCAAAGAGGTTTTGCAAAATTAGATTCATCACAAAAAAAGCGAGCAAGAACGATTACGAAACATTTTCCGCATACCCTCTTCTTCGTAGGGAGGGGGTGGTGTTGTGGAGGGGGATGGGGGGATGGAGGAGAGGATGGTGCACAAGAAAGGGACATGCTGTACATGAAACTGTTGTTGGTCTAACAACATGCAAATGAGAATTCGTTTTTGTTGATAGTTGAATCACACCACGTGCACAGTTTAATGATGCAGATGGCTAAATACACCTCCCCCCCCCCCCACACACACACACACTCACCACCAAACCCCAGCCCCAGACCCAGACAGATAAACCCGCTAGTTAGTTCGGGCAACCCATGAGTGATCGGGGAAGTCACATCCTGGGTTAGGGATCCAAGCGAACAACCTTTTTGGTGGCTACATCTTTTGCGTGGTTGCTGGGCACAGGAAAACGTCAGGCTAATGTACGAAACATGGCAGCCTACCTAAGCTGTACGATGATGTTTACTAGCTGAGCTTGACTGGAGTTCGAATGGGATCCCCTATGGCGCACGGCGAACCTCACCTCAGTCGCAGTGTCAGCGTGGGACATTTTCCACTGAGACACGCATGCGCTTCAGCTTGTAGGGCAAAAGTGTATATTTTCGTGGAGCGTTATTCAGCGTCAATTGTGTCCAGCCACCACAGAGACATCAATGTGTTGATTTCTTTTTCCTATGGTTGGATCCATGACCCTCGATTACAAGAGAGGGACATCATGACTACCCGCTAGTGTAGTCGAGTGATGAGGAGTCGAGTCGTGAGTTGGAATCGTGGCTGGGGGCCAAAAATTTGTGTTGGCTTTTTTTTCTCGTTGCCCCTGTATGTGGTGGGAAAGGACGTTAAACCAAAAGCCAACCAACCAACCAACCAACACCACGCCAATGAGAATTTTGGTGTTCGTCGATGTCGGTTATAGCACTCCACGTGTTCAGTTTTGTAATGCACATGGCTAGAGATCACCCACCCACCCCCCACCCACCCCACCCCACCACGTCTTTCCAAATTTCATAGAAATGGTCAAGTTCATCTAGTTTTGTCGCCATGGTACTTCTTCTTCTTCCTTGTTCGCCTCTCGTTACAGGCTACGTAACACAGATGCAAATTTGGAGGAAAACGCTATATATTCCTCTTACACATAACGTTGCAGATGACACCCTAGAAATGCTTTAAAATTCACCAAAAAAATTCACAAAAATCCGGCAGCCATAGACTCATGTGTAGAGTAAATTTAAACAAATTCCAATGTTCCGTTTTTTTGGCAATGTTGGCAGCGACCACATACCCCCTCATTCCACGGTCGTCTGCTGGCTCCTGTGCCAGCCGCGCATGAATACAAATAGTCCACAAGCCAACCTCATTTTCCCCTAATTTTACTATTACCTGGCATGAAACTTGTTTACAAAGCCAACAAAAAGCACCCGATTGCCATTTTTTACTCTGCACGCAAATTTTAAAAGAGGCAAAGATTTTCTACCATATTTAGCCGAGTTGTTACTACATGCCCCGGAAGCTAATACAGTCACGTAACCTTAGATGAGCAGCCCGGTGTCCTCGATGAAGGCTGCCGTCTGTCGCAGCTCCTCCAGGGTGCCGTATAGCGTGGGTCGCCATGGTAACGAGCGTGTATGTGGCTTACTCAAGCCTACGTTCTTCCGTTCTGGGAGATCGTCACTTCGATGGCACCCTTCCACCATACCTTTTGGCTTCACTCGTCACCCTCCGGTCGTCGTCCGAGTGCCTTCTCAAAATTCCCACGCGCAACGTGAAATCGTCTGGCGAGTGCTCTCTCAGGTTTGTCGCACCAACGTTACAGAACGATCTGCCTGCGAATCTGAGAAATGCGCCCATTGTGTCTGTTTGTAAGAGTTGTCACTGGCTTGACTGACGAGTTAGTGGGCTACGTGTCGATTCTGTGGCACTACGCCCATGCATTGATGCAGTGTAGTCAACTGATAATAATAATAATAATCGCATTGATATAGGCGCTTTATCCCAAATATTTGGCTCAAAGTGCCGCGAGCTAAACCCAACACGCACGCTCACGTGAATCGCACGCATTCTCTCACACACTTGGACATGAACACATTACAATATCGTGGTGCAAAGGGCCAGCTCAGCAATTTATGTTTCGGAATTTTAGAATTGCTTTTTTTTGTGGGCTGAACATTTCCAGAGCAGAGGGGAAGGAAAGCCGGAGTACCCGGAGAGACCCCCCGGCGATCGGCCCGAATGAACGGTGTCACGTACGAGAAAGAAGAATTCTTCGCCCCGAGTGATCCACTGAGACTCTGAGACATACCGATGACACTCAAAGTAGTAGATGGACGTCATGGCCTGATGCGAGGAAATGAGGCCACCAGGCCATCGAGGCTTGCCTCTGGAGAAGGATGTTGTCTGATACTGTGCAAGAGACGAGACCGAGTCTGGAGGTAGACGCGTAATATCCGGGGACGGGCAGTCAGCCTTTCCTTGACTGAACTGATGGTGCTACCAGACCGTTACTGATATCTCGAACACTGGGTCTCCCAGGAACTGTTATCTACGGATTGTTTCCAATCGCGTGTCCCTCGGCTGTCTAAGTACTGGTCAGTAATGTTATGAGTCAAAGTCCTGTGACCCCCTACTTTCTAAGTAAGTCATTAAAAGTCGCTTTGTTTTATTTCCTGCCCTCCAGGGGCATCGGGGAAGATAAAGAAAAAAGAAATCAACACAACGGTGCATATCACGTTCTTCTGCTTGCTTGCCTGGTGGCATTAGGCGTATGACAAACATGAGTTTAAGTGTAATAATAATAATAATAATAATGAGTATTGAATAGGCGCTTTACCCAGTTTCGTGAATCGGCTCAAAGCGCCGCGAACTGAACCCAACACGCACGCTCACACATAAACACATTACAATCACGTGGTGCGAAGGGTCAGCCCAGCTATTTAAATTTCGGAATTTAGAATTGCATTTATTTTTCAACTTTGAACATTACAAAAGCGTAGTATGTTCAGTAGTGTTCAGTCAATGTTACGCATTAAAGTCCAGTGTTCTCCTACTGTATGAGTCATGCTCTGTCAATGTTATGCGCCCTAAATGTTACATGTTGATGTCCCCTATTTTATGATTAATGTTTTAGTCAGTCTTGTGTGTCAAAATCATCAGTCCCATGAGTCTCACTCACTTTCTAAGTCATGTTCAGTCAGTCGTACGGGTCAAAGTCCTGTGTACTCCAATTTCTAAGTAATGTTTGTCCTATGTCCCCCTACTTTCCACATAATGTTCAAATAATGTTGTTTGTTATCGTCCGGTGACGACAAAACGGCCCAAGTAAGTGCCTATCAAACTTATGTATAAATGTCGTCAGACCTTTCGAGTCGGTGTGTGTGTGTGTGTGTGTGTGTGTGTGTGTGTGTGTGTGTGTGTGTGTGTGTGTGTGTGTGTGTCTGTCTGTCTGATTGATTGTGTGCGTCTGTGTGTGTGTGTGTCTCCGTGTGTGTGTGTGTGTGTGTGTGTGTGTGTGTGTGTGAGAGAGAGAGAGAGAGAGAGAGAGTTCAACGTTCTTTTCCACCACATATGGATGATACCAAGGAGAGAAAGGCCAGCACAAATATTTAGACCCGGCTGGGATCCGATCTCACGACCCGAGCATTGAAAGTCCAACGCTCTACCGCTGGGCTATCAAGGCTCCCTTTCAAACCGATGTGCTTGTAGAAACAGAAACAGAACTGTCAGACCTTACATTTCTTGACATAACAGCTGTGCAAGATCGTTAATTCATTTTGAAAGTCCATCTGCAACGCTTAACCTTTTCAACGACGTTTGAAAGACAGGAACAGGTCAGTGAAGTGCTGTTTTGTTCCTCGGGCTGGAAAACGGCCCAGGGCTTAATACGAAACTAACGATGAAAAATGGAGGACACTTCCATCACGCAGTTTGCACAACACGCCAACGCTTTGCTGGACCTGTCGAGCCAAGTGCAGTTTTTTGGTGAGGTTTTTTTTTTTTTTTAATTTTTTTTTAAAGCATGTCCATCTCTAGAGACATGAACTCCTTTATCTGGCTACCTCTCCTGGGGGATTCTGTTCAGATGTATTCACATCATACTTCATTCCGTCAATATGCCCCTTGGCCTATTCGCGGGCTTTTTGGAATTAGAAGGAGATGAGATGTCATAACTCCACGGTGACAAAAATGAGACTCCCTTGCACCAACTGTCGGGCTTTCTTGATGAGATTCTTCAAAACTGCGAGCACGCGAGCTCTCCTGCAAAAGAGTCGGTTTTGGTCACGTTCGTCCGCTAGTTTTGCGGTATGTAATGCGACGCCTTTAAGCCTTTTATTTTCGTATCCAGTCTTTTGCGTGTGAAGATCAATTTTGCCGAAAGGGTAGACGTCAGCGGTAATACTTGCGCGTCACTGTCAAAGAAAATTGCTTCCTTGAGATAGGTTCGGATGAGATCAGAATTTTGATGTGTGTGTGTGTGTGTGTGTGTGTGTGTGTGTGTGTGTGTGTGTGACAAACGCAAAGGAAAAACGCACAGACAGAGGGCTCGAAGGGTTTATTGTATTAGACAGGAACCCTACAACAAGTGTGTGATAATGAAGAAGAAGGAGTTAGTTAGTTAGTTAGTTAGTTAGTCAGTTAGTTAGTTAGTTAGTTAGGGCTTAACGCCGCGCAAGCAACAAAGACTATTTCGCGGCTAAACCGAGCCCCGTTCTGCCAGGTTCGTTAAAACATAAAAGTCCGGCTTAAAACATGATATATATATATATATATATATATATCAAGAATTTGTATAGCTTAAAGGAGAACCAATGAAGGACTAATTTGTTTCCAGAGACTAAGGCTCAGAGAGTAAAACTATATCCCAGATTGTATTGCACCAATGTCTAACCTTCAAATGGGGAGAGAGAGAGTGTGTGTGTGTGTGTGTGTGTGTGTGTGTGTGTGTGTGTGTGTGTCTCCCTCCCAAAAATCCCAAAACTTTCCCCTCATCATTTCTTCTCTCCCTTCTCAATAAACCTTCATCACCATACCCAATTTACTCAACTCGTTTTCTCCTTCGCAATTTTCCCGCAGCAAAAGCCGGTCTAAGTCAAACTGAAGATGGGCTTCTGGCGTGAGAGATGTTGCGTAAAGATGGATAGTTTTTCAAATGAGGTCATCGCCCGTTAAAAACCGTTGCGTTAATGGGGTTTGGACGGCTGACAGGCCTTCCCTTATCCCCGGAAACCCCCATTGCCCTTCCCATCAATCATTGCGGTTGCCGGAGCGAGGCTCCAGTCATTTGCCACCTCATTGCCACGGTTTGGGATGCTCCCAAAGTCGCCATCTTTGTTTTTGTGCAGCGCGAGAAGTCTTAATTTTAGGATGATGGAACTTCGATAAATTTTTCTCAGTTGTTTTCGAGTTCGTGGAGGCTTGTTGTCATAGCTGTTTTTGGATTTGTGTTGTTTTCGATGTTGAAATGGGAAGTGCGAGAATCTCGTCATCTGTAGATTTATTGCGCTGTTGTTGTTGATGTTGTTGTGGTGGTGGTGGTTGTGGTTGTCGTCGTTATTGTTGTCGTCTTTGTTGCGGTGGTGGTGGTGTCGCTACTGCTGTTCTTCTTCTTCTTCTTCTCCTTCTTGGCTCTTTAGCACATAACGGCTGTTGTAGTTATCGGTATGACGAATTGTTCTTGTTTCTGTAGTTCTTGTTGCCGTTATTATTACGTGTCTGAGTGGTACGGATGTTAAAACTAACATAAACAGCCAAAAAGAATCTGTGAGCCTAAATGTTCGGAAAATAGGCCTCTAAAGGCCCAAGGTACTAAAAAAACATAAGGCATTATTATAGATTCGGTCCCCACCTTTAAAACTTCAGCCAAAACACACTTGTTCCCAGCCCAGAAGCAGTAATGTCAGAGGGACTGGCTGGACTCTTTGGAGCCTACAGGCGCAGTAACAAGCTCAACTGTTCCCAAACAAAAGCCTCCCTATATAAAAGTTAGCAATCTTAGAAATGGTGCCCCAAGTTCAGCTCCATTGCACCACGGAACTGGTTCGAGCAGTCCCATTGCACCAAAGAACTGTTTCCTTTGACTGTGATTCAGCTGACTCACTGAAGGTGTTATTCAGGGATGTCCCTCCTGACAACATCTTTAATTTCCTGAAGGAAAAAACAAACTTGTTTTATAAGATATAGTCCGTCCAGAATCATGGCCTTTCATTTACCTCCGTCCGTTCAATTGTTATTACAGACCTGGAAGAAATTAATCTCGTATGGATGTCCTTTAAGTCTCACAAATTTTTAGTATGTATATACATCTCGTTTTAAAAAAACCTGGCAAGAAGGGACTCGGATTAGCCGCGAAATAGTCTTAGTTGCTTGCGCGGCGTTAAAGCCCTAAATAACTAACTATCATTTGACTCTGTGTGTGTGTGTGTGTGTGTGTGTGTGTGTGTGTGTGTGGATCTGTTTGTGTAACAGGTTCATCACAGCAAAAACAAAGGCTGCCCAGTCTGACTGGACTCAATCAACCGGACTGTTCGCCTGTTCCGTTAGGATAGCTGCCCCTTCCCCCCTGTGTGTGTGTGTGTGTGTGTGTGTGTTTCTTTTGGGTGTCGTCAGGTGCGTGTAGGCGTGTGTGTGTGTGTGTGTGTGTGTGTGGCTCGTGTGTCATACGTATTGTTATTCTCTTGGCATTCTAGGCCGGGTGGTTAGTAAAGTTCATAAGTTTCACGTGTGGCCACTGCCAGTTAGTGAGTACTGAGTAGCAGGAGTTAGCGTAGTTGAGGGGTGAGTAGATTTCTTCAGTGCGGGTTAGGACTCGGCGGCTGGCAGGCAGGGCCTATCGGGTACCTTTTCTTTCTAACCACGTGTATTCCTGTTTCTTTTCTTCTCCTTCCCTCTTCTAACCAGTATAACAGGGACGCAGCTTAGGGTTTTGTTCTTGTAGTGTGTATTGATGTTAGGTTGTTTCCAGTCTGTATTTCTTTATCACATTTCTTGTTGCTTATCTATCGTTCTGTGTTCTTATTTTGTCTGTCTATTGTCGTGTTGTGCTCGTCGACGACTCGCTTGGCCACCGCTCCTCCACGCCAACCCAGTGACAACGCGTGACACCCCCCCCCCCCTTAATAATAATAATGAATACAGTTTATATAGCGCCTATCTGTATTCTACGAAACACTCTTTGTGCTCACACACACACACACACACACACACACACACACTGAGTGCCGATGAAACAGTGGTCGGTCTACAGCTCGAAAGCTTGCCTAAAGAGGTAGGTCTTCAAATGGGCCTTAAATTGAGTCAGCGTGGGAAGGTCCCTAATGGTGACAGGTAAAGCGTTCCACACAGAGGGGGCGGCGTAAGAAAATGAACGACCGCCAGCTGACTTCAGAGTTGTTCTTGGAACCTTTAACAGTTTTTCTGATGATGAACAGAGAGTACGGGAGGGTTGGTAGGTTGTAAGCATTGCAGACAGGTACAGAGGGAGAGAGCCATCGAAATGGCGGTACGCCAGTGTTGCAATTTTGAACTGGATGCGGAGAGGGATTGGAAGCCAGTGCAGCTGTTTCAGAAGGGGAGTGGCATGGTCTCTTTTTCGTTTTCTAAGAATAAGGCGAGCGGCGTTGTTTTGCACGCGCTGTAGCCTTTGCATTTGCTCAGAGGAGATTCCATACATGACAGAATTACAGTAATCTAGCCGGGAAGTAATGGTGGCATTGACAAGTGTAGTGGCAGCGGTTTCGGATAAGTATGAACGGATGGCCTCAACGCCAGAGCGACAGACCTGGCTAATGTGGTCCTCCATAGAAAGCGTCTGGTCAAGAGTGACACCGAGGTACTTAACTGAGGGTTTGAACGTTATACTATCATCAGCTATGGACACCGAGTTGCTGTCTACCTGCTTCAGCCTGTGCTCTGTACCTGCCAGCATGACTTCCGTCTTATCTGTGTTCAGCATCAGTTTGTTACTGTTTATCCATGACAAGATATCAACAATACAGGATTGGATGCAATCTTGAGCTGAGACAAAAGCCTCTGGTGTTGCACACTGTGATAACCCTGTATCGTCTGCATATTTGTGGAAAGAACACTGATGCTGGTTTTTAATGTCTGACAGGGGCTGTGAGTAAAGCGTAAAGAGGACAGGGCCAAGCACTGAGCCCTGAGGGACTCCGAAGGCTAGAAGACTTGGTGTGGAACGCACATCGCGAACACATACCGACTGGTAGCGATTGCTAAGGTAGGATGCGAACCAGGTGAGCACCGTCCCGCGAAAACCGAAGGTAGTCTCAAGCCTTTGGAGAAGGATCGAGTGGTCAAGCGTGTCGAATGTGGCGCTCAGGTCGAGGAGAGCCACCAGAGAGACAAGTCTCTCATCCGCATTGGACAGCAACTCACCCACGACACTAAGCACCGCAGTCTCCGTGCTGTGACCGCTCCTATAGGCGGACTGGCGGATTTCAAGCAAACCGTTTTGGCTCAGATGTTTCTGGAGCTGGGCGAGCACAACCTTTTCCAGTATCTTTGATACGAACGGGATGTTTGACACGGGCCGGTAATGCTTTTAAGATGTTACGGTCAAGGCTAGGTTTCTTAAGAAGTGGAGTGGCAACTGCCTGCATAAACTGACTGGGTACTCTGCCTGAGGAGAGTGACATGTTTATATCTGTGATCAGAGGTACTAGGTCTAAGAAACATTGCTTCACTATGTCAGTAGGAATGGGGTCTAGCATGCAAGACTTTGAGGGGGATTTGGTGATCAAGTCACTGATTTCCTTCTGGGTGACAGGAACAAAGTTACTAAACATGGGGCCATCGTATACATGAAATACGGGCTGGGCGCAGGTACGGGAGTCAAGCTCATCACGCAACAATCGGATCTTGTTCGCAAAGAAGTCACTGAAACGTTGAGGGATTTCAGTACAGGGAATGTCAGACGGCAATGGCTTGGTTTTGGATTTCCCTAAGAGTTCATTTGTTACTTGGAAAAGCTGTTAACCTGCCCGTTACGGCCGTCTCCAATCACTCTTGTGGCGGAGGCGTTAAACCTTATCTTACCTACCTACCAAGTAATATCGCTTTTAAATGCGTAGATGGTTTAGGGGAGCCGGGGTGGCCGAATGGTACAGCGTTGGGTTTTCAATGCTCGGGTCCTGAGTTCGAATCGCGGCTGGGGCCAAATATTCGTGTTTGGTCCTTTTTCTCGTTGCCCCGTCTTTGATATCGATACGTGGTGGAAAAGGGCGTTAAAATCCCAAACACCCAGCTCACACACCCCCATAGATGAACCTGAACGAATTTTCATCCTCTGTCAACAGATTGCGAGATCGTAAACAAGTCAAGTTGCCGCTAGAAAGGGGGTCAGTTAATTATTACGGAATTTAACACCAAGGATGACATTATCCTTTCTCTTTGCCCTTCATCTTCTAAGGAAAATGAAACTCTTTGCGCCTTTCTCCTCTTTCAACCGTCCTTTTTTCGTGTCCTCTGTTGCCGCGAATTAGCCTCTGTTGCTTGCGCGGCGTTAAGCCCTAACTAACTAACTAACTAACTCGTGTCCTCTGTGGAGCTTCCTTCCTTCTCTCATATTCCTCGTCTCGTGTTTTCCTTGGGAGGAAAACAATAGCGGGTTAAAATTGTTGCGTAATTCCAAGGCCGGCATGGGCATAGAAATAAAGTCGCCGTGGTTCACTCCGCTCTACAGATGGAGGGTTGGTGAGTGGGCGTTCAGCGGTTTAACGTCCTTTTCCGTCACATAAGGGTGATATCAAAGACAAGGGAAAATGCCAGCACAAATGTTTGGCTCCCAGCCAGGATTCGAACTCAGGACCCGAGCACTGAAAGTCCAACGCTCTACCGCTCGGCTGTTCCGGCTCCCCTCTTCAGCTTGATGTCAAATGAGGTTCAGGCAGTATGTGTGGTTCGCCCTATGGAGGGTTAGGGTTCGTTTTAAGGTTTATGTTAGCTAGGGTATGAATACAAAGAGACCACAACCCACACTCACTTTTCCCTAATTTTACTCATACCTGGCATGAAACTTATTTACAAAGCCAACAAAAAGCCCCCTATGTCCATTACTTACTCTGCTCACAGATCTAAAAAGGGGCAAAAAGTTTGTACTATATTTAGCGTAATTAGTGTTCTGTAACCTTACCTTTACCAGACTGGTACGCATTTCAAAATCTGTCAACACTTTGCAGGTGGTCACTTTTGTATAGTTTTGGCAAATCGGTACGCGGTGTAAGTTCTCGCGAGATTTACAGTACGCGGATTTCAAAGTCTCGGGTAACACGTCACGTGACTAAAGTCCTTGCATCCACTGATAAAGATAGGACAGTATAAACTAGCACAAAAATCAATAGTTTTCCTTTCAAAGAGGATGAAGATTCGCGGGTTGCGCCGTCCACAGCACCTCAGGGGTCCTTCATTACAACTTCCGAATAAAGTCTCAGTCCCAACTCGAGTTAAAGCTCGAGTTCGCCCTTTGTTTGCCTGTTGTTGTTGTTGTTGTTGTTGATAAACTCCCAAACACCCACCCACCTTTGGTGTTGTAGTAGTTGTGTTTGGTTTTGTTGTTTGCTTGTTTGTTTGTTTTGTTGTTGTTGTTTCTTTCTTTTGTTGTTGTTGTTGTTGTTTGTTGTTGTTGTTGATAAACTCCCAAACACCCACCCACCTTTGGTGTTGTAGTAGTTGTGTTTGGTTTTGTTGTTTGCTTGTTTGTTTCTTTTGTTGTTGTTGTTTTGTTGGTTTTTGTTGTTGTTGTTGTTTGTTGTTGTTGTTGTTTTTTGGGGGGTGGGTTTTTGGTTGTTGTTTGTTTTTTTTGCGGTTTTGGTGGTGTTGTTTTGTTTTTGTTGTTTAATTTCATTTGGATTCTTTTGTTTTATTGGTTGTTAGTTGGGTGGGTGGGTGGGTGGGTGAAGGTTGGTTTTGGAGGTGTCTTCTTCTTCTTTTTCTTTTCTTTTTGTCAAAAGGGCCATGGTCGGTTGTCTTGGTTCATCAGTTTGAGATTTTTTTTTAATTTCCGTACGAGCTTGCTCGCATCGGTTTAACTTGGAAGTGTGCCTTGGTGATTGATTGATTTACACACACACACACACACACACACACACACACACACACACACACACACACACACACACACACACATTCTCTCCATCTCTGCAGTCAAATGGCAGAAGGGGCTAAGTGCTTCTCAGATTCATTTTTCTTATTCCAAGAGAGAGAGAGAAAGAGAGAGAGAGACGGGATGTGGTCCCAAGTATGGGGATACGCACTGTGCTTGTCCCGATCTAACTGAATGCGTTTGACCAGCTGCTGAAGTCGCGAACCGACCGACCGACCGACAGACAGACAGAGGTGACTATCTCGAAAACACATCAGGGACTTTAACTACAGATTGAAATGGCCATGTCATGCCCGAGCGCTAGAGTACATGTTTTCACAGTATCAGTGTCTCGAACAGAGGCAGTTGTCAAAAAGTATTTGAGAAGATTGTCAGAAACCCAAGAGGCCCCAAGCTACTTGGTGTTAGAACGCTGTGTATCCCGTGTCTGTCAGAGCCTTCTGCTGATATTGACAATGTAAGTTTGTGCGGGTATCACTTTTCGCTATTGCTAACAGTCAGAAAGAGGGACTCTGTGATTAAATGCGCGCTAGCTTTAGAGAGAGAGAGAGAGAGGATGACAGGGAACAAACCAACCTTTAGACAGAGAGAAAGAGAGACAGAGACACAGAGAATGATAGGGAACAAACCAACCTTTAGAGAGAGAGACACACAGACAGACAGAGACAGAGACACAGAGACTGACAGGGAACAAACCAACCTGTAGAGAGAGAGGGAGGGAACAAACCAACCTTTAAACAGACAGAGAGAGACAGACAGACAGACAGACAACCAGACAGACATACAGCCAGTCAGACAGAGACAGAGACGAGAAACAGGGAGGGAGAGAAGACCAAAATAAGAAAGAAAGAAAGATGCCAGAGAGAATGCGTGACGGCACTAAAGCTTTCCATCCAGACTGTGTAGGGGCGTCTAATGCAATAAAGGGACAGTGCGGCCGACACCTTGGGTGTGTAGCGTAATGGATGGGATGGCTTCAGACTAAGTGGCGGTGCTGGGCAATGTCCGAGGGTGTGAACCATAGAACTACATACAGTTATATCTATTTACGGCTCTGTGGTGTGAGGACACACAGCCCGGTGGAACACTCACATTTGTGTGCCGGGCAAAATAAAAAATATCCCGGTACGGCTGGGAGCTGTTTTAAGCTCATACAAAAATGGTCTGGACGTTCTTGCATAAGCGGTAACGACAGACATATGTCCGCCTTGGTAAGAAAGAAATAGGACATTTCGAACATGCATCAGTTCGTGACGTCCAACGCGGATATAAACCCATGCAAGTTGTGCAAGTGCGCTTCGATCCGCCGCTGAAAAGCGTCTGAGAGACCGAAAAGAAACATGAAAATTGTCGGAGAGCGGTCCTTCAGTGTTTCAGCCCCACATGTCTGGAACTCGCTGTCAGCCGAACTACGTAATCTGCCCACGCTGTCCCAGTTCAGTTCAGACACCTTTTCCATCAGGTTTTTGGCGTCTAACCCATTAGTTTTTTTTTTTTTTTTTTTTGGTGTGTATTTGTATCATGAAGAGGTTGTGTGAGATGGGGGGGCGGGGGTGTCCTCTGTGTGTGTGTGTGTGTGTGTGTGTGTGTGTGTGTGTGTGTGTGTGTGTGTGTGTGTACCTCCCCCCTACCCAGCTTTTTTTTATCGAGATCCCAGCTATATGTTATGAAAGCAAATAGTCTCTCTCTCTCTCTCTCTCTCTCTCTCTCTCTCTCTCTCTCTCTCTCTCTCTCTCTCTCTCTCTGTGTGTGTGTGTGTGTGTGTGTGTGTGTGTGTGTGTGTGTGTGTGTGTGTGTGTGTGTGTGTGTGTGTGTGTGTTTCTCCGTGTGTGTGTAATTGTAGAGCGCTCTGAGCCAGCGTGTGCTGGGATACTGCGCTATATACAAGCAATTTATTATTATCATTTTAGTGTGTGTGTGTGTGTGTGTGTGTGTGTGTGTGTGTGTGTGTGTGTGTGTGTGTGTGTGTGTAAGCGTGCGTGTTAGCGCAGTGAGTCCTATCTGGAGAGTCTGCGGTCTACAAATACTATTTATCATTATTTTATTATTTTATTATCATTATTTTATAAACCAGCTAGGGGCTTCATTTCAACCTGAAAGCGTGTGGCACTCCACAGACGACGAGTCCTCTTCAAGATTAATCATAATTTCCTGCCAGGATAGCTAGGCCAGTACTTCAAGATGAATGACACCGTCCAATAAAGGGGAGAGATATTATAACAGCCCTTCTTCCGTCATCGGGTAAAACAGCCCGCGCGCCTTGGGTTTAACAAACACTTGCGCCCTTTTTGCCATTCCACGGCAGCCTTGTCCACCCTCCCCTACCCCCCTGTCAAACGCACGTGCGTTGTCTTGGAAACCGAGAGTGTCCAGGCGGACCCGTGAGAGGACAGACGCGCGATAGAAATCTGCTGGAGAATGACTGGTCATCTCCCCCCCCCCCTTCTCCCCCCACCCCCGACCCAACCCCCATCCCCCCCTCCTCCCCCAAGGGCGGTCACCCTTCATGTCCAGTGCAGGCCATGACCTCAGCAGGACAGAGAAGGGTCTGAACATGACAGTGAGCTCACGACAACCCACAGGGAAACGAGGCCCTGGCACGCCACTGCCAAGGCACTCAAGACATTTAGTAACGCTTTTGCAGCTTCCTTTTGTGGTCAGCAGCATCTACCGTGATATCGAAAAAGGGCCTATGCTTTATAGGTTTCAGAAGCGCTTAGGCCTTTCTAGCATCTCCCTTTGTAGTCAGCAGCACGTGCCGTTACCTCGGACAAAGGACATAAGCGTCATGGTGGGCACTTGGCCTTTCAAATGACGGTAGAGCTTTTGAAGCTGCGCGCAGTACATGAGAAACGTGGACAACAGACTTTTGTCAAGCATGCGTTCATTGTATCAATAGGAACGAGGCCTTTAAACAACGTTTTAGGTAGAGAGGAAAATTTGCTTTCCGCATTCTAAGACGATTTACTTGTAAGCGCTATACGTGACTTTTTGTGCGGAAAAAAATGATGTACACTCAGGTATCTAAAGATTAAACACGAAAGACGATTTTGTGTCAATTTATCTGGCGTAGAACCCGAATACAGACATCAGGACATTACTCCTCTAACCGCTATCACACACACACACACACACACACACACACACACACACATCGCGTGCACACACACACACACACACACACATCGCGTGCCCACACACACACGCACATCGCGTGCACACACACACACACACACACACACACACACACACACACACGCACACACACACACACACACACACAGGGTAGAGAAACATAAAAACACACAAAAAAGCTTTCATCAGCAGCATCCCTTTTTATTATGCTTTACACAGAATACCCGGACACTCAGGGACCCATATAAACCATCTGCCCCACACAGTCTACGTCAAGGGACTCGCCCCAGCAGCTGTCCTCCGAAGTTCACGTGCGGGACATAATCGAGCACGTGCAATGACCCAGCGCAGATATGGAGCCTTGCATCCAGCGAGTTATTTCCCTTGTGTGGCCAGTTGTGGCCCCTTACACGCTATTCTGAAAGAAAAAAAAAAAAAAAAACCTGTCCCCCGAAGTCCACGTGCAGAACATCATCAGTCAAGCGCAACGACCGTGTCCTAGCGTGGAACTAAGTCGTGTCGCCATCCGGACAGTTTCTTCCCATGGTGCGGGCTGGTTGTGCCCCCTTGAGCGTTGCTCTTTAGAAACAAAAATGAAAACAACAAAAATAAACAAAAACCAACAAACAAACAAACAAACAAAAAAACTGCAGGATGTTATGATTATCATGCATGCGCGACGACCTGCTCCTTGTGCGGAGGGGAGCCGGGATAGCCGAATGGTAGAGTGTTTGGACTTTCGATGCTCGGGTCGTGAGTTCGAATCCCGCCTGGGGCCAAATATTTGTGCTGGCCTTTTTTCTCGTTGCCCCGTCTTTGATATCATCCATACGTGGTGGAAAAGGACGTTAAACTCTTAAACACCCACCCACCCACCCTCCTTGCGCGGAAAGCGCTGTCCAGCGAGTTTTGTCCGTTGTGCAGGCGAGTTGTGCCCCCCCCCCCCCCCCCCCTGCTCGCTGCTTTAAAAGGAGACTGAGAGATAGAGAGAAAAGCACCATTTGGCACACCCGCTTCTAGACACATGCGAGCAAACCGCTGTGCGTTCGGGGCTAGCCTGGCCCCAAAAGCTGGACGCTGCAGATCCGCCGGGTAGAGGGCGTTCGCTACACAAGGTCACGTGCGTGTCACGTGCGGGTGCGGACTTCATCCTCGGCTCTCCGAGCTGGACACACTTGGGAGATTATTAATTAGTCCGCTACACCCCCTGCGTATTAAGTAAGGCCTGTGCGTGAGAGATTCTGTCTGTGCGAAAGTCAGGAAACAAAAGCCCGGGAACCGAGCCGGGTTGTGCGAATGAGATGGCCGGCTGAGCGGAGACCCTCTCACAGTCTTGGCCGGAAAGGCGGTGCGCATCTAAATTTGTGCAGAGGGTAGGTGGGTGGGTATTTGGGGGTTTGACGTCCTTTTCCACCACATACGGGTGGTATCAAAGACAGGACAACGAGAACTTGAAAAGGACGGCACAAATTAATATTGGGCCCCAACTTACGACCCCGGCATGGGCAATAATAAACATAATAATAATAATAATAATACATAGTTTTTATAGAGCGCTGCTCTCAAAGTGCCAAGGGCCCGTATGTAATTGTCGAGGTTAGGGCTTTTAGCCCCGGGTTAGAGTATAACCTCAAACTAAACTAGCTCTAGGGTTAAATTGTCTGTTGTTTATTGTTTTAAATAAGGAAGCGGGCCCATTCCAGGAAGGTGTCTGAGCCGTTATAGAAGGATTTTTTTCTTCCTTTCTTTGCTTCCTTTTTTATTTAATTTTGCTTTTGGGTTTCTATTGTCCTAGTCTGGGTTAGGCCGGTAGCCGTGGGCAAAATTAACCTCGACTTTTACATACGTGCCAAGGACTCGCTGCGCTTGAAGAACACACACACCACACACACACACACACACACACACACACACACACACACACACACACACACACACTGACTATTTGCATCCACTCTAACATCCAATTTGGCAGGTGCAGCGACATCAAACGATTCAAGGTACACACAAACAGACTCAATGAAAGTTATCTACCAAAACTATCAGTCCAAAGCTGTCCTGTCCCAGCTCCCCCAACTTCCCTCCCACAACTGAATTCGACCAGAGGCATATAGAGACAGAAGTAGGAAGCGAAAGTATTATCTGTCGTGAGAGGGTGGGTGGGTGTTTGGGGGGTTTAACGTCCTTTTCCACCACATAGGGTGATATCAAAGACGGGGCAACGATGAAAAAGCCAGCACAAATATTTGGCCCGAGCCGGGATCGAACTCACGACCCGAGCATTAGAACTGTCGTGAGATACTAAGTTACAGCACTTCAGGCCGGAACTAAACGTAGTGACTACATCATCAGTTTTACTCTTTTGCGTATGTTGAAAACGTTTTTGGCACTTTTTGTTTAGAACACACGTTCTATCTCTGTTAGCGCGTCTCCGTTTTAAGTCACTAGCGTTGCAAGTTTTCAGTGTTTTCTTTTGGCCCGTGTAAATTGTGCTTGTACCCCCCCCCACACACACACACACACACCACCACCACCACCACCACTCCCGCCCCTAAGTATACCCTGTCGGAGAGAGAGAGAGACAGACAGACACAGAGAGACAGAGAGAGACAGACAGACAGACACAGAGAGAGGCAGACAGATAGAGATCCGGAGCACTCGAGCTGGTACAGCGTTCGACTTCAATGCTCGGGACGTGAGTTCGAACCCCGATTGTGAGCCAAAATATTACGCTGGCTTTTTTCCGCGTTGCCCAGTCTTTGATATCACTGGCACCCCTGATGTGGTGGCAAATGACGTAAAACCCCTCAGACAACCTAACACTGATTTCATGTTTAGAATCACGAGTGACGCAAAACACACAAAATGCAGAACAAGTGTTCAGTCGCAAAGCAGGAAACACGCCTTTCAGAATGGATGATCGCGTAGACACAAAAAGGTAAAAAGCTCATTAATATAGGCGCTTTATCCCAAATATTTGGCTCAAAGCGCCGCCAGCTAAACCCAACACGCACGCTCACGTGA
Source organism: Batillaria attramentaria (assembly GCA_018292915.2). Taxonomy (NCBI): domain Eukaryota; kingdom Metazoa; phylum Mollusca; class Gastropoda; family Batillariidae; genus Batillaria; species Batillaria attramentaria. The sequence continues at coordinate 611,164 of JACVVK020000017.1, read as the reverse complement.
ATCACACGCAGTCTCTCACACACTGGACATGAGCACATTACAATCACGTGGTGCGAAGGGCCGGCTCAGCAATTTAATTTTCGGAATTTTAGAATTGCGGTTTTTTTTTGTTTGTTTTTTTTAATTTTGTGGGTTGAACATTCCCAAAGCAGAGGGGGGAGAAAGCCGGCGTACCCGGAGAGAACCCCTGACGGTCGGCCCGAATGAACAGTGCCACATACGAGAAAGAAAATTCGTTGCCCCGAGTTGGACTCGAACCTGACCTCTCGCATTTGTGACTAAGTCTTAACCACTAGACCACCAACCGCCCCAATATAATAATAATAAATAAATAAATAAATACCAATAAAAACGAACACAGCGTTTGACGACAGAAAGTTTACTGTAGCTAGCCATAAAACACATACAATTCCTCCAAAAACGAACACAGCGTTTGACGACAGAAAGTTTACTGTAGCTAGCCATAAAACACATACAATTCCTCCAAAACGAACACAGCGTTTGACGACAGAAAGTTTACTGTAGCTAGCCATAAAACACATACAATTCCTCCAAAAACGAACACAGCGTTTGACGACAGAAAGTTTACTGTAGCTAGCCATAAAACACATACAATTCCTCCAAAAAACACAGCGTTTGACGACAGAAAGTTTACTGTAGCTAGCCATAAAACACATACAATTCCTCCAAAAAACGAACACAGCGTTTGACGACAGAAAGTTTACTGTAGCTAGCCATAAAACACATACAATTCCTCCAAAAACGAACACAGCGTTTGACGACAGAAAGTTTACTGTAGCTAGCCATAAAACACATACAATTCCTCCAAAAACGAACACAGCGTTTGACGACAGAAAGTTTACTGTAGCTAGCCATAAAACACATACAATTCCTCCAAAAACGAACACAGCGTTTGACGACAGAAAGTTTACTGTAGCTAGCCATAAAACACATACAATTCCTCCAAAAACGAACACAGCGTTTGACGACAGAAAGTTTACTGTAGCTAGCCATAAACACATACAATTCCTCCAAAAACGAACACAGCGTTTGACGACAGAAAGTTTACTGTAGCTAGCCATAAAACACATACAATTCCTCCAAAAACGAACACAGCGTTTGACGACAGAAAGTTTACTGTAGCTAGCCATAAAACACATACAATTCCTCCAAAAACGAACACAGCGTTTTGACGATAGAAAGTTTACTGTAGCTAGCCATAAAACACATACAATTCCTCCAAACGAACACAGCGTTTGACGATAGAAAGTTTACTGTAGCTAGCCATAAAACACATACAATTCCTCCAAAAACGAACACAGCGTTTGACGATAGAAAGTTTACTGTAGCTAGCCATAAAACACATACAATTCCTCCAAAAACGAACACAGCGTTTGACGACAGAAAGTTTACTGTAGCTAGCCATAAAACACATACAATTCCTCCAAAAACGAACACAGCGTTTGACGACAGAAAGTTTACTGTAGCTAGCCATAAAACACATACAATTCCTCCAAAAACGAACACAGCGTTGACGACAGAAAGTTTACTGTAGCTAGCCATAAAACACATACAATTCCTCCAAAAACGAACACAGCGTTTGACGACAGAAAGTTTACTGTAGCTAGCCATAAAACACATACAATTCCTCCAAAAACGAACACAGCGTTTGACGACAGAAAGTTTACTGTAGCTAGCCATAAAACACATACAATTCCTCCAAAAACGAACACAGCGTTTGACGACAGAAAGTTTACTGTAGCTAGCCATAAAACACATACAATTCCTCCAAAAACGAACACAGCGTTTGACGATAGAAAGTTTACTGTAGCTAGCCATAAAACACATACAATTCCTCCAAAAACGAACACAGCGTTTGACGATAGAAAGTTTACTGTAGCTAGCCATAAAACACATACAATTCCTCCAAAAACGAACACAGCGTTTGACGATAGAAAGTTTACTGTAGCTAGCCATAAAACACATACAATTCCTCCAAAAACGAACACAGCGTTTGACGACAGAAAGTTTACTGTAGCTAGCCATAAAACATACAATTCCTCCAAAAACGAACACAGCGATTGACGACAGAAAGTTTACTGTAGCTAGCCATAAAACACATACAATTCCTCCAAAAACGAACACAGCGTTGACGACAGAAAGTTTACTGTAGCTAGCCATAAAACACACAATTCCTCCAAAAACGAACACAGCGTTGACGACAGAAAGTTTACTGTAGCTAGCCATAAAACACGTACAATTCCTCCAAAAACGAACACAGCGTTTGACGACAGAAAGTTTACTGTAGCTAGCCATAAAACACGTACAATTCCTCCAAAACGAACACAGCGTTTGACGACAGAAAGTTTACTGTAGCTAGCCATAAAACACATACAATTCCTCCAAAAACGAACACAGCGTTTGACGACAGAAAGTTTACTGTAGCTAGCCATAAAACACATACAATTCCTCCAAAAACGAACACAGCGATTGACGACAGAAAGTTTACTGTAGCTAGCCATAAAACATACAATTCCTCCAAAAACGAACACAGCGATTGACGACAGAAAGTTTACTGTAGCTAGCCATAAAACACATACAATTCCTCCAAAAAGTACCTAAGCGTTACAGATTTGATTATGGGTTTTTTTTTCGGTAAAATCTTCTACTGATTTTTTTTTACAAGAAGTTTTTTTTTTTTTAATTAAGAACACTGAAAGGTTGTCTACATCCCCTCCCCCCCCCCTTTCCCCATCTCCCCGTCCTCCTCACCCATCCCCCGCCCACCCTTCACATCAATGACGTCATAACTAGGTGAATCTTGTCAGAATTGTAACACTCTTCCCAACTCCAAGTCAGACGTTGCAAATAAAACAAGAAATCGAAGATTCGAGAAGAAGAAGAAAAAAAAAAAAAAAACACAAGGACCAGTTTGATTGCCTTGATTTTCAATTGAAACGGCCCAATGGCGCAATGTCGTCTGGCTACCAACGGCTTAAACTCAGACACTTCGTGACCTAATGACATACTTTACACGTTCCTGGTCGATACGGTGGAAGTCTGGAGGACTGTACGTCCTTGGTGGGGGAGGAGGGGGGGGGGAGAGGGGGAGGGGTATGGGCGGTGAGGGGGTCGGGGATGTGACACAAAACCAGTGTGGATGGGTGGGTGGGGTGTCTTTCACGTCCTTTTCCACCACCTTTTCTTTTGATATCAAATACTGGCCCCATGCCTTTAATTCTCCGGTTAGTCACCAAGTGCGGGATATGTGTGTGTGTGTGTGTGTGTGTGTGTGTGTGTGTGTGTGTGTGTGTGTGTGTGTGTGTGTGTGTGTGTGTGTGTGTGTGTGTGTGTGTGAGAGAGAGAGAGAGAGAGAGTACAAGTATATGAATTTAGTGATCTTAACTTCTTTTATGTGTCTTATGCTCGCCCGCATGAATTGCCCTTCGTGGATAGATAAAGTATTTTTGACAAGAGAGAAAAAGCCAGCACAAATATGTGGCCCCATTCCGGGCAAAAATCAGAGTTGACTGGTCGGCTGGTTGGTTGGTCGGTTGGCTCGTTGAGGGTTCTACGTCATCTTCAACTACATACGGTGATGTCGAAGACGGGACAAAGAAGAATAGGTCAGCACACATTCTTGTCTCACAGCCGGGATTTGAACTCACGACACGAACATAACGTTCTACCAAATCGACTCCCTAACTTTTTTTGTTGTTGTTGTTTTTTGCCCCAACTCTTTTCCCAGTTCCAGTGGTGTTCCTCCCAGGTCATGGGTGGAATCCACGGAGGGCTCGGAAGCTGGGGCAATTTTTATTATGCATGATGATGGCGATGAGGATGATGGTAAGATGATGCTATGGAGGTCCGTGTGGTTTGGGACTGCGGGACGGGGCCGCATTCCACGCTTCCTGTCATAAATATCCCGGCATTAACCAGGCCGGGGAACTACGGCACCAGCTAGGAGCCGACCTAGGTAGGAAGAATCCCGCTTGCCTCGGATGGGACTCGAACCCGGGTCTCCCGGTCCACGGTCCGAAGTGCTAACCACTACACTACGGGGGCCGGTCGACTCCCCAACTTAAACAAAGGAGTCTGTAATATGTTGTATGTGCACAGTATATCATCCATTCTAAATACCAAATAATCATTTCTCCATTGATTTAACCACGATGAACACCCACCCACCCACCCATCCACCCACCCACCCACCCATCCACCCACCCACCCACCCACCCACCCACCCACCCAATCCCACTACCACTCCCCCTCCCCACCCCTCCCTCGATCTCGCACTCTCATTCAGCCTCGGCCATCTGCGAATTTCTCTGGTGAGAGGATAATTAAATTCTCAGTAACGAAACATTTTCAAGGAGGAAACAGCTCGAAAATTGAAAAAGAACCACAAAACAAAAAATTGAACCACACAGTGACATATTTAAACCAGAAAAGGATGCAAGAAAACGAAGAAGAACAACAACAAAACAGTTTCCTGATAGTGTGTGATAGACGTGAGCATTGTAAAGGGTTTGTTAATGGAAGGCAGCGAAAGTGTTCCCAGCTCTGTCGCAGATGGTTTCAGATTTTGAAATTAATCCAATTCAATCAATCTTCATTGTCCTCTGAGGGCAGTTAGTCTTGCGGCGGGCAACAAAAATATCATAAACATAAAAACACAAACACACGTTTGAAAATATGCATACCAGGACAAATAACCAAAAAAAATATAATTATATAAACGGACGGGTGCTCATACACGTGACCATCACACACACACACACACACACACGCACGCACGCACGCACGCACGCACGCACGCACACGCACACACACACACACACACACACACACACACACACACAACTGCGCCGAGCGGTAGAGCGTTGGACCTCCAATGCTTGGATCGTGAGTTCGAATCCCGGTTGGGGTCAAATATATGTGCTGGCCTTTTTCTCGTTGCCCCGTCTTTGATATCACCCATAATATTATGTGGTGGAAAAAGACGTTAAACCCTCAAATACACGCCCATCCGCCCCGTTTCACTATCGAGGATTTTAAAGGACATGCTCTTCTTCACAAGTCATAAAGTGTTCAGCTCTCAACTCTCAGTGTCTGTGCTAGTACAAAGATGTTCTCGACTCAGACACTGAGAGTTCCGCTAAAACGATATCAGTTTTATACTCGGCCCTCGCGAACTGCATGAAATATTCATAACGACATGTGTGCATGTACATACGATCAAATCCCTTCACAAAGCGATAAGTGAAAACTGAGGTCACCCCTCCCCTCCCCGCCCCCACCCCTTTCTCTCAGACAGGCACTACAGAATCAACAACGCGTCTGGGCCGGCCATTCTGTTACCCTGTCAACAGGACACTAAGAACTGCTTTTAGGTTAATTTGTTTCTGGGACGAAAAAAAAAAGGTGCCGACTTCGAATAAAAGCAACACAAAAGATCGCAAGTTTCATCTGCTGGTGGCTCAAAACAGTATAAACACTTCCCCTTTCCCTAAGGATCAGGTGATCCCCATACCATTCCAAGTCATCCATCTAGGTCATGTGTAATGGCTTCCGTCAGCATCTGCGCCCTCTAGCCTCAATCCCACAAGACCGCAAAAGTTAATCCCCTTGCATCTCTTTCACTTAGATCGAGTAGTACAGCACGTTGGCTGTTTCCTATGGTAAAAAAAAAAATAAATAAATAAAATGCATGTCTTCTGTTGTCACTGTGGATTCCAGCATGTTTGAGCTGCCTGAACCGCCAGCTAAATAATAATAATAATGAGTAGTGTATAGGCGCTATACCCAATTTCATGAATCGGCTCAAAGCGTCGCGAACTGAACCCAACACGCACGCTCACGTGAAGCACACGCATTCTCTCACACACTGGACATAAACACATTACAATCACGTGGTGCGAAGGGTCAGCTCAGCTATTTGAATTTCGGAATTTAGATTTGCATGTATTTTTCAAATTTGGTGTCCCACCTACAGCGCCGTCCGACGCCAGCTATGGCCCAGTGAGGCGGACCTACAAGAGAAGCTTTGGGGACCAACAGCGTCGCTGCGGCGGACAGCGGAGTTCGTCACCAAGACCGGACTTTCCATTTAGCATGGCCGGGAACGCAGAAGAAGAAGAAGGTGGGCTGAACATTTCCAAAGCAGAGGGGAAGGAAGCCGGAGTACCCGGAGAGAACCCCCGACGATCGGCCCGAATGAACGGTGCCACATAGGAGAAGGAAAAATTATTTGCCCCCAGTGGGTCTCGAACCCCTGACCTCTCGCATTGGTGACAAGTCTCTTAACCACTAGACCACCGACCGCCTCAATCTTATGATATCAAGAAAGCCAAGGTGGTAGCTCAAGCATTCGACTGTTAACCCTTTCACTGCCAGAAGCATTTCGGGTCACTCACGGATAACAGATCTTCACGTCACTCTGCTGTAAACAGGAATCATACCTATACTGCATCTAGAGAGTTTTTTTCCCCTCAACTACTGGAAAGTCTAGATCAAACATTTTCAACTAATTTGACAGTGGGGATACTGCTGCGATTCATGAAATCCTGCGACGGCGGCAGTGAAAGGGTTAAAGGGACTAATGTTACCATTTTACGCTCACAGATCGTCCTGAGCTGTTTCCGTAGTACCCATCACTATACTACTTACACATCAGGGCCCGCATGTAAAGCTGAGTCGGGGTTAGGGAGTTTAGCCCCGGGTTAGAGTCTAACCTCGAACTAAACTAGCTGTACGGAAAAAAAAAAAAAAAAAAAAATTTTAAATCAGGAAGCGGGTCCATTCCAGCAAGGTGCCTATGCCGTTATAGACGGATTTTTGTCAATCTTTCTTCGCTTCCTTTTTCATTTAAGTTTGTTTGGGGCTTTTCCCTCGTTTTTTATGTTGTTTCCATAGTAATGGAAACAACATAATAGGACGGGCTAAAATTTCCACGTTCATAGGCAAGCATCTGTGGTACAAACGCACGTCACTGCCGATCTCCCGCAGAGACGATTATGCAAGTGTAACTCTGACAATGACGTAAGAAAACCTGCGTCATCGATGCTGGCATGTATGCTGTTCCGAACGCGCTTCTCCTCCTCACTGAGTGCCGTCTGTGCGGATGTGTGTGCGTGTGTGAATTGTGTCCGGGCCCGTTTCTTCGAAGATACTTAACCGAATGGCTTCAAATTTGGGGTATCCAAATTTATCAAAATGTTACATTAGACGATTCAAGCGTGTGATGATTGCTTAAGTGATTTGGGAGTTATCGCCCTTTTGAGACAAGTTGGTTGTCTTTCGTGTACAGGCGTAATATTTATTTAAATCACTCAATTTTTTGGCAGTAGATAGCTTGAATACGGACTCTGAACAGAGTCACTACTAGAAAATGGTCGCTCTTATAGTTTTCATGTAAACCGAGCCTGAGTTGACATTGCATGTGAACCCAGTTCAGATGCCTATTTCTCCCAAAATACTGAACCGATCGATTTCAAATTTGGGGTTTCTAAATGAATCAAGATTGTTGAATAGAAGGCCCGATCCAGGTACGATTGCACACATGATTTGCGAGTTATCGCCCTTTTAAAAAAAAGTGGCTTTCTGGCGTTTAAAGGCGTAATATTTACCTAAACCACTCCAATTTTGGGACATAGATAGCATGAATACGGACTCTCAACTGAGTGAATTTTGGAGGTTGTCGCTTTTATACTTTTGGCGTAAGCCGTACCTGATGAAAGTGCTGGTGAACACACTTTAGATCTCAAAATCGCTCCTACTATACATAGATAATGAGCCTGGGGTGCCATAAAAAATATACAAAAAAATTAGAAAAATTCACTGCAGCCGTTGTCGTCAGTTGACTCGAAAATTTGTACTCGAAGCACATTTCCTTTACACAAGCCACACGCCTCACAAACATCGCAGAAAAGGCACACGCGCACTGACGCAAAACTGTATCAGCGTCAGTTTGCCGACGTCATGTTTGATTGACGTGGGGGTGTGTCGTCACTTTTCGGAAGTTCTCTATTTGTAGACGGGGAAAGCGGGAGTTTCATTGATGTAGTGAGCTTTGTTTTTCCCACCGACTCTCACTCAATAGCATAGTAGAGTGAGAGAACACCACATAGGTCTCAATGGAGCACATGCACAAACGCGGCTCGCGCAAGTCTGCGTGCGTGCGTGCGTGCGTGCGTGCGCGCGTATGTCTGTGTGTGTGTCTGTGTGCGCGCGCGCCCAGCAGACATAACACATAGTGAAAAAAACGTTCGCCGCGCAGACTTGTCTGTTAAACACATTGAGCCGGTATAAATTCGATCTTTACACTGCGCAGCAGCAACACTTCAATTTTCATGGGGCTGCTTTCATTGCAAGAATTGTATCCGAGTCAAAGTTATTACGTCAAATGCATTATGCGTCATCCCAATGAGGAAAACGTCATAGATTTCAAAGAAAACAACTTGACGTCTCTCTTCCAAAACCAATATTGGTCTGACAAGTCCGGTCAGTTGTTTCCATTCAGAGAGAGAGAGAGAAGAGAGAGAGTGTAGTGTGTGTGTGTGTGTGTGTGTGTGTGTGTGTGTGTGTGTGTGTGTGTGTGTGTGTGTGTGTGTGTGTGTGTGTGTCCTCCCGAATACATGGCATTACAAAAGAACGACCGTGACGACAGCAGGTGATTAAATGGAAACAACATATTGGGCTGGTCAGTGGCCATCTTGTTTTGTTTGTTTGGGTTTTTTTTTCTTTCTTTCTTTCTTGTAGCAGTTGATATCCCTACCTTATGTGTTGGAAACAGACAGAAAACCGTCCAACCTATATCTTTCTAAGCCATCGAAAGAGCGCGTTTCCAATGCAAATCGAACCGAATCCAAGTTGAACTTGACAGCTCATGCTTTCACAGCCCGAACAATGCTGAGGAGATTCTTCGGGCTAAACCCTAGACTGTTGACTCGGTGCTTCGAAGCAGTCTGCGGCGCACACAGACGCAAAACAACAGTCTGGTATCTTTGGCTGACGGAGGTGAAGAAAAAGGTGAAATTCCTTCTATGTGCAGCACGTCTGTGTCAACATATTGGTCGCTGATTGCTCCTGTGTTGAGACTGGCGTTGTCTGTGTTCCTTGACTTCATTCCAAAACGGGTCCTCGGCCACAAACGGTCTGGTTCTGTCTCTGTCCTCCACTGGTGTTGGTCAAGATGGGTGGCCGGTGAAACACGACAAACCTACTCCCAAGACGGAGTGTGTGTGTCTGTGTGTGTGCGTGCGTGCGTGCGTGCGTGCAAGCGCGCGCACGCGCGCTTGCTAAGTTTCATCCAGTCTTATATCTCGTAAACGCGTTCTTGGAAGTCGATCGTCTGCGTCGAAAACACTCAATGATCCGGTCTGGTCGTTTGTAACCAGTTAACGGTTTTCAGTCTCACCATCTCAAGTTGTTTTCTCGAACGTGAAGCTTCATTGATTGTTCAGAGGCTGGAGTAATGACAGCCTGTGTCTTGTTTGTACCTGGTCAAAAGACCGTACAGATTGCGAAAGACCTTTCCGAGTACGGGTCTTCGGTATAGTGATTGAATTAGCTCCTGCTTGCAGTCATCCATCGTCGGAAAAGGAACCGCGCTGAAGTGCTGTAGAAATCAAATTAAAGCACGCTAGTATTTCGACTTCTTCGACTTATTTATTTGTTAGGCCTTGGCCTATGACAAAGCGAGTTGTGTCGCAGTCGATCAAATCTGGTAAATACAAAATACAGACAGACAGACTGACACACACACACACACACACACACACACACACACACACACACACACACACACACTGTGACACGGGGTGGGTTGGGGATACAGCAGTGAGAAAGGGGCAAAATATGAGTTGTCATGCCTGGTTCAAAGTATCACTTCTGTGTTTAAATGCGCAATGCAGAAACATGTACATGCTGTAAATGATGTCAGTCATTGCTATCACTGCATATCAGACGTGAAAACTTAGCATTATCATCAAAATGGTTTACAAAAGAGAACCTGTGGAATAAACATGAGACGTATACATAATTATGTCGCCAGTGTTTGCGTAATGAAACACCGGCTTGGAGTGTTCAAAATCGCAGAGAGCAAGCGAAGACAGCAGGAGATGAATGGAGTAGGTAAGGACAAGTCTCCAGAAGACCTAAAATAGCCCCAAAGGTCCCCAAGTGTCACGGACATCGGGCATGAACACATAGGAAAGAAAATGTATAAAACTGGATGGTGAAAGGTGCTTGGTGGTAACAGGGGGGCTGTGGAGGGAGGCGGGGAGGGGAGGTAGCGGTGATGTAGTTGCTCCAGACTATCGCACCGACCTCACACTGAAAGGGTTTAGCTCCCAAACAGGGCTAGTGTGCAGGCCAGCAGTTCCATCAGGGCCTGCAGCCCTCAGGGCCAGCAGCACGTGGCGTCGAATGCACTCCATCAATAGTCTGACAGCCGCGGGACCGTTCCTTCGTTCCTCTGGCGACCCTCGACTTATCACCTGCCGCCATTTTGGACAAACCCGTCCCGGCGTGCGCACGCGCGGAGCTCCGGCTCTGTAGGTCGTCCTGGGCCAAGTTAACTCCGCGGTAAAATGCAAGACGGCAAATCGATTGGACAAAATTAATTACTGCTCTTCCTTTTCGAGCGAGGAGACAGCACCCGCCGAAATTAGTTTAGGGGGAAATGGACAGGGTTGCGGGAAGCTGACCAGCAATGGCTTTGTCCAATTTCAACGCCTGGTAAGCAGGTTAGCAAAATCTCCGACGGTCCTCCTTTCGCTTGAGGGCCAGAGCGGCCCGCAGACACCTCCTGGTAATGGCAGGCTCTGCTGATATGTAAATGACTGGAATTTGCGTAGGGGCTCGCTAACCACGGCGGATGGAATCGTGCGCACGAACGGGAATCGATGTAAGAGATGCAGAATCACACCTCAGCAAACCTTACCCCCTTCGTCTGGTTTCCCCTAGAAACAGTTTCTCTAGGTCTCCAAGTTCCATGAGGGGGTCGAAACAGCCGAGCGGTAGAGCTCTTTCAATGCTCGGGTCGTGAGTTCAAACCCCGGCCGGAGCCGAATATTTGCGCTGGCCTTTATCTTGTTTGCCCATCTTTGATGTCACACATATCATAGTGTGGTGCAGAACGACGTTAAATTCTGAAACACCGATTTTCCCAATTCATGACCGGCGATCTTTACTTCGTAGTGCTCAGTCTTTTGGAAGTTTGAGGTGCTTACACTGAAGCATCAAAGTTTGTTGTTGTCGTTGTTGTTGTTTTCAGCATTAAAAAAGCGCCTCGCGCCACACTGAATGTTGTAATACTTACAGCATACGTGAATAGTCGTGGAGGTCTAGAAGTGCAATTTGAGGTGCAATTTTTTTTTTACAAAATACTGAACGAAAACAGATGCCCGATATATCAATTTGTTGCTACAAATGTAGAGATTTCATGCACAGAGAGAGTGCACAGATGTTTACCTGTCTCTCACAACGCCAGTGATATTAATCCCTCAAGGGGATAACGTTTCCCGGTACATCGAACTCTCACCTGACTGAGCTGAAAAGATTGAAATTGTACAGACAGGGAGATCATTCTGTGGCCAAAATCGTACCAGCATTGAAATCAAACAAAATTGGAATCCAACCAAAAGAACACACGGCCGTTTTCACTGACCCCTTTTTTCCGAAGATCCTGCCGGTTCTAGCATAATTATCTGGCTCGTAGGTCGTTCTGGGCTGCTTCTAACATCACACTTCTTCTGAGACACCTGCACACTTACAGCATCTCACGACAGGCTGAGCCAGCAGAAGGCTAAAGGCAAAGGGAAAAGCGAGGCCCACGTTAGTGTTGTTGTCACTCATTGACTGGCAGAGCTTCGGGTCCTTTCGGGGATGTGCGACTGGGGGGGGGGGGTGTTTCCTTTGTTGTGTCACATCTCATGATGTTGATAATTACACGACCGGCACCGCGGGTGCCGTAGTTCCAAGGCCTAGTTAACGCAGGGATATTTATTTTATGACAGGAAACGCAAAATGAAGCCCTGTCACGCACAAACCACACGGACCTCCATAGCATCCTCATACCATCATTCTTATCCTCATCATCATGCATAATAAAACTTGCCCTAGCTTCCGATCACTCCGTGAACACCACCCCATGACCTGAGAGGAATACCACTGGAGCTGGCAAAGAGTCATAAAAAAATTGAATAGGCGCTCTGAAAATGCCGGGACTTCGCAAAGTGCGTCCATGGCCGTCTGGGTCCCTTGTCTGTCTCCCCGAACATTGACAGAGCAAAAAGGAAGCGACTAATGGGCGGAAGTGTGGTTTCGTGTGTACAGGACTTTTTCTGACGACAAAATCCTACGACTCAGACTTGGCTCCGACGAGGAAAGTCCGTCGATATGTCTTAGCTGACCTGTGTGTTAGTGATGAGGTCAGGACCCCAGACACGAAGAATTCTTCCTGTTTGGTTTTCTAGCCCGGCCAAGGGTCTTAAAGGTGGCTAGGATTGTTCCCGTCCAGATTACTGCAAAGGTTCGCCCATAGCAGGGATCATCGCAGACTGACTTTTGACTGTTAGTGTAAGGGCAAGAATTGGGCAAGCTTTGCCTAGTCATATTTGTCATCCCGGTCCTGATCTGCGATGCACTTAGAATGAAAAGCTTTGTAGTGTGTGTGTGTGTGTGTGTGTGTGTGTGTGTGTGTGCGTGCGTGTGTGTGTGCGTGTTTCCGTGAAAGAGAGAGAGAGAGCAGAGCACAGAGCACACAGAGAGAGAGAGAGAGAGAGAGAGATTAAGTCTAAGAAGTTCGTGCGGCCTAAATTCAAACAGCTTGCCATCTTATCTAAAGTAGTTAACTTTGACGGGTGCTTATGCAGTTCAGAACTCAACCCCCTAAAAAATCCAGTTGTGCGCAGAGAAAAAGAACTACGTCTCTACTTTCCATAGACCGCTGGGAGTTGCTGCAAGATTGTCCGGCGGATTAGAAGTGGAAGGGAGACGACTTGTGAAAAACAAGCGACACTAAGCTGAACTAGAGAGGCAGTAGCCTCCATGGCTCCCTTGTGACACAGGTCAAGATAATTCACATGAGCATGTTTGTAAAGCTCTTATCACTATACATTATCATGCCAAGTAAAGTGTCTCTGGCGCTCTGAGTCCCTGGCAATATTACAATTTTCACCGAAACAGTTTGTATGGCCTTGACCTTTGGTCGAAGTCATTCAAATGAGATCTCATCAATGTCTATCATCATGCCAAGTTCAATGCCTCTAGTATTTGTAGTTCCTCCGAAAACGGTAACGTTAAAATTCATAACAGACAGCTTTAATGACCTTGACCTTCAGTCAAGGTCATTCAGAAAGGTAGGTCTCATTGCTGTCTATCATCATGTCTCGTTTGGTGCCTCTACTGTTTGTTGTTTTGGACAAAATGCCAAGGTTAAAGTTTCCAAAAAAACGCTTGCATGGCCTTGACCTTGACTAAAAGTCACTGAATACAGGTATAACTGTAAAGGTGCTGCCAATGTCAATCATCAAACATAGTTTGAGGCTTCTGATTCTTCTAGATTCTGAGAAAATGCAAATGTAAAATTTCCCAACATACTGTTTTAATGACCTTGACCTTGAGTCAAGGTCATTTGAGATGGTATGTGTGCATAGGTCTTATCACTGTCTATCAGCACACCAGGTTTGGCACCTCTGCTGTTTGTTGTTTCTGAGAAAATGCCAATGTTAAGGTTTCACAAAAATAGCTTGTACGGCCTTGACCTTGACACAAGGCCATTGACTACATGTATATCTGTAAAGCTCTTATCAATGTCTATCATCATGCAAAGTTTAAAACCTCTGGTGTTTGTAGATTAAGAGAAAATGCCAATGTAAAATTTTCAAACAGAGAGCTTTAGTGACCTTGACCTTGAGTCAAGGTCATTCAAAATGATATGTTTTGAAAGGTCTTGTGGTTTCTATCAGCATGCCAAGTTTGGTGCCTCTGCTGTTTGTAGATTCCGAGAAATTGACAACGTTAAAGTTTTCTGGACACACACACACACACACACAGACAGACAGACAGACAGACGACGGAGGGTTAATACATAGACTCCCATTGTTACACAAGGGAGCCAAAAATGGTCTCCCTTCATAATACGTGTTTCCTCAAAGCTTTAAGAGTAAGTTTTACTTGAGAAACTTCCGTGATAACAACACAAGTAATTCGTACAAACATAAAAGTGTACAATCAATTTGAACCCCTCAAAATGGTTTATTCATTCCCAGAAGATGTATTTTCATCAAGTCATGTGTTGGTACTGTATATAATTATGTACAATAATTTTGTTTGGTTAAATTAAGAAAGATAAAAATCAAGTTGACAATATCATCTCTATCACACACACACACACACACACACACACACACACACACACACACACACACACACACAAGACTCACGCGCCCACACACACACACACACACACACACACACACACACGACTCACGCACACACACACACACACACACACACACTGACACTGCATGTGAAAGCAGCAATGTGTAGACATTAAAGCTATGCATAGACACACATAGTTGTAACAGATCTGAGTATATGTACTTTGAACAACCACCAAACAGTCCTTTACAGGTAAAGCACATAATATTTAACATCAACATCAGCTGCACACAGCATGTACACATGCACTCATATCAAACACCAGATTTTATCACAAAGGAGCCATCCAAACTTCAAAATGTACATAACATAGGGACACACAACTTTTCCAGGCTCTTAGACTGACATGGGCTACTTAAGAAAGTGTAGTGGTTTGCGCTTCAGACTATGGACCGGGAGACCCGGGTTCGAGTCCCAGCCGAGGCAAGCGGGATTTTTCCTACCTAGGTCGGCTCCTACCCAGAGCGGGTGTGCTATGGGCCCAATGGGGAGGCTGTTGCCACACAGCCGAGCTTCACCCACTTCACGGGTGCGACTTTGGGGGTGCTTCCCTTGGTATGACACGTCTTATGATGTGGATGATTACACGGCCGGCACCACAGGTGCCATAGTTCCCGGGCCTGGTTAATGCCAGGATATTTATGACAGGAAGCGTGGAATGCGGCCCTGTCCCGCAGTCCCAAACCACACGGACCTCCACAGCATCATCTTACCATCATCCTCATCTCCATCATCATGCATAATAAAAATTGCCCCAACTACGGAGCCCTCCGTGGATTCCACCCATTACCAGGGAGGAACACCATAGGAGCCGGCAAAGAGTTGTGGCAGCAAAAAAAAAGAAAAAAGAAAAGAAACAAAAGCATGATACCATTATGACCAGACACATACAGAGGGAGAGACAAAGGCACTTGCGGAAATTTGCTGGGCTACAACACTTCTCACTTCAAACTCCTCCTGAAATGATGCCTTGCTGTCCAAATCACAGATTTAATCCTTTAGGTATGCTACTTTTGAAAAAAAAAATTTGGTAGTTTTGGTTCAGCAGATGGTCTCAGTAAGTTAGCATTTGAAGCTGTAACTTTCTTGGAAGTCAAGTCAGTCAAGTCAAAATACTTTATTTATCCCCGTAGGGCAATTCATGCGGGCAAGCATAAGACACATAAAGAAGTTAAGATCACTAAATTCATATAATTGTACACTCTCTCTCTCTCTCTCTCTCACACACACACACACACACACACACACACACACACATCCTGGAAGTGCCGAATCCCAATTTTCAAAATTTGACAATACAACCTATGAGTCCATCTCCTATTTCAGTATTTTGCTTGGGGTTAAAATACTTGATTACCATTGATAGATACCCTGTTTTTTTGTTGTTGTTGTTGTTGTTGTTTTAAATGCTTTGGGGTCATTTGGAGGCAGATGGACAGCTGAGAGTTGTGTTATCTGAAATTTAAATTTAAACAGCGACATGATTTCTAGCGTTGCAAAGGATGAAAACAGCCGCAAGAGCCCGGTTCCGATCTCTCTATGTAAGTCTCTGTGCATAAGACATGCAAAATTAATTATAGCCTAGTGTGACACACACACCCACCCCCATCCCTCCAACGAAAATTTCTGATGAACTGTGAAAATGAATAAGTCTGTATTGAGTGGGAACTGATCTAGCCCCAGTGGACACACACGGAGCAAAAAACTTGTCTCAAGCTGAACTCAGTACCACTATTACATAAATAATATTACTAGTAGCACCAGTTACATCAGAAATGCCATAAACAACATACAGCCCATTCATTCAAAACAACTGCCAAAATCAATTACAAGATTTCCAAAATGACTACTGACCAAGAGGGGAAAAAAAAATGAAGCGTTACCAGATGTAAAATTCATTGTGCAGATAAAGATAATAATTCCAATGTGACACAGATGTATCCCCTGTGCTGAAACTGAAAGGCACAGAACTACAGAACAAGTGGTTTAAATGCAAAGAGTAAGTTTTACTGTAAGAGAAAAATAAGAAAAGTAGCAACCACATGCACTTACACTAAATGTATAAATTGTAATTAACCCCTTACCATGGTGATAATCCAAAGATACAGTCTTACACCGTCTCTGCTGCTATTCCATTGATATACGATGTAAGGGAAATAACCCCAATGAAGAAATTCTAGCCTGAACTTAATTTTGACCAAGGAATTGACCCAGTCTCTCAGTCACAAGCTAGCAGTTACCAACATCATTCCTTGATGCAATGCATGACAAAAAGGAGAGAATTTCCCCACAATCATCAGCAGTATGCAAATGTAATGCTTTTGAATTTTAGAACACCAACAGGGCAGTTGACAAGAGAAGTACATGTATTGTGAAGCTTTCACAATACATATTCACAAACTCCACACAGTGATAACAATGAGCAACATTTCTCTAAATTTGAAATTCACTGGGAAATGCACTGATCACTTTGTATAGCACTGGAATGCTAAACGTAAATTAATGTTAAAAAAATAATATTAATAATAATAACCATCAACACCCAACTCTAAGCTGATTCTCAGCAACTACAATATTTCAACCTAGTAACCTTCAATTCATCTCACAAGAAGCCGGAAGGATCAAAAGCACTTGCCTGTCGCCAAATACGAGACGATTTCATGGCAGAAGGTATGGACCAATCTTGTGTTTCTCGTAGCCCAAATGTGACGCCCCCCCGCACGATTTGAGTCTGAAGTCACTTTTTGAAGTTTTTGAGGTTTTGATATGATCTTACAGGTGTTTTAATGCTGAATCCAATGGTGAAAACCAGATTAAAATCGGATAATTATTTTTGAAGTTATGATCTGCTGAAATGACGTACCCCATGAAACAAAATGGCCACCTCGGTCGGAAAATCGGGTGTTGCACTATTCAGCTGCATGTAACTTCCGACTCATTTCGTGGCGTAGCGTCACAAATGGCAAAAGAATTTCACAAGACAGTACCAACAAATTCCAGTTTACCAATATCAGCACTCACCACACAAAGCCTATCGTGAACAGTTCCTGCGTCGTCATCTTTGTTTCTCCCACTGTTTTCTCATAAATTGTATGATCTGTCACATGTGTTACCTTTTACCTTTGTTAGCTTCCTTAAACACAAACACACTGTGACAAACTTGTTTAGGCAATCAGAAAAATAGTTGGGCTCCCAGTTTGCACATGCCTGGTACGCCAAATAGCCAGGTTCCTGTACTTTTGGTCCTCCCTGCACAAGTCAAGTTTATTATGCTCAATAGTTTCTCTGACTATTCCAGTGGCTTCATTACTAATAACTGCTATAAAAAAAAAATTTAAAAAAACAAGGAGGAACGGCCCCGTCCTACAAAGTTGTTTCTCCAAACTTCATTTTATTTTGTCTGTTTTGTTGTTATTGTTGCCGGTTCTCCCCCTCTCCAAGTTCTACCGATGACACTAGATCCTCTACGACCTCGACCGATTAGCCACGTGACTGGGGGTGGGGCCGGGTGTGGGAAGAAGGGAGAGAGAGAGGGAGAGGGTGGGTAGGTGGGTGTTTAGGAGTTTAACGCTCTTTTCCACCACATAAGGGTGATATCAAAGACGGGCAACGAGAAAAAGGCCAGCACAAATATCTGGCCCCAGCGGCCGGGATTCGAACTCTCGGCCCAAGCATTGAAAGTCCAACGCGCTACCATTCGGCCACCCTGGCTCCCCAGAGAGAGAGAGAGAGAGAGAGAGAGAGAGACGTCAGTTCCGTGAACTAAACATTTGACGTCAGCCTCAGGCAGGTCGTCATACAGAGAGAGAGAGAGATGACGTCAATTCCGTGAACTAAACTTTTGGCGTCAGCCTCTAGCACTGAGATCGTCTGAGGATGCTTGTTTATGTCCTGTGATTTCCCTATTGGCTTTGTGACTTCTCCGACTGAATTATTTTTCACATGAAATCTGGAAGATGTAGAGGGCTGATGAAATGTCGGAAGCAGTGACGATACTTGCAGATTTTGCACTGTGAACCAAACATTTGCCGTCAGCCTCACGCTGCTCGTCTGACAGATGATACTTCTTCATATCTTGTGATTTCCTTGTTGCTTTTGTGACTTCCGGGACTGAATTAATTTTGACATAAAATCTGGAAGATCTAGAGAGCTGATGAAACGTGGACTTAAAGTGCCTTGGATTGTACTTACGAAATTGCAAATTGGAACTTTTTTGACCGGCGCTTCTCGCAGAAACGTGAAAAAATGTGTTTATCTAAAAGCTCTGTTATTCTTAATACTAAAGCTATAATAGTGCAATAGTTCATGTCATATGTGCAGTTGTCACAAATGACAAAAATACCGGAATGATGAGTAATTTGAAGGAGTCTTTTCATAGATATTTGGCCTTATATGCAAACCACCCCTACCTCGGAAATATTTTTCTTACACAAAACCTGTCAGAGCTACAGAGCTGTGCTACGAAAACAGGCAGTATAATTGTTCCCAATTTCAGAAAATGAAGCCATTTGAACATTTTTTTCGAAAAAATTCGTAACATGACCGATTTTTAAAAATCGGCGATAACGGTTCTCAAAATGCGGCAGGATAAAAATCGTGAAAGGTAGCTCTGGAGAAGGTGAATTCCCATTTTATCTCAAAGTAAAAAGCCATCCGGCGAGGTGGTTTAGCAGATAGCCATCATTACATCCGTCCACACACACAGACACACACACGTCATTCCCGCCAAAAAGAACGCAGCAGCAAAGTGTGCACGTAAGGTGTCTATGACGCAGATTTCGTTACGTCACTGTGTGCGTGAAAGTAAGTATTGTGTGGAGAAACGTCACAGTCTTGTTTTGTATCACTGAAACTTGCTGCTGCGCGTAGCAAAATCTGCCCCGTCTCATAAAGTTGTTTCTCTATAGAGAAACAACTTAAAAACAACAACAGAGAAACAACAAGAACTAAAAAGCCTGCAGACACAATCTGCTTCTTAGCCTACAACATGGCGAGCAAGTGTAGAGTGTTTGATTTTCATGCCAAAAAAAAAAAAAAAAAAATCTCTGTTAGTACCGACTCATGAAGTTAAAAATTCAAAGACCAAAACATTTTTGTGCCGTGACTAAAATGTCCACTGAAGATCGTGGTTGTTGTCAAATGCCAAGCTCAGCCATGAGCCAGAAGATAAGGAAAATGAGGATGAAACAACCAGCGATCACCCATACTGCACTGATGAAACCTGAAAAAAAAATACACATCACATTTTTATTTCATAAATATCACTCAGGTTAAAGGGTGTCACATACTGAGGCTGGTTTACAAAGCGAACAGAAATCTGAAAACAGAAACCCCCACATCCGCACTGTAACCCCACTAATAATAATAATAATAATAGATACTTATATAGCGCTCTTTCTCACAGAGAGCTCACACCGCTTTACAAGGAAAAGAAAAGAAAAACATTGGAATACAGTCACATATGAACAAAGCATGTCACATAAATACGAACAATGCAGTACACCTTCACAAAACATACAACATATCAACACTACAATCACATTCAGACAGGTGCCTGCTGGTACAGTGGGCGAATGGGTCCCTTCCACCGCGCGACCTAAGCAGGTTAACCGGTTTACTGAAAGAATTCGTTAAAAAGATGGGTTTTTAAAGCAGTGCGGAAGGCCAAGTCAGTACTTGCTGAGCGGACAGATAAAGGAATTCCACCTATGACCAAGAAGCTGTGCCCAGCTGTGATTCCCTCCTCGGCAATAAGTGACCTGTCTTGCTCCCTCACTTCACCAGCACAAAATATGGCAGTCAAAATGCCTGACTTGTTAGGCAGGCACTATGGTATGGGGGAAGCTTTGGTTAAGCTAGTCGAGGACCACTGCTAAATGTTTATGGTAGGATCAGACAAGGCAGAAGGCAGTGGGGGATGTAGTCACGATGGCCTATAAACTAGTGAATAGCTTGAGTTTGGGCGAAGACCCTACATTACTAAAGTTTGGTTTGAGTGTTGCCTATTAAGATCCTTTCCCCATTTCACAAACTGTTAAAAGTCCTGTTTGGTGTGAACAATAAACCGCTGGTCTGTGTCTAACTATAATATTCAAAGCGTGCCAGGTGTCAAGTTTTACGTTTTTCATTACTCATATGATGTAACGGAAATTCCATATAGAAAGAAAGATGACCAACCAAAAATTAATGCCTAAAAGAAAACAAATAGCTAAAATGCCCGTTCACCTGAAAGAAAATTTATGCACTGAAGAGGATTTGGATGGCTGATTGGTTCTGGGCCAGCTCTGCTGCAGAGGAAGATACATGTATGCCCAAGTAATACTGCCAAATTGCTAACCTCTCTCTGGCATTTGATGAAGATGGACTGTATCATCAGCAGACACACTGAGTAGACTGAAGTCCTGCTTGCCTAGGATCGCCCTCGTGGCTTCTGAAGCTGGCATGAACTCCACCCCCGTTACAAAGATGCTGTGAGCCTCTTTCACATGGTAAAGCCTCTGGAAAATATCAGGAATGTGCTGACTCTTTCTTACAGGTCAATTACATGTGGTGAGATCCTAACAAAGGGGACACAGTCGCACAGCCACTTTTGAGAAAACGAAGGGGGAAAAAACACACAACAGATAGGGGGGGAGGGGGGTGTACAATTTCAGTGATTTTGAGATTTTTGCATTTTCAGGTCGCTAAACAACTAATACACCTGTGGAATTTTCTAGGCTGAACATGGCTCACATACATGGGGAAAAGAGCATTTTTACCACCACATCAATCAGGCTGGGGAATTGCTGCGGGAAAAGAAGACTGAAACCTGGGCTGGCGTGCAGGGGCAGTAGTGCCCTGCTGGAGTACCACACGAGCAAGAAAACAAATTTTAGCATTTTTAAAAGCATTTACTGATATAGTAGCCTCCCCTGACACCCACAAGTGAAATACTGCCTTGATACTGGCATGCAAGAATTATAAATTAAAGTTAGACTGTTCCATGTGGCATTAAATGCATCTTGATTAGTTGATAAATGCAACATTTTTTCTTCCTTTTCTCAGCTGAAACTTAGATTTTTGGGGGCTGAAAGGATAGGAAATTTGTCTGAAAATTGCCAAATGACTGAAAATTCCTCAGCCTGATCAATACTGGCATGATTACCAAATCACACTTTTACCAGCCATTTTCTAAAAATGGCCACTTTTCAACAGCAATATAAAATATGATCTACATGGTGCTACAGAAATAATTGTTATACCTAAAGCAAGTTTATTCTCTATAATTTTCACTGATACCAATAACTAATAATAATAATAATAATGAGCATTGTATAGGCGCTTTAATCAATTTCATGAATCAGCTCAAAGCGCCCCGAACTGAACCCAATACGCATGCTCACGTGAATCACATGCATTCTCTGGACACACACTGGACATAAACACATTACAATCACGTGGTGAACATTTCCAAAGCAGAGGGGGAGGAAGCCGGAGTACCCATAGAGAACCCCCAACGATCGGCCTGAATGAACGGTGCCACATACGAGAAGGAAAAATTCTTTTCCCCGAGTGGGATTCGAAGCCCTGACCTCTAGCATTGGTGACAAATCTCTTAACAACTACACCAAACCCACCCTTTGCCCCCTTTTTGTGGAAGCCCACCACAACGTGAGTTCTTCAGCCTCCCTACTGCAAAGTAGTTCAGTAATGCTAGTAGTAGTACATGTATTGCTAAATTCTGACAACAGCACGAAAGGTGAAAGGTGATGGACATGGTTACATGCAGAACTTACCTGTAAACTGAATGAAACATACACGGAAACACTGCCTGATATTGTGCCCACACCCAAGTACACCCCATCATCACTGAAATCAGACAGATCATCAAAGGAATGATGGTGTTATATTTTAACAAAACTGTCAAGTAAATCTGTGAGTAAAGCTATGCTTACATGTATCTTATTGAAAGGTATACATCTATGCTAGTAGATTAGTTCATCTTCGACAAGAAAAAGAACATTTTTTTTACTTCTGTAACAGTGTAAGACAGATTTTTTTTTTTTTTTTAAAGAAAATGTAAATAACAACTATCTACAAGAAATGGTCTGAGAATCTGACAGGTCAAGGCAACAATCTACGCTGTATGTGGAGTTCATTTCAATATGTGTGTGAAAACAAGTTAGAAAAAGGAAAAACCACTCACAAATACAGGCTTATTGCTTTTGTTGGCTTATCTATAATTGTAAGAATGTATGAACAAGACTAGTGATCTTCACCTGACAGAAAGCGCAGATAAAACCTCCGTGCCTGCGTTTGCCGACTTCTTCACCTTCATGGAATCACTGTCCCACAGCAGAATGTGACAAGGTGCTGGGTTACTGGAACGTTTGATGGGAATGCTGATGGTGTACAAGTTCAACTTGTCCTTCTTGTTTTCTACTGTTCCAAACCTGTGACGAGAAATGCTGGTTTAGCAACATATATACAATCATTGGCAGCATGCAACTAAGGCAAGGTTGAACAGTTTTTCCATGAAATTACCATAGCCATCCTTTTCTCCTTTATCAGACGACACACTTGCAGTTGTGTGAAATTGTATACACGGCCTCGGATAGGAAACACATCAACAATCTTTTGTAAAAAAGGCTTACACAAAAAAACAAACGAACAACAAAACAAGAAGAGATGTATTAGGGTTTCCTGGTCTGAAAGAAATGAGGTCATCAGGTCAGAGGACTCTGTGTGTGTGTGTGTGTGTGTGGTGTGTGTGTGTGTGTGTGTGGTGTGTGTGTAAGTGTGTGTGTGTGTGCGTGCGTGCACACGTGCAGGCATACATGTGTACATCTAACACCACTTGCCTACAACAGCGGAAGCGATATTCCGATGCCTCCTTTGAGTTCCACACAAGATCACCTTCCTTTTTCCCTTCTTTTGCACTCCAGGCCACTCCAGTATGGTCACGCGACACTGTAACTATCTGAAATTACACAGATGCAAAAATGTCCTGTCTCATAGTCAAGCAACATTGTTTTGCATTAAGCATAGCCTAGCCCCATAATATGTTTTTCACATTCTTTCTACAAAGTTTAAGCCTAAACCTCTAGCTAAACCTCTGTTAAGTCTGTGTGCATCATGAGTTCGTTGCACTGCCAATTGTATGTTTGCTGAGGGGATGTAAATAGCGTGTGTGTGTGTGGTGTGTGTGTTGTGTGTGTGTGTGTGTGCTTTAACGCGCAGCGAGTCCTTGAAGTTGGAGAACGGCGCCCTATAAGAGCTATGTATTATTATTATTATTATTTTTAAGCCTGAGAAAAGAAATGTCACCATAAAAAAGTATAAAATAGACTAGAACACATCAAAGCAAATATTAGTAATAAAAATAATCATTCCTTACCGTGTCTCCACTTGGACTGATGTCAAGGTCATCAATATCGTCTTTGTGTGCCTTCACTTCATAAGCTTTCTTCATGTCAGGGTACTGAAAAGAGACTGAGCAATTTAGGGAAGTCCAAACACACCAGGGACTGACGCAGAATTAATTTAATCGCTCGCACATCTAAAAAATACATGTGTACATGTATAATGGATGTATTGAATAAGATTGAAATTACAATCAGAAATAAATCTTTCACGCGCGCACACACACACACACACACACACACACACGCTCACACACACGCTCAAGCACTCACAAACACACACACACTTGACACACATGTGGGTTTACCTTCCAGACTCGAAGAAAACCATCAGCTCCACCGGTGGCCACAATCTTCTGATCGGCATTAAATCTCACAACCTTCTGGAAGCCGCCATCTTTGTGAAAGTCCGTCTGCACAGACCGCAGCGGCTGCACTTCAAACGTGAGCTGCTTCGTGCCGTTGAGCGTCTTCTCCTCTGGTGCATTCCCTTTTCGTTTTCTGACCTCGGTGTCCTTGTCCCTTGCCATCTGTACAAATCAACATCCTGAACAGCACATTTCAAATGCAGTACAACAAATGCAGTGAATCAAAAGCAATGGTGATGCTTGTATAGTGTGTGTGTGTGTGTGTGTGTGTGTGTGTGTGTGTGTGTGTGCACACCTGTGTGCGTGAGTGCATGAGAGACAGCGAGACAGAGAGAAATGAAACACAGGAATGTACAAAAGTATATATATTATATATATATATAAAAATATATATTATGTCCACTGGCATACAAAGCACACATCTCCTAGATCTAGGGAGCGCTCTCAGCTTTACTTACTTCCCCTACTTTCAAATTGACCTGATTGAGCGCATGTTTTCGGCTTTAGCGACGCCTGTTTCTTTTCTATTATATATATATGTTGACATCCTTACCAAAATCTTAACAAGCCAACTAAAACTCCTGAAATTTATCAGAAGTTTTCGGACAGCAGGCTCATGGAAACCTACATGGGTGTGCTCTATTGCAACTTAAAATAGACCATCAAATGGTTTGATGGTAGTACCTTCGTAACATACTTAGGCCACAGAGCATAGCTAGGACACACAGTTGATATAATGTTACTGTTCTCTTCAAACATTGCCTCAAAGCCAAATTCAGTGATGCTTACTCAGGAACTCTACTGGTGCTCTTGGTATCAATTTTGAAATTAAGCAAACACTTACCTGCTGCTTCTTTCTTTGGAGTTATAACTTTATACTTGACAGAGTATAGATGACACTTCTCCTCTTGCCCACAAGCCACAACATAATTTCTGCCATCATAAAATGAAGCGCAGTTCATCACAGCATCTGTGCCAGTGTCATGGCGACATATGCTCGCTGCCTGCACCTTCTCCTCTCTCTGCTTCAACTCAAAGATTTCCTGTGGAGTGAGAGGGAGATGAAAAATAAAGGACAAGTTCAAGGAAACTTTCTTTTGAATCTGAGTTCTGCAGCTAGAATGGCTTAGCCGTAGGTCTAAAACTAAATTAAGTTTGCAAATAGGGATGTCACGTTCTCCTGTTTGTAAAGCAAATTGTTTATGAATTATATCTCTGTACTGGGATGTTCGAAACACTGCTGGGGGAAACTTCCACAGATGAACAACAAAACCACTACCACCATCATGTGACGAAATGTCCCCACACCAAGCATACACCACTGAAAATATGGGCCTTCGGAATTACAAAACGTGTGACAAGTCTGCATGTGTCGAGACCCCACATCTCGCCCATTCTCTAAAGCCAGTAAAGGTTTAGTAGAGACAAACAGGGCGGTAGTCCCAAAATCTGGCACATGGAGGGGTGGAAATTTTGGAATTCCGAAAGCCCGTGTAAGGCACCAGGGCTTTATATCCACATCAGACATCAGTCACAGACTATTTTTATTTTTATTATCGAAAACATTTATGTCTTATTACTCAGGGCTTACAATGGTCTATGATCCAAAAGTAGCATTTAGTGACAAACTGGCAAACCGCAAAGCCACGAGTGAGTATCTGCACACATGGTATGCTAGGGGTGTCCGGGGGTATGATCCCTCATATTAAAAAAAAAAAAAAAAAAAAAAAAAAGGACTCAGGTCTGTGCAGTTTGGTGCGTTCTCTCATGATTTCAAGTGCTTTAAAGGAGGAAACACTTTTTGAGGGAGGAATATGTTTTGAATTAGCCTAAAATCTGTGCAGTTTGGTGTGTTTCGGCATGATTTCAAGAGCTTTAGAGGAGGAAACACTTTTTGTGGGAGGAAAATGTTTCGAATTAGCCTAAAATCCGTGCAGTTTGGTGCGTTTAGGCATAATTTCAAGAGAGGAGGAAGCTTTTTTTTTTGAGGGGGAGGCACATTTTTAGCCAAAGGTGGAAATCCGCCAATAGGCAGCGATCATCAAATGCGCTCGCCGGCTCGCTTTCGCTACCAAATTTACCGTCGGGCGAGTGAAAGCTCCGGTAGCGGTAGCCCGAATGGCGAGCAGGAATTCTGAGATGAATCAGAACCTAGCAGCCACTCCGGCTTCCAGAATTGTTTTTGGGCTACCAGTTTTGTTCAGGGCGGTAGCCCGAATGGCTACCATGGTCCTGACACATTTGACGATCGCTGAATAGGTGGAAGATTTTAAGCCCCGATTACTTTTTTACCAAGCTGGACATGTCCGATCATTGCTGCATCACAGCGGCTAAAATTCAGGACACTTGTCCTATATTTATACGGTCAACCAAAACACATTTTGTCCTAGTGTTACGGTTGTCATAGATGTTACGAAGCCCTAAACCGGCTAAAGAAACCCCGACCCTTCTATTGGCCGGAGGAATGCCTTCTAATCCTAGTCTTGTGTGTCTACAGACAGACGGAATGATAGATCGGCAGCACTGAATGCCATTGCCTGGGGAAGTAAATAATAATAATAATATTTTTTTAATTGTGCTAGCACTTGAGTCTACGGGAAGCACAGCTGTTGTGATATGAAGCTAACTGCATAGGTCGACATTTGCAGATGTTCACTCGATTTTGGTGTGTACAGTCCTTTATTTTACAAACTTACTATAGCATTTGGGACTCCGGTTTTTGCTTGACCACCGCCGCCCGCAACGAGAAAATGTGTGCTATCTAAGGCCTGTACAGCATAAAGTGGAAAGTTGGTTTGTGCCAGCACAGTTCTGGGAGGCGCCATGTTGTACACATACAGTTACTGCGGGATATTTAACGGTATATTTCCGAAGATTTCACCGAAATTGTTGAAATCGGATAACTTTTGATATAACAGCGATATATAATTTATTACACACGATCTTTATTATAGTTTTTCAGTGCAATTATTTTTAAGTGCAGAATAGCAAAAAGTAGTACAAAGTCCCTCTTCCGCCCCGTACCTTACATGCCTCCCAGGAATAAAGCTACTTTTCCACCAGATATGAATGAATGCAGAATATTGCAGGATTGTATTTTACTTAAATTGTTAGTGGTCATGTGTATATTCAACCTATATTGTTTGGTTTTGGACCAAACTGTTACTTGATTTACCTTAGTTACGTGCATAGCAACGGTGCTATGTTTATCGTATTCATGTGCCGTTGAAAGAGAAAAGAATTAACACACAATAGGGCGTCTTTCGGTGTGTTCTGATGACGATTGTAGTACTGTTGAATATACGCTTAAAATAAAACGTTAGAAGTCACTAAATAGTACGAATTCTATGAACCCAGGTTAGGTTTATTTTTTTCAGGTGAACGTTTGTGTATGAGTGAGAAGTCTACAGGACGCTACACGTGAAGGCAGACTTGGAACTGTAAGTAAAACCATTCGTTCTCGCATGTTCTACGGCTTGCCTTTGAATCAGGATAATTCATAGTCGCGCATTGCCAAAATCTACTCTCTGTCATTAACATTAGAGGCTCAGGAGCAGCATGGTAAGTCTTTCTTGCGGCACCTTTTGGACCGTTTGAGTTGCATCCTGACATAAGGCCTACTACTTGGGACGTACAGTGTAATACTCGCATTTACAAATTAAAAAACCTGCCCGTTTGTTCTGTGAAGGGTGTGATCTTGGCACTTCACATTTTACCGTCATGAGGAATGTCTCATGCTTACTGGCATGTTAGGAACGACAGTTTATTGATACAGTACAACTTCTTTTGGGCGACCACCCCTCTGGCCAGATAAGAGTGGTCTTAAAAGAGAGGTGGTCACCCAAAAGAAGCTTCAGACAGTGAAGAAGTGCAACCCAGTATGATTATAACATTGGTCTGCACAGGCAGGTGGTCTCCCAAAGGGGTGGCCACCCAAAAGAGGTTCTACTGTACTGTTGCCAGGCAAATGATCTGTGTGATAACAGTGTTGTACATCTGCCTGCACTGCTGAACACTAATCATTGAAATGTTGTGTGTGTGTGTGTGTGTGTGTGTGTGTGTGTGTGTGTGTGTGTGTGTGTGTGTGCCGGTGTGTGTGTGTGTGTGTGTGTGTGTGTGTGTGTGTGTGTGTGTGTGTGTTGTTGTTGTTGTTGTTGTTGTTGTGTTTTGTTTCATCATTTTATTTAATTTTTTTCATTGTTGCAGTTTCACAATGTAAGACTGAAAGACCATTTGTACTTCACTGCTTCTGAGCATCAGGAAAATTGAGCTCGATCACCATGAAGCCAAACTGTAAAGACTGACAGACTCAATTGCAGACAAGAATCATTCGGTGACATTTCCACGTTCAGTCGTCATGGTGCGACTAACCGCTGAACTTATTGCCAAAGGCACTTCAGGTTATAGTAAGAAGAAAAAGGATGAGACCACACAGCAGTACTTACGGCGTCTGACTCACCTGTATCTGGAAAACAAAAACATCACAGAAGTGGTATACCTTTTTAATTTCTTTTTTTGTTTGTTGTTGTTGTTGTTTTCATAGGAGTCTCTGTTACATGTATCTTGTTTCAGTATGGGGACACTTCAAGTTAGGGACTGAGCGGTTTGGGGGTTGTTGTTTGTTTGTTTTTTGGTTGTTGCCGTTTTGGAAAGCAGAATTTTTCGTTGGGTACTTTGCATTCAGAGATGGATGAAATCTAAAAATATGTAAAAATTTGTTTTGTAGCACCTCTCTCTCTCTCTCTCTCTCTCTCTCTCTCTCGCGCGCGTGCGCGCGCGCGCGCGCGTGTGCTATCAGCTACAATCGTGTGTGTGAGTGGGTGCGCATGTGTCGTCCGCTCTTTGCTTTATTATTATCACCCTTTGTGTTTGTTGTTGTCTTTATGAGTGTACTTTTTTGTATATTATCCTTCGTAGTTGTAGCAACGGCAAGTTGTAATACTGGTTTGCAGACCAAAAACTTCCACTGTTGGGAAATAAATTTTAAGTTTCATTTCATTTCTCTCTCTCTCTCTCTCTCTCTCTCTCTCTCTCTCTTGTTGTTTTTGTAATTTAACTGGAACATATTTATCTCAGGGATACATTTCTTAGGGTATTGTTTTGACCATTATATATGTTATCACTTGATGAACATTGTTTCTTTTGAAATTTTCAGGGAGAGGACTTGATGTTGTGTCGGAATGTTATTGTGCTCTACCTGTATGACAATCAACTGACAGAGATTCCATGTTTGAACTTCAACTGCAACATAACTCACCTGTACCTTCAGAATAATCACATTTCCAAGATAGAAAATCTTTCGGCGCTCACAAAACTGTCAAAACTGTGAGTGCATTTTGCAGTCTGTGAAGTCAGAATTGAGAAATACTTGATTGTCAGATTTCTTTTCATGTCACTAAGTTACTCTGATGGTATTGTAAGCCAAGCTTTTGTCAGCTGTTGGTGTAGTTTATTAGACTTGCTAATGGTTACAATTTTTGGTAACAAAAGCAGACAGTGTCACAGTTAAATTACGATGTTTCATTTCCCTTTCTCAAGGTTTTTTTTTTTTTTTTTGCTGAAAGATTTTCAACAAATCATTCATTATTCCATAATAATGGAGATACATAAGCACTTTACCCAGTTGCTTGGCGTAAAGTATTGGGATAAACATAACGCACACGCACACACACACACACATACACACACACACACACACACACACACACACACACACACACACACACACACACACACACACACACACACACACACACACATATACACACACTCACACACACACACACACACACACACACACACAGCACACACACACATACACACACACACACACACATACACACACACACACACATACACACACACACACACACACACACACACACACACACAGCACACACACATACACACACACACACACACACACACACACACACACACACACACACACACATACATACATATATATACGTCACACACCATATATAAACACATTACAGATACATGGTGCAAATGGTCAGCTCAGCTATTCTAGTTTCAGAATTTTAAAATTTTATTGGCTGAATATTGAATTCCCAAGCCTGAATGCACTCACTGAATGACCGAGATAAAATTTCTGCCATTCACACTTGTTTGATCAGCTGTGCTCTCTATTAAGTTTTGTTTGTTGTTTTCAGGTACCTGGGTAGTAATGAAATCACGGTGGTAGAGGGGTTGGAAAAGCTGGATCAGCTGCAGGAACTGCACGTTGAGAACCAGCGACTGCCACCAGGGGAACAGCTTCTCTTTGATCCACGCTCCCTTCTTGCTTTGTCTGTATGTATCATCTTGTATGCAAAATCTTCCACCTTTACTACTCTGTAACTTCCGGCCTCAAAATGGCAGCACCAACAAAGTGATTAAATGCCAGAGTGGCAAATCGGCAAAGTTTTGTCAATTTGTTTCACTTTTTCTGGACATTTGACATTATCTTCAGGTTGCCTCACAGTTGCAATGGTCTGGCTGAAAACTTAGGGACAGATTTTTGGTGACAGGTTGAAAAGTAAGGAGATTTTTTATTACCTAACTTTCCCAGATTTTGCACTGTGGTCAAAAAGTAAGGACAGTCGAAATGTTAAGGTTATTATTTTATTAGCATAAACTTGATGACATTAGTACAAAAATTGATATATTTTGCTGTTTCATGTAAGCATGCATGTGTTCCCTGCTTGCTGCATTTTTCAGTCAATCTCAATGATTTTATGATTCCAGTTTAATTGAGTGTGTACATTTTTGTTGTTGGTGTTTATTTGTTTGTTTGTGTTTTGGTCTGTCCCTTTACTTTCTTGTTTTATGTTGTTATTTGACTAGTAATAGTATTACTCTAGCGAGGACAAGATTGAAGACAGACTTGTACTATCTCTTTATATCCTTGAAAAATAAAGTTTCATTTCATTCCATTTCATTTCACTTGTTTTGGGGCTCAGTTGACCATCCTTGCATAGTGATGGGATGAATCTTTTCCTCTCTCCAGTTTCAAGTGCAGACCTCCACAACAATATTAAGTACCATTCCGTTCGTAGCATTCTTCAACCCTTGTTTTACTGAATTCCTCCAACAGAGCCATCTGGAGGTGCTGAATATCTCCGGCAACAACCTCGAGTCACTGAGCGACCTTGAGGTGCTGCGGGGTCTGACACAGCTGTTCGCAGCAGACAATCAGCTGAATGACATGCGGGAGCTGTCGGAGCAGCTGGCGGCCTGGCCAAGGCTGTGGCGCCTGGAACTGATGGGCAACCCTCTGTGTCACCGGACCAAGTACAAGGACAGGATCATTGTCATGTGCAAACAGTTGGGTAAGGACAGTCTCTCTCGTGGTACTCAGTAGAGAATTGGAATAGACTTTGCATAGCAATCACACTGTAGCTGCCAGGTTTGTCACTCTTGCTGGCACTTTGTGAGTTGCAGCATATGTTCAGACCAACTGAATATTGCAGAATTTTGGCATAACTGAGTTTTGAGAAGAGCACATACTGTATAATGACATGCATTAAACACTTGTGCACTATTCTCAAAATGGATTTAAGCTGAAATTCGTTAACATCAAACTGATGCATTGGGTATTGAAAAATAGCATCTGGTTTCTTGGGTCAGCTTTTTTTGTTTTTCAAAAACTGTGCAAAAACTGGCGTAATTTTCATGTGAAATAAAGGTGAGCTCTTATGTGGAAACTTTCTTTTTTTTAGCAAGAATGGGAACAATGTAGAAGATTGCAACCACTGTAGTGACAAAATGCCCACTGTCTTATTTTTCACAGGGATGCTGGATGGAAAGGAGATAACTGATACTGCTCGGCAATTTCTCCGCAACTGGCATCAAAGCCGTGAGACAAACAAGAAGAGACGGGACGAGATTGTGCGTCAGGCCTCATTTGCAGATAGTGCTGGAGGTATACTCATCGAGCAGACTTCCAGATATTTGTTTTCTTGTTTTTGTTTTGTCTACATGTATTTTACTGAAAGGGTATTCCCCCATGCTAGCCACAGTAGTGAGTTTATTTTAAAAGATAAGTGTACCCTTTCACTGCCTGACACTGGGTAGAGAGGTGCAACAGTTGTTGCCAGAGGTGTCTACAACGCAGACCAAACATAGAAGAAAAGCAATTTTAGCTTCTTCCAATCTCATGTAAACCATGTCACAGTTGTGTTGTCAAGTGACGCACAGATTCAACATCAGAAACCGATTCTAAAACTCGCCTGGTTGTTTCTTCCACTGAAAGTCACAGAAACCTGTTGTTTTTCACTGGCACCACCCATAAAACTCAGGAGTGCCAGTAATATTTTTATTTCTGCACTGATGCACTATTCATTGAGCCGGCCAAGCCTGCGTTTTATCGAAGTCAAAAAGCAGAATCTCACTATTAAGGTTTTTTTTTTTTTTTAATTTGACGACATTCTCTCAAGAAACAACAGTGCAGAGCCTAGAAGTGCATCAAAGACTTGAAGCGGCGTTCGCGCAAAGTCAGATTTTTTCCCAATTTTAGTTTTAAATTTGTTTCAGTTATTATTTTTTTGTTTTGTTTTGTTTTTGTTTTTTTTTCACATCCCAGTGGTCGGCGGGAACTGCCCCCAGTAACCCTTCAGCCAAAAGTCCACAGCAACGTACCAGGTTACATTATGCCAGGTCAGTGTTGCATATTATAACATGGTTATCAGAGCTCCCCATAACACACAAACGTGCGTCTCAGACGCAGAAAGAGAAGAAAATGATGCACGTAGAAAAAAGTAGAGAGTTTACAGACGCACTAATTTTGATATTGGACATCTAGCTGTGCGTCCGTGTACACAATATTCTTTGGTCCAAAGAAGGCTTTGCGCGAAGCTGAACAGTTTTCCGCCGATGTTGAAACGCACTGTGCATCGCCGTATCGGTCTTGTTTTGAGCTGCGAGCGACTCGGGTGCTAGCTCGCACACGCTGCAGAGTAAATCTATCTATAACCTCATCGCCAGCGATAAGGATGCGCGCGCTTTGTGTTAGAGAGTATCATCCCTTCCTGTTTTTCGCACCAAAATGTCGCTTCTTCGCTGGCTCGGGCGGGTTGAAAACCAGAGGCAGGGCGAGAGGGGAGGGGAGACAGAGAGAGCGACATTATTGTAGAAGAGGGAAATTCAAACAAGAGGAAACACGGTCATGATTCCGAAGAAAAAATCAGTGCCGCGATGTCGCCAACTTTCGAGTCTGAATCCACAAGTGCCAGGATCTACATCGGAAGGTGATATTACTCTCAATGTGGAGTAGTGCAGGGGGGGGGGGGGGGGGGGGGGGGGGTCAAGGGTTGGGTGGGGGGGAGCGGGGGCAGAGAGCCTGAGTGGAAGTAGACTGTAGCGGTGAGAGAGGGGGGGGGGGGGGCGGGGGTGTTATTTCAGTTCTCGGCCAGAGAAATGTCAAACACCAGGGCAAGGGGGGGGGGGGGGGGGGGGGGGGGGGGGGGGGGGGGGGGGGGGGGGGGGGAGGAGGGTGGGCAGCTAGCCTTTGCGGGAGAAGTGGGGGCGGAGGTAAAAACTGAATCAGTGTATGAAAACACTGAATATGATTCTGTCATAATTTAGAGTAACTTTGAGTGTCTTCATTTTCTCCAGGACAGGGTTGACGCACATCTAGACTCAAAAGAACACAAGTTAAGTGTCACCTGTTTGGAACAAAAACGAGCAATGAAACAAGTTCTCAACACAGGGGGGGGGGGGGGGGGGGGGGGGGGCATGAAAAACTACTGTTTTCACCTCTCAAAACCTGGCCCAAAATGTACCAGATTGCACTCGTGGCTTCGCCACTTCGAGGGACTCCCACTTTTTTCAGTTGGGAGTCCTTGGACTCTTGGGAAAAAATCCTATGGGGAGCTCTGGTTATGAGTGGGACACTGACCCCTGGTGCTTCCAAGGCCAGTTATTGAGTTAGTAGGTCATGTGGGTATTGCGTGTGTACACACGCCTGAAACAAGAGAAGCGTGTTGGCTTACTCGTTGCATTGGTATTTTGTATTTTGCAATAGAAAAAGCATGGGGTCAGTAGAAATGCATATGGCACTAAAAAAATCCATGCACATCAGATGGAAGGTTTTTAATTTTTATAACATCAGCTTGTGAAGGGAACTAGTGCCAGAAAGTTGCACAGAGCACTTCCTATTGTCACTCAACTGGGTAGTGACCAGTGTAATCAAGCTCGCGCCACGCACCACTGACTGCCCTCCTGCAGTAATTGACTAAAGATCAGCCCAGTGAGCAGGAGGCTGTCAAAGCGCTGACAATTGGGGCCATTTCAAAATGCATACAAGTACATAAAGGTCCTTTGAAAACGTGTAGGGTGTCCCCAAAATGCAATATATATGCAAATCTATGCAATAAACGCGGCCCCTGCACATGCCCGCTGATGCGAAAGGGAAACCATTGCTGCCCAGTAAAGATCTTTACACCTTCGTTCATAAAATGCTTCTAGTGTTGGTTACCTTAAATTTGTCAGTCAAGCATTTCAGGTAGAAGAAAGTGTCATGTGACTGTGTGTGTGTGTGTGTGTTTGTGTGTTTGTGTGTGTGTGTGTGTGTTGGCTAGTATGACTGTATATTTACTTCTGCCTGGTTTGGCTGATAATGACTGTTTTTGTTTTTGCTTCTGTTTTGTGCTGTATAATTCCGGGAAACATTGTTGGTATAATGCTTCTGTCACACTTTCTCAGTATATGTTTGTATTTGTAGACAGGGCTTGAATATGCTGGTTTGGTGTACACACAAGCATGTAAAGTATGTGTGTTAAATCCTTGATTGGATATGCTGGAACATTTCATGGCACTTGAAACTGTGTAATTTTTTTTTACTTTTGCATCATTTCACGGTTGATCAAAGACACAATGACACTTCCATTTCTTGCTTGTCATTCATGTTTCAGGCATCCCGAGAAAAGAATTTGACGACATTCTCTCAAGAAACAACAGTGCAGACCCCAGAAGTGCATCAAAAACTCAAAGCGGCATTCTTCGCGCAAAGTGAGATTTTTTCCCAGTTTCAGTTTTAAATTTGTTTCAGTTATTAATGTACATTTAACATCTTGCTCATTGGTTTCTCAGTGTGGCTGAGGACAGAAACAGTAGAATGTACACAGTTGTACATTCTCTTTCTATCTTTCAACCAATTGATCAGTCGACTTGCCCCATAATAAACTAGCCCCATCCTACCTGTGTACTCTGCTGTGTACTTTTTATTTAAAAAAAAAAAAAACAGCAGTAATTTTTAAAACCACATTGCACACTCACAGGAGTGCTTAATCTAGGAATGGGATGCAAATGTAATTCTAACATTTCCATTATATATGGCATAGGAAATTAAGACCACTGGCTCGATTGTTTTCATAGGTGAGGGAAAATTGGTTGTAAAGTTAGAAGGAAGTGAGTTTCTCGTAATAAACAAAAATTTGACCTTTTTTCGTCTTTATCATTCCATGGTTTTCATGCCGGACAGCAAAAGCTAAATTAATAAATAAAAGAAATACTGTACTAAGTAACTGCCATTTGCTTAAGAGCTTGCTGGGACGTTTGGGTGCTTTTGACTGGCGTCTTCTATCTGTAACTTAAATCTTGTCTTGCTGCTTGTCGTTCTGTTGTTGTTTGTGTCTGTTTCCATTGTGCAAGTTTATAACTTGCACGACACAGAGCAAGTTACGAGGCAATCAACAGGCAAAACATTTTAACTAGGTAGCGATAGGTCTTTGCCTCAGCTTATGTAGAGGAGTTGAGTGGAGACAGGCCATGTGTGTGCAGTTCAGTGGAGCATGACAGTTCTGTAGATGTAGCTGTGTGGCATTTATACACCAATACTCTAGCAAATAAAAGCGACACAAAAGGGACAGAAACCACTTAACTTTGACAAAGGACGGCACAGGTCGACGTTTCGGCTTACGCCTTCTTCAGGACATAAACAAATGGGACATAACTTCAACAAACAAACAAAAGGTAACGCCACCAATACTCTGCCTCATAATACCGTATGAGAAGAAAGTATGTATATAACTTTAAGCTGCACTGCCCTCTCATGCAAATTTAGGTATTGTTGGAAGCGGAAAAAACAAAACCAATGTGGCAATTTTACTGGAGAAATATGTGCATCAGTCACATGTGTGAGAGCTTTTTGTACCCACGTAGTTTGTCGAGTAAAAAGTATTTGTAACTGATCTGCCACAATATTGTGAAAACGTACCAGTTCTTTGAATAAAATTCATGCTCTACCCTCCAGCAACATCAGCTTTTCAGGTACAAATTAGGTAAGAGCGCTGGTGCATTGGCATTATTCAGACTGCTACACGTGTTTCGTGCAGACACTTACCACCACGTGATCACTTAAGTGTTTGGGTTTTTTGATTGCACATTGACACACTACAGAATACAACACTTCATTTTGTTAAAGGTTTGCAATTTTGTGTTGTGTTTGCTTCCTTCAGCTAGGTTTTTATTTCGGCCAGTACTGCTAAACAGTCCTCGGTAAATATATTTATGTATGTATTGTTTGTTTTTTTCTAGGACTTGTATAAATTTTGATAGTATGTATGCAGTGAACCTTGAACGGTTGGTCTGTGTCCATGTTTAGTGTTTGTACATTCTGCATGATGAGATCAACTTGAAAGTTCCGTTGTGCACCTGACTGTTGTCTTCTTCTTCTTCTTCTTTTTGTTTTGTTTTGTTAAGTTATTATGTACCATCTGATGTTTTTTTGCCTGTGCCCGTATTGAATTTCTTTTCCTTTGGATTATTGTTGTTGTTGGGGGGGGGGGGGGGGGGGTCTTCAAGTGTTTGTTGTTATTTTTATTGTTTTTGTTAGGTTGTTTATTTTTCTGTGTTTATTTATTTATTTATTTTTTTTGGTGTTTTGTTGGGGGGGGGGGGGCTGCCTGTTGTTTGTGTTTTTTATTTAAGAAAACAATTTAATGCCCCTTTTTTTAAAAAAAAAAGTTTCAGTTCCTTTCAGGTCTTCTTTCGGTTTTGTTATTTTCTGTCCGTTTTAATTTTGTTTCTGCAGATTGCCTGTCATTGACAATAATCGATTTCTGAGTGTACTGACGCCACGCCTAAATTTCGACAAAGGCTATCTTTGAGTTGGTCTCGTATGTGTAAGAACTGCTGTGCAGCACGATTGTTGTTTCTCTAGACGTTTTGGCTGGACTCACAATCTGATTTGTTTTTGTTTTTTGCTTTGACTCCCCTTAATATGGCTGAAGATGTACTTGGGTTTGGCTTTGCAAAATGGAGGCTTGTGCCTCCCTTCACCTTTGGACAAATATTGTACGTTTGTAATGTCATACAGTGCCGTTCCCTCGCTCCGAATAACTCATGGAGGTGATAAAAGTTGAGCATGTGCCTCGCATTCATCTCACCTCATAGTTTGTGTATCTAATGAGTGACCTTTCCTTTACTTTCATACATTACATATAGTTTCTTGGTGTGGCAATCAAATCTTCTCTTTGTATGCATGTTATAGTTGTTGTTGTTTTTGTTTGTTTGTTTCTTTGAGGGTTTTTTTGTTTTTTGTTGTTGTATTTTTCAATTTGGCAGACATGGTACTGAAACTGTCTGTCGCCTCTCAGGTGGTGAATGTTGTTCAGACTGTGGACCGATTTTGAATAATAGAGTGATTGTGTGAGATAACATAAGTATACCTCTGGAATGGATGGGTATGATACCCTTTCTGTTCTACAGAAACCATTTTAGACACTTTGACATTTTTCCATTCTGTAAGTCTGTTACAGCACTTCACTTCGCAAACCGGTGGAACTTTAGATGCATCAACAAACTACCTTCGTATTTCATTCCTGTTCATTCAAGCTTTTTGGCTGTAAATGGTCTTTGTTTTAATTTTGTGTGTGTAGGGGGGAGGGGGTTGGTCTACCAATCAGTCAAGGGGGTTTGTTCTGGTGTTAAGGTGTCCGACTTCAGATCCTGAGCTGCCTGGTTCGAATCCCTGGTACTGGTAGGCAGGATTTTTCTTTTCCGTTTGCCTGTCTCGCCTTTGTGTACATAAACATTGCAGCATCAAGTGTGCGCATTAAAGATCCCATACCAATCAGGAGGGGTTGTAGAATGGAAACCAATCACACACCATACATGCACGGAGGATAACAAAATGAGTGGCGCCGCACTATGGTGACACGCTTTCCCCAGAAGGGGGGGGGGGGGGGCGGGCAACTTGAATTTCCCAGCAGTGGAATAATAAAGAGTATACATAAATAAATAAATGAGGGAAATAACATAGTTCTGTTCTTTCTGATTTTTATGATTAGTTTGTTCTGCCCACACAAAACTTGAACAGAATGAAATGAAACAGGAATGAAATATGTTGGCGCTTCTAAAGTTTGCTGCTCTCTCTCTCTCTCTCTCTCTTTCTCTCTCTCTCTCACTCACTCTCTCTCTCTCTCTCTCTCTCTCTCTCTCACTCACTCACTCACTCTCTCTCTCTCTCTCTCTCACTCACTCACTCACTCACACACACACACACACACACACACATGCGCGCACACACACACACATACAAACACGTGAAGTGGAATCGTGATATTTAATTCATGTTGTTTGTTGTTTGACTATGTGCAGGCAATTGACCTTTGACTGAGTGTGAGCACAGGAAATTTAACTTTCTCTCCAAGTTCTGTTTTTAGTTTGTACCCGTACCTTCCATTAGAAGATTTTAGTTTTTCAGACAAACTACTTTATGTAGGTCTCGTTCTCTTTTGATAGCTCCCTTTCACTTAGTGTACTTCCGTCCTTCCACTCTTTAGGTGCTCTTCTATTAGGTGTAACATTCAAATCGTTTTGCCAGTTCGGGTAAATAATTTGATTAGTCAGAGCTCAAGTGGTTTTAACAAAACAGATGGGCGTTTTTATTTAGTGCTCTGACACCTCAAAATGATAGCACCCTTATTTGGCGTTTTTCCACACTGTAGCACCACGTTTTTCCAACGGCCTCCTTCAAAATTTAAGAAAACTAATCGTACTGGATAAATGCTTTGGGATTTCTGGTTGTCGGTTAGAAAAAATGTGTCCATTTATCACTGAAAAAATGACTTGTTCTAATACGTACTTTACTGCAATATAAAGGTATTTCAAAATATCGACTTTAGTTGGGAATATTTGTCATCAAAATTTTCCTGAAAAATGCCCATCCATTTTGTTTCACCCCCATGGAGCTGCATTTTAAAAAAATGTGGTCAACAGAGCTCCACTTTTGTCCTGGATCCATTGTCTAATACCTAAGTTCCATTTCTAAAATGTAGGGTCATTGTTAGCAGTAGGCCTAGTGTTAAATGGTAGAGAGGCATTAGTGCTGATCAAAACCATGGCACATAGGCCTTTTTACCAAATGAATGTAGTCATTCCTTTCAGTAGTTAGTGAGATAGTGGCGTAGGGTAACGTTGCAGTTTTATTTACCCAGAAAACAGGGTATTTCACATCATAGCGGTATTCCCTTTGTTACTGTTGATATTGGTTATCACATGATAATGTACACTAGTGCGTATTACTGTTTAACATACAGCCAAAGATAGTACATTACTACAAACATTCTACAATAGTATCTATGACACAGTGCAGTATGTCAAGTATTCCATTCTACTGTTTGGTGGTTGTTTATTGTTGTTGCCCCTTCGCTTCTCAGGCAGTTTTGTGGAGTGTATGTGTACCAGAATGCTTTTAACCCCTGTAAGATTGTGTACTTGGGTTCAGTTATCCCTTACGGCTTAAATGCATGCATGTACACTGTAAATATATACATGTAACCAATGTACAGATCCTGCCCTTCAGCTGATGTCCCTCCTTGCAAGTTTATGGGAATGCTTCTCTTCTTCTTCTTCTTCTTTTTTTTTCCTTTTTTTTTTAACGCTTAAAAGCCCAAGCAAAAGTCGTGCTTTTACTTGAAATCTTCATATCACTAGGAGCCACTTCAAGCCACTGTAATGAATCTGCAGCGGTCTCAGGCATAGCGGGGAAGGCCCATGCCTGGTGTAATATTGGCTTGCAGTGGCTGTTTCTTTTTAACGTCTTATCACATAGTGCAGGCTGGGGAATTTGCAGTCATTTGGCAGTTTTCAGCCAAATTTCCCATCCTTTCAGCCAAAAAAATCTGCTTCAGCCAGAGAACAGTAATGCATCATGATACATGTAATGCCATGTGGGACAGTCTAACAACATTTTTGAAGACTTGCCTGTCAATACCTAGGCAGTATATTACTTTGGGGCGCCAGGAGACGCTACTAGATGTCTTTAAATCTGCTAAAATTTCTTTTCTGCAGTGGGGCGTTGTCCCCACGGTCCCACAGCAAGGCGCTGCCGCTGCACCCCCACCTAGGTTTCAGTCTTCTTTTTTTTTTCCTCAGCAATTCCCCAGCCTGATAGTGGGCAGGGGTTGGTTGGGCTTGGGCTCTTAAGAGTTAATTAAACCCTCCTGTTAATTTCTTACCAGCTCAACTTCTGCATATGGAATTCCATAGATGTGGATTGAGTATGATTACCTTGATGTTAGTCACGCAGACTGTCACGAATAAAGCGTGATTTTCGGCACAGTGTTCTCTAAATTACACACCAATTCCCGCTCCTGACCAGGGCCGCTCTAGGCAAGCATTATGCTGCTTCAGATGTCCCTCTGTCTCAGTTAATTAGCAAAAAAATGCTAAAAATCTAGAGAGACAAAAATTTTAATGGAATGCAACTGCTCCGGTTGTGAGCGATGTTCACTTTATTGAAATTAACAGGAGGGACTCTCCTGTTAATTTCTTAGCACCTCAACTTCTTCATATGGAATTCCCTAGATGTGGATTGAGTATGATTACCTTGATGTTAGTCACGCAGATGTCCAAAGTACTGTACCTGTAAGTTTAGCTGTCCAACAGCAATGTTCCGTTTGTTCAGCCATTTGAGTGTAAGTATAGTTACAGCGGCCATTAAACTAAACCTCTACAACATACTCTGTAGTTTCTAAGCTATATCATAATCCTTGGTTTCACCTCTGAAGCATGACTACAGTCGATGGGATTTCTCATTATATCAATCAATCAATCAATCAATCAGTGTTATTGTGCTCGTAGCAGATATTTGGCACACAGGTCACCAATTTGAAATATTGAAGCAAAGTGTGTAAGACAATATTAAAACAGACATGTACCTACTAGAAATTTCATTACATTAAACACAGCTAGACATATTCTTAATAAGGATAATCATTATACATGTTTCACATAATTATGGCTGCAATTTGAAAAATTATTGGCAGGAACTAAATGAATTAAATAGGTACCTGCACATCCACACATGATGATGCAGGACTCTCATACAGTTGTCTTCTGTAACTTACTTACAAATACAAGATGTGACATCATGTGCCCACACCCAAGACATTTGTATGTCAGCGTGACGGGCACTGGAGTAAAAGTTGGCCTCAAACTGTCAGCCAAGTTGATATCACAGTATGGTTCTGTGGCTCTCAAAGTGGAACCACTTAAATCACATATCAAACATCAGAATTAGGGGATTGCACTTTCATTATTGGTAGAAAACTTTTTATTGTTTAGAAAAGTAGGATCTGTATTCTTCCTTCAGCCATTTTTCTGTCACACTCCTTCACAAAAGATGATACACGTACACGTGCAAATGTATTGTGGTGCCGTTACATATAATTATGTGTGTATGTACTTCATTGCATTTACCTTAAGCTACTGGGGATTTCGCACTATGAAAGAATTATTATTATTATTATTATCATTGTATTGTAAAATGAAAGGCGGAAATATCCTCATGCAAAAGTATTTACAATGATGCAAGTTTTCATTCAGACTACGTGATCGTGTGTGTTGCTTTCTGTTTATTTACAGTGCCCCAAATGGCTACGCTGGCTTCAAGAAGGGGACCGTCCTGTCAGCACCTCCACGCCGCAAACAACTCATGAGCGTCAGCATCGAGCTTGTTGGGAACCTCAATCCTCGACATCACATTGCTCCTTTTTGAGCAGTTTAGTGTCTTCGTGGTGGCTGAAGATATACCTAACATGGACGAATTTTGTGTTCAGTTTCACTCCCTTTTTGTACTGTCACAATTCAGATTGGTCCATTTTCAACACATCCTTTAACACCCCCCCCCCTCCTGTACCCCCCCCCCCTACCCATCCTAAAATCCTAGCGTTAGTCCAAGGGCCACTGTCAACTGTTCAGTATTGGTGACATTTTAAAGAAGTGGTAATTAATGTGTTTCGGTTATATTTATGTGTTTGCTGCTTCTGGTGAGGAGCGAGGGGAGGAACGTTTTTCTTCTGTTTTTGCCACCCTAGGAATTGGGTGTAAAAATCATAAAATGTTCTGTTTTGTCCTTTTTTTGCTATACTTTTGGGATGTCACATGGGTTGATTTTGTTCACTTGTTCATTATACTGCTGAGCGTTACGTACCAAAGGTGATTAAGGCAGTGCTGAATTTGTCTGTAGGTGTTGTTGTGTCTTCTGCCTAACTCCACTGATAGAATTAAAAATACTTCATCGGTGCACAACTTCACTAGTCAGTTTTATTTTCTCTTTTTCTGATTGTGAATATAGCTCATCCTACATATCTCACAAACTGTAATAGACGCAGATGAATGGAAAGAGAGAGTGCACGGCTGACTATAGCACTTGCAACCTGTTAAAGTAATCATATACTTGCTCAGCTAGAAACCCAACAGTCCCTGAAATTTAATATCCCAGATGAACAGTGCAAGGTAAACATGTCATTTTATCAATATTTTGTTTGGCACGCTTTCAGTTTGAGCTACTTTTCCTCTTTTCAGTTCCCCATGACTATCACTGTGCATTGTACCATAATTTTGCCTTCAGGAAACATACACTTTAAACATGTAAATGCATTAATTATCTTTCCCTGAAGATCATGAGGAGAATTATAACCAGTTTCAAAATGTGTGCAACTGTAGTTCAAAACTCAAAAGGAAACTACGCAAGAGGCACAGTGTGAAACATGAATATTAATGATTGATTTCCATTCACCATAATTGATCTCTTACCATATGTACCAATTACCTGCTGGTTGCAGGATGACAGCTGGTATTTGTCTAAAGATATCGCAAAAGTTTGTTGTCCTCTCAGTATTTGCCTTTTCCTTCTTCTTTTTTTTTTTGGCTGTATTTCCCACCACCACCACCCGCTTTTTTTTTCTTTTCTTCTTTCTCTTTCCTTCTTTTCTCTCAGTGTTTCTGTCACCCCATTGGCCAGTCCCACTACACTATATTGACTCTCATTTCTCTGCATTGTGTATGCATGTGGTGTACATTGTGCATTCTTGATAT
Source organism: Batillaria attramentaria (assembly GCA_018292915.2). NCBI lineage: Eukaryota > Metazoa > Mollusca > Gastropoda > Batillariidae > Batillaria > Batillaria attramentaria. Next base: position 567,618 of record JACVVK020000017.1, on the reverse strand, counting down.
TTTGTTTGCCTCAGCATACAGGTTGAAATACGTATATGTATATAGGTAAAAAAGATTTATTTGGATGTTTGTTTCTTTGCTTAACCTGCTTTAAGATACCTGTGAGCACCGCATCAGTATTATGTAGTTGACTGTGTCACATCACAAAGAAGCTACAGTGCTTGTATCAGCGATCTTTCATAGATCTATATCCTTGACACCTAATTCAACCCATTCAAACGTGATATTGTTTGTCTGCTTTTGTTTTCGTTCGGAACACATATAGTTCAGGTTGTACATGATTTGATGCTCGCATGCCCTGCCAGTAACATATTGATGATAGCTGTAACAGGTGTTTATGTTTGTGTGCAGTTTTGTCTTACATCTGTCTGTATCTGTCCAACTTTCTGTTCCCAGATCACTGTGCTTTTCAGTTCAAGCTGATCTAATTTTTGCAATGATATGTTTTGTGAGCATGAGAAATTCTGCATTTTGTAAGTGGGCATTGGATTGGACTGAGTTTATGTCATCAGATTTATCTGTGTATAGCAGGTGTAACAGGCATGGGAACTCGCCTCGGATCCATGATTTTCCTAGGAAAGACAACAGGGGGGGGAGGGGAGGGAATTCCTGGATTCCTGGGGGAAATAATTGAGTGAAAAAAAATCCGAGCAGTGAAAGTTTCATTTCCATGGTACATACAGATATAGCCCAAATGATTTTAGTTGCCTGTAAGTAACCAGGTTGCGCAGGTTAGGCATTTGCTGAAGTAGACTAAAAATGGCAGCAGCCATCGCACATTTTGTTTTTGTGTGACAGCTCACTCCTCTGTTCCCCTACCCATTTCCTCCCACCCCATTTTGGATGTAGCAAGCCAAACCCCCGCCCCCAGGTCTGGATTTCGGGGGGGGGGGGGAGGGGGGGGTTGCTTTTTTTTTCCAAAAGCAGTTCCCATGCCTGGTATAAACCACGTAAATTTTACACGTGATTTGCTTACACTCACAATGATGATCATCATGCATGCGAGGCAGTGATTTACAGTGTAAGCATCCACAACTATCTTCATTTCAGCAGAACCACATTCATGCATCACTAGCTGCACATCAAGCATTATCCATCATTTGGAAGATGTGTGAGTTTGCTGTACAGATTTAAAATAATTATACTTTCTCCCTTAACCAGTGTAAACAAGAACCTGTGAACAGGCTGGTGCTTTTTGTGTGTTCATTCGCTTTCCTATTTTTTTTATTTATTTTTTTTTACAAGGGAAAGGAAATGTAGACAAGTGGAGTCTGGATAAGAAAATATGGCAGTCAGTGTCAGGCTTTTATGACCATCATCAACAACAAAAAAATTGAAGTTTCTGTGCAACCAAAGAGAAGAGCAGAATTTCATCTAAGGGTCTTTTATTTGAATTGGGTTTGTTTTTGTTTGTTTTGTTGTTGTTGTTTTTGGTTGTTGTTGTTTTTTTTGTTGTTGTTTTTGCTTTCGTCGCACATTTCCCACCATAACTTCTTATTGCCCTCTCAGATCCTGTACATTTTCATTTCCTTGATCTAGATAAGAGTTTTCTCGGCATTCAACTGTACAAACCTTCTGGGAGTTTTTGTATAGATTTTAGATCTGTGTAATAGATGTTGTAAAGGGAAGTTCAAGGTCTACCAAACTGGGTGCTCAAGAGCACTCCATGATCAGTATTGAATCATTCCATCCACTGTTTTGTGTGTGATTTTGATCTTGAATAAAAAAAAAAATAGAAGTTTTTTGCACTATGATAGATTTCTTTTTCAGCTGGTATGTTTTCCATCATATATTCTGCTCTCTCTCTCTCTCTCTCTCTCTCTCTCTCTCTCACACACACACACACACACACACAATCCAGTTGCCATCCCAGTTCCTCCAACACATTTGAGTGCGCCCACACGCAAATAATAATAATAATAATAATAATGACGACTAATAAGGCGCCTGTGTCATTCCGCCCCCACTACTTGCCACGCGAGTTTGGTCAGCTGACTGTCATTCTCGTGTATGTGCCGGGACCTGATTTCAAGGCTGCAGCGGAGACTATAGCCGAGGTTTACAATGCAGCACTGGCCCGCTCGGCTGACCAGCCTGTGTTGATACTCGGGGATTTCAACATGTGTGACGGCGTTTCTTCTGCCACCCTGCCATTTCTCTCCATGAGAGTGTGTCAAAAGATTGCAGCTTGTCTGTAAGCGAGTGTCTTCCTATCTGCAAATGCGTGTTGTCCTGTCCGTGAGTGCAGAAATGAGCCAGATTCGTTTACACCCTCCCCAAACCACACGGCACACAAGAAAACTCAAGTTTATCCTCTTCTTTACCGGCGACCACCAATCTGTGAAGTTCACGTAAACGTTATGACATGCCCTCTCCAGTGCTTGGTGGATTCAGTTCGCGTATGCATTATGACATGCCCTCTCCAGTGCTTGGTGGATTCAGTTCGCGTATGCATTATGACATGCCCTCTCCAGTGCTTGGTGGATTCAGTTCGCGTATGCATTATGACATGCCCTCTCCAGTGCTTGGTGGATTCAGTTCGCGTATGCATTATGACATGCCCTCTCCAGTGCTTGGTGGATTCAGTTCGCGTATGCATTATGACATGCCCTCTCCAGTGCTTGGTGGATTCACGTATGCGTTATAACACAGGGGTGTCGTTTGGGGTCGGATCTCGGCTAAAAGCCGATTTTATTTATTTATTTATTTTTTTTTGGAAAAATCTGATAATCTGTCATGTCGGCTGGCCGAGCCGAAGTTTTCACGAGTGAATCGGCTCGATTATGTCCGTTTTCTGCGAGATTCCTACAGAACATCTTTAATTCATGGAGGTGGAGGGAGCACGTAACACTGAGTAGGGAATCTAGTCGAAAAACTTGTGAAACTGCTTCGGCAGAGAGAGCCGAAACTTTCATGGCTGTTTCGTCTAAATCGCCGAAGAAAAAAAATCCTGGCAACATCACTGTGACATGCCCTCTCCAGTGCTTGGTGGATTCACGTATGCGTTGTATAACATGCCCTCTCCAGTGCTTGGTGGATTCACGTAAGCGTTATGCCCTCTTCAGTGCTTGGTGGATTCACGTAAGCGTTATAACATGCTCTCTCCAGTGCTTGGTGGATTCACGTATGCGTTGTATAACATGCCCTCTCCAGTGATTGGTGGATTCACGTAAGCGTTATAACATGCCCTCTCCAGTGCTTGGTGGATTCACGTAAGCGTTATAACATGCCCTCTCTAGTGCTTGATGGATTCACGTATGCGTTGTATAACATGCCCTCTCCAGTGCTTGGTGGATTCACGTATGCGTTGTATAACATGCCCTCTCCAATGCTTGGTGGAGTTCACGGGGGTAGGGAAGGGGGGGAGGGGGGGGGTACACTCTGCTACAGTGCGTGGAAAGGACTGTGTCTGTATTTGGTTCTGTGCGCGGTGTTTGTAGCCAAGGTCGTCGCGCGCGCGCGCGCGCGCGCGCGCACACACACACACACACACACACACACACACACACACACACACACACACACACACACACACACACAATGTTGACACCGATGCAGAGTTTAATAATGCCACAAGAAAATTGTTTGACAAGTAAACGGCTGCGATAAGTGGATGTACAAAATGTACTTCACTATCTGTCAAACAATATCAAGTAGCCTGGAGAAGGCCGCTGGCGTATCCCTAAATGTTTCCTCTTACACGTCTAGGAAACACTTTTTCCCCAGGAAAAGGATATTAAACATCAGGACGTGAAGAGATAGTCAGTGACAGGAAAATTGAATGGAACGCGCACACACACACACACACACACACACACACACACACACACACACACACACACACACACACAAAATCGGCATAGAACTGGTCTGTACAAATAATCCAAGCCACAAAAAAGACTGACGAAAAGGACAATAACTCAGGAACATAAAATAGCCGACTCGTAGAAACTGCAGATGAGATCCTGAAAAATCATGTAACTTTTGGCCCACATCATTGCCAGATAATCTCCATTTTCAACTTTTCAGTGATATATCAAAGGCCTCTCTCTCTCTCTCTCTCTCTCTCAAAGTTATTCAATTTCAATTTTCCCACTCTCTCTCTCTCCCCTCCCCCCACCCTCCCCTTCTCTCTGTCGCTCGCTCGCTCGCACGCATGCATGCAAGCACACACACCGTCGGACACGGCGCACACCGTCCCTGACTTACATGACGAAATTTCACACTGATAATTATTTCCTCACTGACTCAGTCACTTAGACGACGTCGTCGAGAATTAACCCTGTATGTCAGGCAGATCCTACGCCCCTTTCAGATCTCTTCGCTCCTCGTGTCCGTCCTGCCTAGCCGTTCCCGTGTACAGTGACAATACCAAGAAGAGGTGTTCAACTACAAGCGTTTGAACTTTTATGAATGTCGCTTTCGCCATGGGACTCGGCGGTTAGGCTTGCCTAGCTCTGCAAACCTCCAGTCATTCAAAAGAGCCCTTATAACTCACCTCTTCTGTTCTGGCCGACAAGCAGCCTTACAGACAGCAAACCCTCATCTTCCTCTTTTTAAATACTGTATTCTCCTTCTCCACTGTGACATATATTCAGTTCTAAGGGCAGCAAGCGGCATGGAGGACCTGCCGCTTTATAAGTTGACTGTTCAGTATCAGAACGAAAATGCCGGCGTTCTAGAAAAAAATCTCAGAATACCATAAGGTTCAAAACATGTTTAGAGACCAATAGGCAAACGGTGGCAATCGCGACAATTGTCGCGCTTTACATAAAGAAAAGACTGCCGTATGCCCGGTTGTAGGCCGGGTTAATTCCTTGACCAAAGGGAGGGTAATCGGTTCAGACTTCAGAATTCTCGAATGGGGTTTATATCCCTTACGCCGTTTAGCACGATCGATTAGGCTACGTTACACAGATGCAAATTTGGAGGAAAACGCTATAATATTCCTCTTACACATAACGCTGCAGATGACACCCTAGAAATGCTTTAAAATTCACCAAAAAATTCACAAAAATCAGGCAGCCATAGACTCATGCGTAGAGGAAATGTAAACAAATTCCAATATTCCGTTTTTTGCCAATGTTGGCAGCGACCACATACCCCCTCATTCCACGGTCGTCTGCTGGCTCCTGTGCCAGCCGCGCATGAATACAAATAGTCCACAAACCAGCCTCATTTTTCCCTAATTTTACTATTACCTGTCATGAAACTTGTTTACAAAGCCAACAAAAAGCACCAGATTGCCATATTTTACTATGCACACAAATTTTAAAAGGGGCAAAGATTTTCTACCATATTTAGCCGAGTTGTTACTACATGCCCCGGAAGCTAATACAGTCACGTAACCTTAGATGAGCAGCCCGGTGTCCTCGATGAAGGCTGCCGTCTGTCGCAGCTCCTCCAGGGTGCCGTATAGCGTGGGTCGCCATGGTAACGAGCGTGGTTACTACATGCCCCGGAAGCTAATACCGTCGCGTAGCCTGCAGCAGCCAAGCCGGACTGTGTACAGACAACTGCTGTGGTTTATAACCCCTAAGCGTGTTTTGGTATTCTGGTCTTACATGCGGATATTGGACTGAATTGGAGATTTAAAAATTATTCACACACTCGAAAGAGCTTGACGTGGTCATGCTGGTGTCTCTGAGACTGAGTGAATGACCCTGTGTTCGGATCCTCTCAGCGTGTTTTGAACCTTACTGTATTCTGAACTGATAAGCGGACGTCGGAATGGATTGGATCTGAGATTTCAAAACTATATTTACACTGTCAATGAGCTTGACACGGCCACGCTTGGTATCGCCTAGAGAATGAACTCTGTATGTTACTACAAAAGATTCTGGCGGTCCCCGTTGACACTATTCATGCTGGCATCAAACATGGCGGGCTGCTCTTCTTCGCGATATGCAGCAACAGGCCGTGGATATGTCGGCTGCACGTCATCACCGGCCCTCAGAATGTCTTGAGCCGACACGGACAAGCCACTGGTCTTGGCTGTAAAACAGGAAAAAAAAAGAACGGCCGACGTAGTATAGCGAATAGCGGAGACCTACCAGGTTCGACCAGGGACTTACATAGAACTCCCGGCAAGTTTTCTGGGTTTGTTGTTATTGTTGTTTGGGAGTTCATGACATGACATGACATGACATGACATGACATGACATGACATGACATGACATGACATTACATGACATGACATGACATCAAAGACCGGGCAACGAGAAAAAGGCCAGAAAAAAAAATATTTGGCCTCTGCCGGGATTCGAACTCACAACCCGAGCACTGAAAGTCCAACGCCGTGGCGCTGTACCATTCGGCTAACCCGGCTCCCCCATTTCCCTACTCACTTTTCATCAACCCGAGCACTGAAAGTCCAACGCCGTGGCGCTGTACCATTCGGCTAACCCGGCTCCCCCATTTCCCTACTCACTTTTCATCAACCCGAGCACTGAAAGTCCAACGCCGTGGCGCTGTACCATTCGGCTAACCCGGCTCCCCCATTTCCCTACTCACTTTTCATCAACCCGAGCACTGAAAGTCCAACGCCGTGGCGCTGTACCATTCGGCTAACCCGGCTCCCCCATTTCCCTACTCACTTTTCATCAACCCGAGCACTGAAAGTCCAACGCCGTGGCGCTGTACCATTCGGCTAACCCGGCTCCCCCATTTCCCTACTCACTTTTCATCAACCCGAGCACTGAAAGTCCAACGCCGTGGCGCTGTACCATTCGGCTAACCCGGCTCCCCCATTTCCCTACTCACTTTTCATCAACCCGAGCAAACGTAAAATACAAAGCAAACACAGGAAACCTGGAGGGAGCCAAGGCGTGGAGCAAGCTGGAGAAACTTCACGTGGCCAGAAACAAAATATCTGAGGTGGGAATCTGTCAGCAACAAGCATTATTGCTTGCTTGTTGCCTACTTCTTGTTGCTTGCTTGTTGCCTACTTCTTGTTGCTTGCTTGTTGCTTACTGCTTGCTTGTTGCCTGCTTCTTGTTGCTTGCTTGTTGGTGGTCATTGCTTGCTTGCTTGTTGTCCTAGCGCTTTTGTTGTTTGCTTGCTTGCTTGCTTGTTGCCTACTTCTTGTTACTTGCTTGTTGCCTAATTCTAGTTGCTTGCTTGTTGGTGCTTATTGCTTGCTTGTTGCCTACTTCTTGTTGCTTGCTTGTTGGTGCTCAGTTACGTTTTAATAACTGAATTTGAACTTAAAAGTACAGCTGACGAACGCAAAACCGGCGAACAGCACGCATAAGAAACGATTGAAAATGCACGTAGGGAGAGATAAGGAACAGCCAGTCTCTCCAAGAACGAAACACGTCGTCAGGGGCATGGTGCACGAAGAAAGGTAGGACCTAAGTCCGCGACTAGCTTGACTACTGGCTGAAGGTAAAAGATTCTGTACGAGATGCACAATTACAAACCAAGACTAAAGGCGAGTTTATGGCTGATTCGGGACGGTAGCGCACGATGACGATAGTCCCGGCGTAATAAATTTGTTACAAAGCTAAGTCTCAGAATAGTGTATGCTCTGTTTCATGCATCAGGCCCAAAGAGTGGGTTGTGTCTATTCACCGTTGATCAAAGCTTCTGCATCGTGATGGGTTTCACCCTCTGCACAGTTGAAATGTGAAATTTGTCACTGGCAATCTTTCAGAGCATTTTTTTTTTTTCAATTATTTGTTACAGTCAGTTTAGAATCGGGCGATCATGAAAAATACGAAACTTTTATTTCGAGTACATTGTGAGTGTCTTATCAATTTTTGTTAGGAAAACTTTACTTTTCAGTTTTAGAGACACTGAAAGTCACGACATCACTTGACCCGGGGTGAAGTAATGTCGTGAGCTGTAGGGTCATTTGGAACAAGGACCTAAGCGTCATGAATTGGATGGACCCGTTTCTCACTTCACACTAGTTCACAGTAGAGGTTTTGATTACGATTTCACTACTTACAGGTGAGTCGTTAGCCAGTCAGCTGTCGACATTTCTCTGAATTTCGCAATACAAGTTTTTTTCAATCAATACTTCCTTCGATTTTTTAAATAATTGATATTGTCAACTTTCATCTAAATAATTTACAATATCACTATTAATCGTGACGAACCCAGAACTGAACGTTTCATACTACTACTACTACTTATTATTATTATTATTATTATTATTATTATTATTATTGTGTAGGCGCTTTACCCTATGTCGTTAACTGGCTCAAAGCGCCGCGAGCTGAACCAAACACGCACGCTCACGTGAGCCACACACTGGACATGATGAACATCACAGTCACGTGGTGCCAAGGGTCCGCTCGGCAATTTAAGTTTCCGAATTTAGAACTGCATTTATTTTCAAATGTTATGGGCTGAACATTTCCAATAATAATAATAATAATCACTGCCTAACATTTTCTTTAATAATAATAATAATAATAATAGTATTGTATAAGCGCTTTACCCAATTTCATGAATCGGCTCAAAGCGCCGCGAACTGAACCCAACACGCACGCTCACGTGAATGACATGCATTCTCTCACACACTGGACTAAAAAACATTACAAACACGTGGTGCGAAGGATCAGCTCAGCTATTTAAATTTCGGAATTTAGAATTTTATTTATTTTTCAAATTTGGTGGGCTGAACATTTTCAAGGCAGAGGGGGAGGAAGCCGGAGTACCCGAAGAGACCCCCCCCGACAATCGGCCCGAATGAACGGTGCCACAAACGAGAAGGAAATATTCTTTGCCCGAGTGGGACTCGAACCCCTGACCTCTCGCATTGGTGACAAGTCTCTGAACCACTAGACCACCGACCGCCCCAAAAATTTGCCCAAAATAGCTCCGTACCTTTGTACCCACGTCGTGGTGGCATAAGGAAACAAGGGGCGAGCATGACGGAGAAATGCCAGTAGCTATGGCCGTACTGGTAACTGGCATTCGACGTCACTAAGAACTTGACCGCGATTCCGGACACGGCCAGGATGGCCCCAGGCAGGAGGAAGAACAGGTAACGTCTCTTGGATGGGAACAGCGCCCGAAGTCTCCTCATCTCCACCAGCTGAAGAAGAAGCAGAAAATGTGAATTTTTTTTTTTGGATTAACCAGGCCAGCTGCAATAATATTCAGGGCCTGCATGAACAAGTCGGGGTTAGGGAGTTTAGCCTCGGTTAGAGTCTAACCTCGAAGTAAACTAGCTCTAGAGTTAAATTTTATGTTGTTTTTTTTTTGTCTTAAATCAGGAAGCGGGTCCATTCCAGCAAGGTGCCTATGCCGTTATAGAAGGATTTTTGTCTTTCTTTCTTCGCTTCCTTTTTCATTTAATTATGTTTGGGGGTTTCTTTTGTCCTAGTCTGGGTTAGGCCTGTAACCGTGGGTTAAATTAACCTCGAGTTTTACATACGGGCCCAGACCACGACACTACCAGCAAAGACGACGTCTTTGCTGCCGAGATAAAACTCGTGATACGGTCAGATGTGAAAAGAGAGTTTCACGTTTGCAACAAAGAGCAAAGCAGAAGACTTGGTATCAGAGAATAGAAGCGCCTGCCATTTGTACATCGCAAACTTGACATAAATACATGTGTGTGTGTGTGGTGTGTGTGTGTGTGTGTGTGTGTGTGTGTGTGTGTGTGTGTGTGTGTGTGTGTGTTAAAAAGCGAGCAGGGCACTGTAAACGAGCCTGCACGTTAATTTTTCACTCGCTTTGGCGAGGATCAAAATCCCAGTCAAATTCCTGCCCAACCAGAGGTTGCTTGCGCCTTTACACGGACCATTTCCACGTTTACTTAGCAAACCTATGTTTTGGAACAGTTTCGCTTCTGAGTGTGCGTCAGTGTACGCTCGAAATACTCTCGCTTGATGATTAGTAGCGCTATAATGTTGAGTACATTTTGCGCGAGCGGTGGAACACTCAAATTCTACGGCTGTTGGTAAAACAGTCTCGCCCAGCGTGTAAGCCGCTTCAATTGGCACAGTGCCAGTGTTTGAGATGCTGTCACTGTCCAGGTGTCTAAGTGGTGTGATGCTTTGAGTATACATCATCCAAGGGTGATGTATATAACGGGGGAACAAGGAAATGCAGCACAAATACTGGCCCACGAGAGGATCCGAACCCTGGGCACCATGCCGGATCAGCAGGCGCCTTAATAATAATAATAATAATAATAATAATAATTTGTTCTTGTATGGCGCAGAAAGTCTGCCCAAGAGCCGGAGCACTCAGTGCGCGCTACACACACACACACACACACACACACACACACACACACACACACACACACGGCGGACGTGGGATACAGGGGAGGATACAGTAAAAAATTTAGTTGAAAGCTTGCCGAAACAGATAGGTTTTAAGGTGTGCCTTGAACTGTGACAGAGTAGGGAGATTCCTAAGTGAGACGGGCAGAGAGTTCCAGATTTGGGGAGCAGAGTAACTGAAGGAACGTTGGCCATAAGTTTTCAGACTGACACGGGGTATTTTTAACCCAAGAGCCGGAGCACTCAGTGCGCGCTACACACACACACACACACACACACACACACACACACACACACACACACACACACACACACACACACACACGGCGGACGTGGGATACAGGGGAGGATACAGTAAAAAATTTAGTTGAAAGCTTGCCGAAACAGATAGGTTTTAAGGTGTGCCTTGAACTGTGACAGAGTAGGGAGATTCCTAAGTGAGACGGGCAGGGAGTTCCAGATTTGGGGAGCAGAGTAACTGAAGGAACGTTGGCCATAAGTTTTCAGACTGACACGGGGTATTTTTAACCACTCGGGCCTGGGACAAAGCCGAAACATCTACCTCAGCCATGAGATACTCTACGGGCTGTCCCCGACCCGTGCTGTGCACCAGAAAGCATGTGATGTTTCGGTTTCGTCCCAGTACTGCACTAGATGTTTCGGCTTCGTCCCAGTACTGCACTAGCCCTGTCTCATCACTCGCTCACCCAGCTGGCAACAAGGATGGCGGCGGCGACGGCGATGGGTCCTACTGTTGCCCCCACGTCCAGCCGTTCACTATCCTGAAACACGGCGATAACCATGGCCCCAGCAAGCAGCAGGAAGGTCCGTGCTCCCTCTTTGACTCGCGCCATGGTCATCAGCAGAGCCCAGAACGACAGCACGGAGCCGAAGAAATCGCAGAACTGGAGCGAGTCGTAATGGGTGATGCATGTCTGGTACACGTGGCTGGCGTCACACGCGTGGTAGAACTGAAACAAGAAAGGGCACGTGCCCTTCTTATGATCACATCTTATGATGTGGATGATTACACGGCCGGCACCGCAGGTGCCGTAGTTCCCGGGCCTGGTTAATGCCGGGATATTTATGACAGGAAGCGTGGAATGCGGCCCTGTCCAGCAGTTCCAAACCACACGGACCTCCATAGCATCATCTTACCATCATCCTCATCTCCATCATCATGCAAAATAAAATAATAATAAAAATGTCCCAGCTTCCCAGCCCTCCGTGGATTCTACCCATTACCTGGGAGGAACACCACTGGAGCTGGCAAAGAGTTTGGGCAGCCAAAAAAAAAAAAAAAAAAGAAACAAGAAAGGGCACGTGCAGGACAAATGACAGTAGACCACTACTAGCTACTACAACTACTACTTCTGCTATAGTGCAATTCTCAAAGAATGACCCAATCCACCTATTCCTACATTCATACCACGCAGATTACAACAAGTATAACAACACATAGCAGCTAAATCATGGGGGGGGGGGGGGGGGGGGGGGGGGGTACGTTAGTGACCTAGTCAAAACTAAAATGAACAATGTGTTTTCAAGTCAGACTTGTAACGACAAATGTCCGTCAGGTCTCTCAGACCAGCAAGGAGTGCGTTCCAGAGTAATGGGGCAACGAAGGTAACCGCGCGTTCGCCTACTGTCTTGAGGTTTCAGTGAAGAACTTTCAGAAATCTCTCAGACAACGAACGAAGAGTGCGAGCTGTGCAGGAATACAAACTTGACACAGAAAGCCATATATATAACTGAACTGCGTGTCTCAAAACCTGAAATTACAGATAGTCTGTGGTGTGGGTCCCTGTTGGAAGTGTAGAGGCAAGGGACTCAAATGTAACGGGGTTGCACTTTGCAAACATTTCCATTTCATTTGCCAAGACATCTGCCCATGCTAAATTACGATGAAACGGCTACAGAGGCCTTGAAAAACAACACTTCGATCGTAGAATTACTTCGATCGTAGAATTACTGCTCTGCACATTTTAACAAGTGCAACATTTCCAAAACGTGAAAACCTATCTGAACGGAGTTGCTCACGGTAGAAAAGAAGAAGTTGAAGAAGAAAACGCTTGCCAGCGTGAAATAATGCCTGTAGAGCGCCAAGAATATGGCGGGTAAGAACGCCAGGTTACTGAACGTCAGAAGGTACACTGCCTGCAGCTGCTGCCCCTTCGTCAGAGCGTAGGTTGTGTCGTTACATGCCAGACCCCGATATCCTGAAAAGCAAAGAAAACAAAGCAAAATAATAAGAGAGCTCAAGCAGCAAGTTTATAATTCCGAAATCCAGCTGGGCTCGCATGTAAAAGTCGAGGTTAGGGATTTTTGCCCAGAGTTAGAGTCTAACCTCGAACTAAACTAGCTCTAGGGTTAAATTTTCTGTTGTTTTTTCGTTTTAAATCAGGAGGCGGGCCCATTCCAGGAAGGTGCCTAAGCCGTTATAGAAAGATTTTTGTCTTCCTTTCTTCGCCCCCTGTTTTTTTTAATATAATTTTGTTTTTGGTTTCTTTTGTCCTAGTCTCTTTTGTCCTAGTCTCGGTTAGGCCCGTAGCCTTGCGCAAACGGGTCTTCTCTTTCACGTGCTCTTTATTTGCGGAATATTTCTGTGGTCCGTCGTTGTTGTTGCTCCCCCCCCTCCCCCCCCCCTCCCCGCGCCCAAATACTCCATACTAACCTGCATAACATTCACAGGCGGCAAAGATAGTGGTGGCCTCCATGAACAGTTTGCAGGACCCATACTGACCGCACGCGTCCGGGGCGCACTGAGTCATCTCGACGGACAGGCTGATCATGGGCAGGGAGAGACACGGCTCAGGGCCACTGCAGGGGCGAAAATTAAAATAAAACATTATTGAAAATAATGAATTTTGTGTAAGGACTCTCAACTCCTTACGGAACGCACTGGCGGTCATGTGTAGCAGACGATCTATTTAGTGGTTAACGGTAGTTGTCTCCCCACCTCCCCCCCCCCCCCCCCCCCCGCACAATTTAGCCTAAAATTCAGCCAGGCAAAGCTTTCTGAACGCTTCGCAATCTCCTTCTTCCTTCCTGGTGAAAGGTAAGTGAGTCATTTTGACGGAAAGACTGATCACCGGCAGGGAGTGACACGCCTCAGGTCTGACGCAGTCGGTACGAGGAAACAAAAATGAAAAAAAAACAAAAAAACTACACTGGTCAGCTTTTGCTAAGGGTTACCAGTTGCCTGAAGTACTGGGCACACATGGGGGCATCGTGATAAAATTCTGAGATATACATTTTGTCGGGGCATGCCGCATATTTCTGCTCCACATTTCGGACACTGTTCGCAAAAAAATTAGTCATAGCCTCGAGCCAGTTTCCGTGTAGACCGTTAAATAGAGGTACCATTTTTCAACAGTGCTTCAGACAATGTTTAACCCTTAGCAAAAGTTGACCAGTATAAATTGGCTATGGCAGCAGCAGCAACAAAGTATTGACAAAACAGTAGCCAACCGGCCCCCGTAGTGTAGTGGTTAGCACTTCGGACCATGGACCGGGAGACCCGGGTTCGAGTCCCAGCCGAGGCAAACGGGATTTTTCCTACTTAGGTCGACTTCCCTGTCCCCCAGTCCCAAACCACACGCACCTCCATAGCATCATCTTACCATCATCCTCATCTCCATCATCATGCATAATAAAAATTGCCCCAGCTTCCGAGCCCTCCGTGGATTCCACTGGAACTGGCAAAGAGTTGAGGCAGCACCAAAAAAAAAAAAAAAAGTAGTCACTAACCTTTGTCCCCAGCACTGACTCTGCACGGACAGATACCAAGTACCGCTCACAGGGAACGGCAGGTACACGACATCGTTCGCGGCACTCGTGTTGGACAGAGACGTGGAGTTGAGCTGCAAGACTGCTCCATCTGGACACTCTGCCAAACTACTGTTCTCGGCGATCCGGTCAGGCATTGCGCACACCCGCACGACGCCATTCCACCCTTTGCTCTAAAAAAACACAAAACGCAAAACGTGTAAAGTATAATCGAAAAGGTCGAAGATGAATGTGGTGGGGAAACTTAAATTTGCTCTAACTATTCAAAAATTAGAAAAGGTAATGACTGCGAAGTGGTTACAAGTAGGATCTGTAGTATCATCTACCCCCCCCCCCCCCCACCCCCACCCCCCGCACACATACTTAGTGTTTCATGTTTCATGTATGCGTGAGAATATTATTATTATTATTATTAAGTTAAGCAAATAAAAGCGACATAAAAGGGACAGAAACCATTTAACTTTCACAAAAAGGACGGCACGGGTCAACGTTTCGGCTTTCGCCTTCCTCAGGACACAAACAAAAATAATTTTGATTTATTTATTTATTCAAAAATTACTCTTTTTTGCGTGTGAGTCGAATTCCGAGGACTTCGTGTGCTGTTTTATTTTTACGTCTAACGCAGCTTTAGAAACTGACAATTAATTCTAACCACGCCTTGAGACTTAGTAGGATTTCGTAAGGAGGACTTCGTTGAGCAGCGTAACCCATTTACATGTAAAATAGGCTCACACGGCAGAGGCCGCGAGCTGCTAACGCGCTGCGATTAGCTAATGGTACCCGTATCGTGCCTAATTTACATGCAAGTGGGTTACGCTGCTCAGCGAAGTTCTCCGTACGAAGCCCTACTAAGTCTCACTATTGATTTTCGTTCCAGTTATCTGAAGTTTGACTTATTCGAGGCAAGACGGATCAGTCGAATTTCATGAACTTCGAGTGAAGTGGGTTCCAGTGTTTTTGGTTTGTTATGCCTGCTAGAATTAAAGCGGCGTGTCTTAAGATTTCAAGCTCCAAATCAACCTGTCTGATTACAACGACGAGAGGGTGATATCATTAAAATGTACAAAATCTCAGCCTTTTCTGGGCCATCCATCTTAATTGTTACTCGTAGTGCTGTTCAACATAGTTAATGTGAGGCAATGTCTAGTTCTTAAATTGTGTTTTCGCCAATGACTGACTGTGTGAGTGTGTGATGATGTATACATGTATGTCGGTTTTGTATTTCCGTGGTATGTTTGTGTATACATGTGTATTTCCGTGGTATGTTTGTGTATACATGTGTATTCCCGTGGTATGTTTGTGTATACATGTGTATTTCCGTGGTATGTTTGTGTATACATGTGTATTTCCGTGGTATGTTTGTGTATACATGTGTATTTCCGTGGTATGTTTGTGTATACATGTGTATTTCCATGGTATGTTTGTGTATACATGTGTATTTCCGTGGTATGTTTGTGTATACATGTGTATTTCCGTGGTATGTTTGTGTATACATGTGTATTTCCGTGGTATGTTTGTGTATACATGTGTATTTCCGTGGTATGTTTGTGTATACATGTGTATTTCCGTGGTGTGTTTGTGTATACATGTGTATTTCCGTGGTGTGTTTGTGTATACATGTGTATTTCCGTGGTATGTTTGTGTATACATGTGTATTTCCGTGGTATGTTTGTGTATACATGTGTATTTCCGTGGTATGTTTGTGTATACATGTGTATTTCCGTGGTGTGTTTGTGTATACATGTGTATTTCCGTGGTGTGTTTGTGTATACATGTGTATTTCCGTGGTATGTTTGTGTATACATGTGTATTTCCGTGGTATGTTTGTGTATACATGTGTATTTCCGTGGTGTGTTTGTGTATACATGTGTATTTCCGTGGTGTGTTTGTGTATACATGTGTATTTCCGTGGTGTGTTTGTGTATACATGTGTATTTCCGTGGTATGTTTGTGTATACATGTGTATTTCCGTGGTATGTTTGTGTATACATGTGTATTTCCGTGGTGTGTTTGTGTATACATGTGTATTTCCGTGGTGTGTTTGTGTATACATGTGTATTTCCGTGGTATGTTTGTGTATACATGTGTATTTCCGTGGTATGTTTGTGTATACATGTGTATTTCCGTGGTATGTTTGTGTATACATGTGTATTCCCGTGGTATGTTTGTGTATACATGTGTATTTCCGTGGTATGTTTGTGTATACATGTGTATTCCCGTGGTATGTTTGTGTATACATGTGTATTTCCGTGGTATGTTTGTGTATACATGTGTATTTCCGTGGTATGTTTGTGTATACATGTGTATTTCCGTGGTATGTTTGTGTATACATGTGTATTTATTAAGAGAAGCAAGCCAACTTCTTCTTTGTAAATTAAGAAGCGAATAAATTTATCTTATCTTATCTTATCTTATCTTATCTCTTATCGTTGCTAAGATATGAACAAAAATGCAAATCTGCTGCCTATACGTTTGTGTGAAGCAGACGGAAGCCACGGCCACTTTAATTGTGTCTACAGATATAAATGAATAATGTCTGTCTGTGTGTGCGCGATAAAACCTAACTTAGAGTTCTCACATCACGATCCAATTGGTATTAGTTTTTTTGTTGTTGTTTTTTCCACCGCGTATCGCCAAAAAGGGAGACCAGAAAGCACTTACTACACATATCACATCATCGGCTTGCACGAAGCCAGGTGCGGGTGGGTGGGTGTTTGGGGGTTTAACGTCCTTTTCCACCGCATACGGGTGATATCAAACACGGGGCAACGACGAAAAGGCCAGCACAAATATATGGCCCCAGTCGGAATACCAACTCACGACCCGAGCATAAGAAGTCCAACGCTTTACCATTCGGCCACCCCGGCTTCTCGCGAAGCCAGGTGCACCAGCTAGTATAATAACGAAACATCCGTGTTACCTCAAGAGTTGCCTGGAGCGACAAAATCCCTCCGCTGTCCACAGAGTCCTGTAGCGTGAAAGTGCGGACCTCAGTGGTAAAGTCAGGCACCATGACGTGAAGCTTGCGAACCACCTTTCCCTCCGTTGTCCACAGCGCGAAGAAAGCGTTGAAAGCGAAGTCCGAGCTCTGTCCATCAAGAATACATTCGTGAGGAAGAAATGAGATTGTCACAACAATCCCTCGTCCTGGGCAGGGGAGGGTGGGTGGGTGTTTAACGTCATTTTCCACCACATACTGGTGATATCAAAGACGGGGCAACGATGAAAAAGCCAGCACAAATATCTGACCCCGGCCGGGATACGAACTCACGACCCGAGCATTAGAAGTCCAACTCTCTACCATTCGGCCACCCCGGCTCCCCGTCCTGGGCAATGACGGATGAGCAGGCCCTCTGTTGGCGTATTCAGGTAGCCAGATTTATCTTTCATTATGGCAGAGCCTGTTGTTTTTGGTCAAAAGAAGACTGCCCAAGACGTTTGTGGAAATAATTAGAGTCTCTAGTGACTCTCTATCCGCTACGCTACAGAGTTCTTCGACTTGTCACGAATCAGCTACACCCCCTCCTACCCCCATCCCAACAAGTTCCTGGCATCAAGTCGACCACTCTACAGATGGTGCAAGGTTGAGAGAAAAACATACCGGCAGTAACAAAATCACAAGTGACCCACTTTCTGTCGTCCAAACCGAACATTGCACAGTGCACCGTCTACTCAGTTAAAAGGTTTATGTTGTACAGTTGATAAATAAACGGTCGTTGCACTATAATTTCTACCGTTACATTTACTGTTACAATTTTACTGACCGAAGACACGCCAACCCGACCAAGTAACCCTTGGTTCACGCAAGCCGGAAAGTCGTCAGTGGGTAGATACGGGAGGATTCCTACTGCACTACGATACAGTTGGGGCGGGAAGTCCTCGGATGACGTGACGTTGTCAGACGTGGAGTGCAAGACGTACTTGGTAGATTCCGCTTTGCAGCCTGCACATTGTTAGAGGACACAAAGGAAAATCTTCTTTAACTCAATTCCTACCAAGTTTGGGGTTGTACACTAGTGGTCTAAATAAAAATGGGTGGGTGGGTGGGTGGGTGGGTGGGTGTTTGGGGGTTTAACGTCCTTTTCCACCACATAGGGTGATATCAAAGACGGGGCAACGATGAAAAAGCCAGCACAAATATTTGGCCCCAGCCGGGATCGAACTCACGTCCCGAGCATTAGAAGTCCAACGCTCTACCATTCGACCACCCCGGCTCCACCCTAAATAAAAATAAAAACAATAAAAAAAAATGATCAGGATTTCAATTTGCCTTTGTGGGAGTGTTGCACGGCGATTATATTCATGTTTGCTGAAGTGAGACCCGTCAAGGAATCATTCATCTTGTTCTTATGATAATTGTTCGGTCAGCCCTTCGTTATGCAAGATTATCGTACCCCTCCAAGTAAGAGAGGCCTGGTAACGAAGGGAACAATTACCGAACAATTATCATAAGCACAGTAACCACATACCTTGCATTTCGAACGACACGTTAAAGGTAGTGCCGTTGGCACCGCTCCCACCACTGGAAGAAAACGTGACGTAGCTTTCCTTATCCACCCGGGGTGACACGACCTTCAGCGAGCATCGCTGCCCCTGGGTACTGCAGTTCTGACTGCTGGCGGAGGCATCGTCAGCATTGAGCGAGTCCGAGAGGGTCATCACGACAGGACAGTTGGTCGGCTGGCAATCGGCCAGTATTAGCTCGAAGCTCATTGTGAAACTAGGTACTCTGAAGCTGGAAGAAATAATAATAATAATAATAACAACAACAACATTATTGTAGGCGCTTTATCCCAAATATTTCGCTCAAAGCGCCGCGAGCTAAACCAAACACGCACGCTCAAGTGAATCACACGCATTCTCTCCCTCACTGGACATGAACACACTACAATCTTGAATCACGCGTTGCGATGGGCCACCTCAGCAATTTTAGTGTCGGAATTTTAGAATTACATTTTTTTTTTAATTTTGTGGACTGAACATTTCAATAGCAGAGAGCGAGGAAGCCAGAGAGAACCCCCGAGGGCCGGCCCGAATGAACGGTGCCACAAACGAGAAAGAAAAATTCGTCGCCCGGCCCGAGTGGGGCTCGAACCTGACCTCTAGCATTGGTGACAAAGTCTTAACCTTTAGACCACCGACCGCCCCATTTATTTACGTCAATACGCGTGACAAATGTACAATCATACACTGCCTAAAGCGCTGAGATGTATGTTAATTTATTTCCCATATGTTAATTATACTACTTCTGAACGTAAAGCACCCACAAATATTTTTTTTAACAATAAACTTGAAAACATCATGAAGAACGAGCTTCGAAGCTGGTAAGTAGAGAGAAAAAAAGTGTATGTTTTTAGCAGAGGAAATCTCAAACAGGTTATAAGGTTATTCGGTAAAAACTACATCAATACTCTCTCTCTCTCTCTCTCTCTCTCTCTCTCTCTCTCTCTCTCTCATCGTTTCATGTTGTTTATATCTTTTGCTTCCTTCACAACCATCTGTTCACGAATTCACCGGAGCTTGTAGAGGCCGTCGGTCTGTCAATAAAGTGTCTTGAGTCTTGAGTCTCTCTTTCATCGGCCAGTTTAGCAACGGCAAAGTTGTAATCTGGCCGATGGCCAAAATCTTCTAACGTTGAAAAATAAAGGTTTGTCGTTGTCGTTGTCGTTGTCGTTCTCTCTCTCTCTCTCTCTCTCTCTCTCTCTCTCTCTCTCTCTCTCTCTCTCTCTCTCTCACACACACACACACACACACACACACACACACACACACACACACACACACACACACACACACACACACACACTCTGAGATGGCCATTGTTACCTTCTTGTAACCGCTCCGTCAGCAGTGAAACTGACCGTGGTGACTTGATCAGTGTCGAGTGACGTCACGTTAGGCACCAGCGTGTACATGGCGCGAACGTTCATTGTGTAACTGCCACTTAGTGGTTCTCCCCACTGAAGCTGCACGTAACATATTTTGCAACACTGCATGCAGTCATACAATCTTTGATGATGATGTGTGTGGAAACACAAACGATTTAAATAACGTTCCGTGAAAATACTCTGTGTGTGTGTGTGTGTGTGTGTGTGTGTGTGTGTGTGTGTGTGTGTGTGTGTGTGTGTGTGTGTGTGACACGCGGGATGCACTCCCCAGCGTCAAGTGCCCCGGGCCAATGCAGCTTGAGGCTAAAGATGCCCGGGGTCTAAGTAGCTTGAGGCTAGGAGTGCCCAGACTTCAGGACTGCCAGTGCTTGTCAGCAGTGCCTCTTGTTTGTTTGTTTGTTTGTTTGTTTGTTTGTTTGTTTGTTTGTTTGTTTGTTTGTTTTAGGAGGGGGGATTTTTATTGTTGCTCTTATTTTGAATTTCTGTTGTTGCTGTTGTTCTTTCTTTGGGGGGGGGGGGGAGGTTCCTGTTAGTTCTTAAAAAAAATCATAGTGCGCACAAATAAACAAAACTAAACAGAATAAATAAACAAATAAATAAAGACGCAAAAAACAATCCTTAAGGCATGTAATGCATACATTCGTATATCATAAACACAGCAACAGCATCAACAAGAACAACAACAATAAAATTCACCAAAACAGAAACGCTTCTCTTCACATACTCGAAAATGAAGGATTTACAACGGCAACCATATGCTAAATTCTTTCCTCACAAACATTTCCGTAAGTGACTAACCTTTTCAATGACATCTTCATCTTGGTTGAGGACAGTCGCGAGCAAGTAAACTCGCCCAGGGGTGGGCGAGTTAAGCGTGAGAGTGTAGGTGCGTTTGTCAGCGTGTACGTAGTGGGACTGCTGGTCCGTGGGGGGTTTGTACCGGTCGGGAAGTGACTCGTTGTACAGCTGCACTACTGGAATGCTTGATCGCCGTAAAGAGCTGAAAAAATGAAGAAGTCATGGGAGGAGGAAAAGTTTTACACGTGCCGAACAGAATACCCTGAGGAGTAGCACACAGCAAAAATAACAATAATATTTATAGGGCGCCTATCCCCGCGGAACGAGCTCTAGGCGCCTTACAATCTAAAGCCGAAGTAAAAAAAAAAATGTAAACTACGTAAGAACAAGTATAAAAGTAAAAGAGCACACACACACACACACACACACACACACACACACACACACACACACACACACACACACACACACACACACACACAACTGAGTAGAAAAAATAAAGGACAGGCAGAGACCAAGATAAAAACCAAGAACAAATACCAGTGATAAAACCCAAAACAAAAGGACAGATTGAAATGCGCCAGAAAAAAAACTGAAAAGATAGCAGTGGTGAGGAGCTAAAAGTAAGACTGACACTATAAGACTTGCATAATTATGATGCCACCCTTGCGCATTTTGAGATCACAGCTCATACGTGTTCACACTCGAACAATGTGAAATTGTGAAATACAAATTCACTGCCACAATAAAAGCAATGGTAGTGTCGGCTCACAGCTTCAAGCAAACACTCAACATATAATACGATAATACAGCTGATACAGCTCTGGGCGACACACAATAAAGATTCTGAATCTTGCATATTTTTGCATATTTCATGCTTTGTATTTCCACCTCATATATTAAGTTTGTCTATCGAAGAGCTTAGAGTTGATATATATAACAATACGCTACGGCGCATTATATTAGTACTGATATTATTGTTATTATTAACAAGATGGCCACTGACCAGCCCAATATGTTGTTTCCATTTAATCACCTGCTGTCGTCACGGTCGTTCTTTTGTAATGCCATGTATACGGGAGGACACACACACACACACACACACACACACACACACACACACACACACACACACACACACACACACACACACACACACACACACACACACACACTCTCTCTCTCTCTCTCTCTCTCTCTCTCTCTCTCTCTCTCTCAATGGAAACAACTGACCGGGCTTGTCAGACCAATCTTGGTTTTGGAAGAGAGACGTCAAGTTGTTTTCTTTGAAATCTATGACGTTTTCCTCATTGGGATGACGCATAATACATTTGACGTAATAACTTTGCAAATAAAAGCGACACAAAAGGGACAGAAACCACTTAACTTTGACAAAGGACGGCACAGGTCGACGTTTCGGCTTACGCCTTCTTCAGGACATAAACAAATGGGACATAACTTCAACAAACAAGCAAAAGGTAACTCTGCGGACGTACTGACATACACGGCGCGAAAAAAAAAAAAAAAAAAAAAAAGGGTGGGCGAGAAAAGGACCAGAAAAAAATAGAAAAATTATCACAACACCCATCCTTAGGTGACAGAAGACCATGGACTGTGTGTGAAAAAAAAAAAAAAAAAATGTTGGGCAGAAAAGAACAAAAAACAATAGTGAAAAGTAGCAATCACAACACCCATCCTTTGGTGACACAGGACCATGGATTGTGTGTGAAAAAATCGTAATAACTTTGACTCGGATACAATTCTTGCAATGAAAGCAGCCCCATGAAAATTGAAGTGTTGCTGCTGCGCAGTGTAAAGATCGAATTTATACCGGCTCAATGTGTTTAACAGACAAGTCTGCGCGGCGAACGTTTTTTCACTATGTGTTATGTCTGCTGCGCGCGCGCGCACACAGACACACACAGACATACGCGCGCGCGCACGCACGCACGCACGCACGCACGCACGCAGACTTGCGCGAGCCGCGTTTGTGCATGTGCCCCATTGAGACCTATGTGGTGTTCTCTCACTCTACTATGCTATTGAGTGAGAGTCAGTGGGAAAAACAAAGCTCACTACATCAATGAAACTCCCGCTTTCCCCGTCTACAAATAGAGAACTTCCGAAAAGTGACGACACACCCCCACGTCAATCAAACATGACGTCGGCAAACTGACGCTGATACAGTTTTGCGTCAGTGCGCGTGTGCCTTTTCTGCGATGTTTGTGAGGCGTGTGGCTTGTGTAAAGGAAATGTGCTTCGAGTACAAATTTTCGAGTCAACTAACGACAACGGCTGCAGTGAATTTTTCTAATTTTTTTTGTATATTTTTTATGGCACCCCAGGCTCATTATCTATGTATAGTAGGAGCGATTTTGAGATCTAAAGTGTGTTCACCAGCACTTTCATCAGGTACGGTTTACGCCAAAAGTATAAAAGCGACAACCTCCAAAATTCACTCAGTTGAGAGTCCGTATTTATGCTATCTATGTCCCAAAAATGGAGTGGTTTAGGTAAATATTACGCCTTTAAACGCCAGAAAGCCACTTTTTTTGAAAAGGGCGATAACTCGCAAATCATGTGTGCAATCGTACCTGGATCGGGCCTTCTATTCAACAATCTTGATTCATTTAGAAACCCCAAATTTGAAATCGATCGGTTTAGTATTTTCGGAGAAATAGGCATCTGAACTGGGTTCACATGCAATGTCAACTCAGGCTCGGTTTACATGAAAACTATAAGAGCGACCATTTTCTAGTAGTGAGTCAATTCAGAGTCCGTATTCAAGCTATCTACTGCCAAAAAAATGAGTGATTTAAATAAATATTACGCCTGTACACGAAAGACAACCAACTTGTCTCAAAAGGGCGATAACTCCCAAATCACTTAAGCAATCATCACACGCTTGAATCGTCTAATGTAACATTTTGATAAATTTGGATACCCCAAATTTGAAGCCATTCGGTTAAGTATCTTCGAAGAAACGGGCCCGGACACAATTCACACACGCACACACGCACACACGCACACACATCCGCACAGACGGCACTCACTGAGGAGGAGAAGTGCGTTCGGAACACCATACGCGTCAGCATCGATGACGCAAGTTTTCTTACGTCATTGTCAGAGTTACACTTGCAAAATCGTCTCTGCGGGAGATCGGCAGTGACGTGCGTTTGTACCACAGATGCTTGCCTATGAACGTGGAAATTTTAGCCCGTCCTATTATGTTGTTTCCATTACTATGGAAACAACATAAAAACAGGCTAAATCTAATACCGCCCACACACACACATGACCACGCCCTCCAGCCACCGCTCCCCCCCCCCCCCCCCCCCCCATCCACCCACCCCGTAGACTGACGTGTAGTACAGGTATGGAAGCCTTAGGCCAAATAAAGTCATATTTATTTACTAATAGAAGCCGCAAAGTCACGTAAATTGTCGCAATGTCCAAAGGGAACACTGATCATGTCATGGCGATGAAGCGTGGGTTTCGAGCCCAGGTCGAGCTTGTGATATGTGGTACCGGTTTTTCCTGGCTGCCGGGCTGCTCATCGGGGGTTTCTCTTTGGGTTATCCGGCTTTCCTCCCCCAGCAAATTTGTTTAAAAAATAATAAAACAAAACAAAAAAACCCAAAACACAAAGAAACAAACAAACAAACAAACAAAAATATATATAGAGAGAGAGGATAGGTATTGGGTGACGCTGCACCGCGGCGATGCGCTTCCACCGGGGGAAGCAGCCCGAATTTCCCGAAAGGGACAATAAAGTAGTGTACTCATCTGGCAAATAGCCCTAGAGCCTAGTGAGCAGTCCCCCCCCCACGCCCCCCCCCCCCCCCCCCCCCCCCAAAAAAAAAAGTCATTACGAACATAAAGACTTCAACACGGACAATAGCAGCATGATTATGACAACTTGATACGACGCCATCAGGAAGTTCAACTGTACGGGGAAGTCAGTGCAACAACCAACACAATCAATACTAGATGTAGTACAAGGTAGCGGGGACTGGGTGGCGAGGTGTGTGTGTGTGTGTGTGTGTGTGTGTGTGTGTGTGTGTGTGTGTGTGTGTGTGTGTGTGTTTGGGTGAGGGGTGGAGGAGGAGGAAGAGGAAGGGGTGGGGTGGGGTGGGGGGGGGGAAGCTGCTAAACTGCTTGACAACCAAAACTCACACAAGAACTGTGTGTGTCGGTGGGGCGGGGGGTGGGGGTGGGGGGAGGGGCTGATAAGCTGCTAAACTTGACAACCAAAACTCACACAAGAACTGTCTTGTTGTCGCTTTCCGAACTGTCCAACGTCACATCGAAGTCTGCCCGTTGAGTGCGGAGGGGCACAGTAAAGGCGCTGAGTGAGAAGGCAAAGCTCTGCGCGTATTGATACACCGTCTGGCCGCGC
>JACVVK020000017.1:447500-537500 GCA_018292915.2 Batillaria attramentaria | reverse complement strand
GAGCAATTCAGCCTTGTGCATGAAAGTAACGTATTGGTTGTAGTTGTATGGATCGGACTGGCTATTAAAAAAAAGTTTCTTTCTTTGTGAAGCACCATTATGCACGTTTATTGACATAGGCATGATTCTAAACATTTGCGTTGAAGATAGCTGAAAAATAGTTCTCTTGACTAAACCAAATTTTTTGCCTATTAAACTTTTCTGTAATAATGATGTCGATCACTTCAGGTGTATCGGTGAAAATCTTCAGTTCTTAGTATCAGTCTAAAACACGCCCAGACTCTGAATGCCCTGCCAGTTGTTCGTTGGGGCAAAAGCAATCACGCAGCAAGCTACCGGCTTGCCGGAGTTGCCGTTCCTGAGGCTATTCGCGTTCCCGCCAATTCCATTGTCGTCTGCCATCTCGTGCACCTGGAAAAAAATGGAGGATAAAACTGAGATGATAATAAACCATGGTAGAATGCTGTCTGACATCAAAATCAATGGGGACGGGAAAATAAAAATAACGTGGAAAAATCAGTTTGGATGGAGCACCTTCAACTGCTCTACTGAGAAGGAAAAGTCCTACCGGCGCTGAGATGAAATTCGATTTCAGTTCAGCTGTGCAAAAGGTTAGTTGAAACTAAAATTCCAGTTCAGGTCTCCTTGGAGAAACTAAAATTCCAATTTTCTCTAGGCGGATTCGTCCTACATTCTAGTTTCGAGTCTCCTGCGACTCAGTCGACATCTACATTCAGTCCGGCTGGTCTGATCTCACGCACTAATTGCTTGAAGACCGTTGGTCACTACACTATAGCAAACAAAGACAGCGTCGTTTTTCAACGGCAGTGTAAACTTCTTTCACATGCCTCCCACCCCCCACCCCCCACTCACCGTCCGACCCCACACCCTACCCACCCACCCAAAAAAAAAAAAGATCACGATGCAGAGTGACTGGCTTATATGTGATAACGCTCATCGTTGAGAATTTTCTTTTGAAAGTCTCTATGTTCGTGACGAGTTGGGGGGGGGAGGGAGGGGGCACTGCCCGCTTACAACTGAAACTCTAAGGCGGTTTGCAAATGAACACTGCAGATATTCCTTTTGGCCATTGCGACCTGTTTCGTGACTTTGCGGCTTCAAATAGTAGAGAAATATGACTTTCTTTGGCCTGACGCTTCCACACCTGTACTACACGTCGACACGACCAAGTCAATAAAAATACTGCGCCAATCAGCGCTGTCTCGTAAGCTTTCCACAGTGTTGTTATATGTCTGACAAACGTGTGGATACTTTAAGTAGCGTTATAGACACTATGGGTATTTTAGTGTATTGTCTCAGTTCTCACCACAAGTGCACGGCCCATTATGGAATGGTCCCCCACAAGAGACGCCATCTTGTCCTTGAACACCGTGTTCACCCGGCCGTCCCTGTCCTCGCGAATGTTCCCGAAATCACCCACGTGTCTGTAACAAGTCAAGCCAGTCGACACGAACGATGCTTCAGCGAGGAACACGCGCACGCACGTACGCACGCACGCACGCACGCACACACACACACACACACACACACACACACACACACACACACGCGCATGCACGCACGCATGCACGCACACACGCACGCACACACACACACACACACACACACACACGCACACACACACACGCACACGTGCGAGCCCCGGATCTGGTAAGGGTGGGCAGGGCAACGGCAAAAAGTCAGGTTGTTGTTGTTGTTGTTGTTGTTGTTGTCTCATACAGACAAACAGACACACAGACAGTACCTGACGGGACTGGCCCTGGCTCCATGTACGGACTTGAGCGGGTTGTAGTGAGGTCCGCTGGCCTGACAGCCGTCACGCAGGTCCCCGAACGTGTGCACGTGCATACCGTGATCTACGACGTTGTCGTCTGCAGGGAAGCCGTCCAGCCTGATACGCACCTCTAGCAGACCCAACGGGTAGTTCAGGGACGTCTGCACGTGAAGAATATCACAATTCAGGATTCCTCCACAATACTCTTTAATATTGGGAACTTGAAAAGCGCTAACGTATTTGCATTTATTTCTGCCCTTCCACGCAGTCTCAAACTACGTGGATCTCCATAGAATCATCATACCATCATCCTCATCCTCATTCTCATCATCTCATAATAAAAATAGCCCCACCTTCCTGGAGCTGGCGAAGAGTTGTGGCAGGGAAAAAAAAACTACTGCATAGTTAACTAATGAGAAAGACATGTATGCAGTAGCTTACTAACCACGGCCTGAAGGAAGTCCACGGTTCCAGTAACGTTGTAAGGCGCTCCCTCAGCAGGCGTCATGTCACATGTTGCGTGCACTGAAACCCAAGAGAGGGAACAAAACTTAATTTAATTATACGGTAGAACCTCTTTCTTACGAGCTTGCGAAACACCTCCAGATTCAGGTGGCATGGTGCCTTGCACACTCGTAAGTTCAGATTTAGCGTTCCTGTCGGCTTGCTTCCCCGGAGGTGACTGAAGCTCGTCGGCAAGTGCAGCGCCACCTGGCTGCCTGTTGTTGAAATTTGAACAGGCAGGAATCCCCCCAGTGAACAGCCCAGGAGTCAAACTGCATGCGCTGATTTCGCGACTCACCTCATCTCTGCTCAGTTGATATCACTACGCGCAAGCACGTCGATCCGCATTTTCTATCTCATAATAATATGTGACCCGTTCTCGCGAAAGGGACCGTAAGTCGCGCTAGGCCGAACGCCGCTACAGGCGAAAAGAGTGCCGGGGGGGGGGTAGTATGGCCGCCTTGTGAGTAGGCAACTTCAACTGCTGATATCTCTGTCAATTTTAGTAGTACAGCTTTCATTCTTTCATTGAATTAAACTGCATAACCAGTTGATTGCAGTGATTTACATATCTCAAAAATGGTAATTTTCGACTTATTGTCCCTTTTGTGAGAACGGGTCACATATTTAAACTTTCAGTTTCACCGGCACACATACGTCTCCTCAAAGTAAGCCAAAGGAAGAGGGGGGGGGGGGGGGGGTTGGAGTTAAAAGTCCTTTCCCACTACATTTGGGAGGGGAGGGAAATTATTAAAAGCACTTAAGTCAAGCGCAATGTAAAAAAAAAAAAAAAAAAAAAAATCGCTCTATGTAGAACAGTAACTGTTGGGTTTTTTATGAGCGCCACGAATATTTTATACGCGTGCAATGAAAGATTACAATGTGACCAGAACATGTAACAAAAGCCACACATGAATGCACACAGTAAGAGGAAGCCTAGCAAGGCTTTTCAGCTGTCAAAACAGCAGTGTGACGTCCTGACTATACACAGCTGGTGCCCCACAGATATTTCAGTCAAAGTGAAATATGACTTAGCTGACGTCACCTACTATTAGAGAAACAAACACCTCAGTGTTTCCTAGAGTATTTTCAGAGGATACATTTACGCATTTCAAGACTGAAAAAAACCGCATTTCAAAACTGAACAAAAAATCATTTCAAACGATGGCCATCAGCAGATTTTGAAGAAAAAAAAAATAATAAATCGCTTTTATAGTTCGCAATATACCAGCAGATGTTAGCTAATAGCACTTTACAATAAGTGTAAACAAACACACACACACACACACACACACACACACACACACACACACACACACACACACACACACACGCACACACATACATACACGCACGCACGCACGCACGCACGAGTTGAAAAACATGGTACACACACACACACACACACACACACACACACACACACACACACACACACACACACACACACACACACCGGCACACACACACACACACACACACACACACACACACACTTACGTATACGCAAGCGTGGAAGCACGCGCGCACATGAAAAAAAGCAGCTTAAAGGAAGTATAATACGGGTCCAAATCTGATACAATATCTGATATGATACAAATCCAAATTTTTTTATTTTTTTATTTTTTTGCTGCCACAACTCTTTGCCGGCTCCAGTGGTGGTCCTCCCTGGTAATACAAATCCCAAATTTGTGTGGATAGATCCCATGGAAACACCGACAGGCAGACAAAGAAAACGAAACATGAAACGTCTCCTGTCTCCACGGTTGACTTAGTAGTAGTAGTTGATATTTTCTTTGCGACAGTACAAGCTTCTATAACACACACAAAACAGTTAAACGCAGTTTCCGAGTCTCTTTCGGAAGAACAGACACCCTGTAACAGAACTGCATTTTCCGACAGAAAACATCTACAGTTCACACGTTCATATTGTATTGTATCTGACACGTTTATGCATGCATTTTATATTTTCCCACCTCGAGTGTTACGGCTGATGCTGACGGCGAATTTCTGGTTAGGCAACGGATTCAGACGGTAGTTGAACATCGGCGAACAGAAAGGTAATCCAGCCAAAATCGAGCACACGACGAAAGCAAGTCGCGGCAGCATCTTGGACGTTATACTCGCACAGTTACACACTCTTCAGAGTGGCTTTGGTTTTTTTTTTTTTAAATGTAGATAGGCCTATGCCAAATCCCGATGCTTCTTTGGACAAACGATGGCTGCAATAGACATGCGCGCCCCTCAGCCGCCAACTGGCTTAGGCCGCGCTTTTCGTGTAACCCGTTTACCTGCGTGTCTTGGCATTCATTGCATGCTGTGACTGACAGATATGTAGGGATGATTGGCTAGTGAAAGCGACCACATTCGGAGCGGAAAAGGACACTGCGGGGGACGATCCACGATTGACCAAACGGCGTACCCCGTTACGGTAAATTTTACGGCGTTTTAACGCCGTTCGGATCTTGGCAATTGCTGGTGCATACATCAAAGGCTAATGAATCTTTGAAGATTCTCACTGTTTATCAGAGCTCTTTTCCTTTGATTTGACCAGTAATGATGTCAATACTATCAAATGCCTGTGGCCAATACACCTGCAGTACGCTGATCACGCATGTCTGATACGAGTCTGAATGCCGTACTCTCCGTACGTCGTATTTTTCATTGTACCAATCGAACACAAGAACTAGTACTATGCATGAGCTCGGCGTCTTTCTGAAATTGACAGAATTATTGCCGTGTTGCTCTTTAGCATAATATGTCACGATTTGTGACTTGCTTGACGCATAAAATTTCTATAAATTCAACGCGATTTTAAGACAGTGTTCAACGTTACAAAAGCACAGTTCAGTGACACAAATTCAACCAAAAAAAATAAAAATAAATGCGCACAGGAAATGTTACATTTAATACGGAGACAATATCATGGTTTGGGTGGGGTTTTTTTTCCAAGAAATACGAGTGGGGTCATGTCTGCCCTGGTAGACGCAGCGTCGGACGAACAGACGGACGCACCGACTGACTTGCTTATTATATGAACTGAGACTTCATGTTAATATAAAAGTATTGTTAATACTACTATTTTTTCTGCTTGCATTCTTAATTATCTGTGATTGCGTTCGCTTCATGAGGAAATTATGTGTAGCATCTTTCAAAGTTACACACACACACACACACACACACACACACACACACACACACACACACACACACACACACACACACACACACACACACACACACACACACACACGAGCATGCATACACACAGGAACAGCTGGCTAAAATGCAAAAATCCTCACAACTCCCTGCAATCTGTTGACCCCCCCCCCCCACACACACACACACACACTCCCCCCTACCTCCCTACACCCCCCCCCCCCCCATCTCCTTGCCAG
Source organism: Batillaria attramentaria (assembly GCA_018292915.2). Lineage (NCBI taxonomy): Eukaryota > Metazoa > Mollusca > Gastropoda > Batillariidae > Batillaria > Batillaria attramentaria. The sequence goes on along the minus strand of JACVVK020000017.1, from coordinate 531,803 downwards.
AATGCTTCACCAGGGGAGTGATGGTAATTTGTTGACAATAAAATTCATTGGCTCGTAAGATCAATAACTTCTTTTTCATTCAAATCTTGCAGTGGCCGTATTCACATAATTGTGACAGTTTAAATCGCGGTAGTCACTTGCTTCAGTTGATGTACTACAATATTACAATTGCAAATGAGGAGATCACCTCTCGACGACAGAATCTAATTCTGCCTTGGCGCTGATCGTGAATCGTGAAACAAGTGGTTAAGGCAGCTGCCTGCGGATCTTGCGACAACGGGGTTCGAATCCCTCCTCATTACTCCCCCCCCCCCCCCCCCACACACACACACCCACACACCCACCCACCCCACATTCCCCCCATGCCATTATATCCTCCGCGCTCGCCACCCCTCGTGCAGCAAGAGGGGACTACCCTCGTGCAGCAAGAGGGGACTACCCTCGCGCAGCAGGAGGGGACTACCCTCGAAAAACAAAGAACCGCTTTCATTGTTAAGCAAGTTAAACGCTCACATTCCACGTTCACTACGCTTTTGTGAAGCCAACTGATGTTTTGGTCAGATCAGTGCACGTGTGACTGCGCCCGTGCGCACGAAGTAATCTATCTTAATTCAAATCAGTAGAGTTCTGAATGAGACACAATATGCCATTTGCAAGCCGGCGAAAATTCAAATTCTCCTACTGAGTGTTCATAACCGCGGCCGCAACACTAGCTGATTATCTGTTATGTTCGCGTCGCGTGTATCCCTTTGTTGGCTCGTTTTCAGCCTCTGAGATGCTGTCACTGTGCAGGTGTCTAAATGGAGCGATGTTAGACATTACCAGCAAGAGCTTGGAGCGATCTGTGAACAAACAATGGAAGGAAAATGAGCTTTTAAAGTCTCACTACGTTTGTCAGGCATGGAACAACGCTGTGGAAAACATTCCATCGAATGCGTTTATTTCGTGTATCAGAATCCGTCTGTTGGGACAGAATGTTACGTGAAATTTGAAACTAATATGGCGACTCTGGTTGGTGTATATGTTTTTTTTTTTGTTTTTTGTTTTTTGTTTTTTACGTACGTAGAAGCGTACTGCGTACTTAGCAGTCGACGTCATTTGGTTGTGGACTACAGACCAACTACGTCATTTGGTTGTGGACTACAGACCAACTACGTCATTTGGTTGTGGACTACAGACCAACTAGACAGCGCTGACTGGTGGTTAAGTTTTTAGCGACTTGGTCGATGGACGTGTAGTACAAGTATGGAAGCGTAAGCCCAAAAATTAGGGGGAGTCGGTGGCTCAATGGTCTGAGCGCTGGACGAGATCGAAAGGTCTCGGGTTCGGTCTCGGGTCTCGAATCCCGACAGGGCCAAAATTTGTACAGGCCTTTTTTTTCACGTTACCCCGCTTCCACTGACTGTGAACTGGATTTGCTTATGTAACTTGTCAGTTACAGTAAAATGTGGCCGACCTGGCAGTCTGACTGGATTGAATAAGTGTTCAGCTGGACTGTACAGTTAGGGTGGCTCTCCCCATCCCCATAACCTGCCCCCCTAGGGCCGTCTGCAATCACCTCGTTGTGGCGTGGACGATAAACCCCAGCTAACCAACCACCACCGCCAAAGAAAGTCATATTCTCTGTTAGTAGTACCTTTTTTTCTGATCTTTGTATAAAATGGTCGCAAGGGCCAAAAGGAACATCTATCCATTTGAGAAACCACCTTAGAGTTTTGTAAGCGGCAGTCCCCCCCCCCTCCCTCCACAACTCATTACGAACATTAAGGTTAGAACCTTAACCTAGCCTTACCTTTGTTGTTATTAGCAAGGGAGGCAGCAAATCCTGTGACGGGGCTGTTGTTCAGCGCGTTCCTTCGCACGATACTTTGACCGGTTGGAATCGTGCCCCGGCTGAAGGTATCTGAGCCCTGCTCAAGTGGAACTGTGCCTGGGACTGGCGCTTCGGACAGAAAATAAAAATAGACACAGGCAGAGTTTGAAAACACTTGGAAGAAGCAACAATTTTATTTATTTATTTATTTATTTATTTGTTTGCTGGTTGTTTTTAACATTCCAGTAAAATCGCTTTTCACCGTTAATCACTCAAGGAATTGAAATGACATTTGTTTTTGTAACCCTTTGTGCGTGTAGAGGAGTATGCGCTGTTGGTCTTTGTGTGGTTAAAATATTCATGATGCTAGGTGGTAGAATCGCACTTCATCTAATATGTTGTAAATCTGTGCGCTTTCTTTGAAATAAACTGAAAGTGAAGTAAGTGCGCAGGCGAGTGCTTTTTTCCTTGCAACTAAACGGGCAAGCAAGCAGATAAGCATGCTTATCTGCTTGCTTGCCCGCTTAGTTGATTGATTGATTGATCGACTGATCGTGATTGATTGATTGATTGATTGATTGATTGATTGATTGATTGATTGATTGATTGATTGATTGATTGATTGATTGATCAAATTACCATTTTTATGATTTCTTTTGCTATTCCTATTTCGTATTTCAGATTATTTATCTTACCTTTATCACCTTGGTTGGTGGAAGAGGCGAAGTTGCCAAACTGGGCGTTGGTGCCATCCGGATTTCTGTTCTGGTAACCTCCTAACGTTCCTTGGCCACCCGGCAACGTACTTCGACCAATTGCAAACGTGTCCTGACGATCTGGGTCTGTACCCTGGCCAGAGGGAACTGTACCCTGGTTGAAGAGATTCGCACCCGGGTTGAAGGAGAACGCACTCTTGTCGGATGGAATCGTATCCTGGCCGGAGGGAACTGTGCCCTGGTTGAAGAGATTCGCACCCGGGTTGAAGGAGAACGCACCCTTGTCGGATGGAATCGTATCCTGGCCGGAGGGAACTGTACCCTGGTTGAAGAGATTCGCACCCGGGTTGAAGGAGAACGCACCCTTGTCGGATGGGATCGTATCCTGGCCGGAGGGAACCGTACCCTGGTTGAAGAGATTCGCACCCGGGTTGAAGGAGAACGCACCCTTGTCGGATGGGATCGTATCCTGGGCAGAGGGAACTGTACCCTGGTTGAAGGGAAATGTACCCTGGCCGGCTGGAATCGTGCCCTGGTTGAAGAGATTCGCACCCGGGTTGAAGGAAAATCCACCCATTTCTGTTGGAATCGTATCCTGGCCGAAGGAAAATCCACCAGAGCCGAAGGGACTTGTACCCTGCCCAGACGGAGCTGCGCCCTGGCCACCCGGACTCGTACCCTGGCTGACGGGAAATGCACCCTGGCCGTAGGAACTTGCACCCTGGCCAGACGGAACGGCACCCTGGACACCTTGATTCGGCCCCTGGTCGAGTGGAATTGTACCCGGAACTGGTAACTGGGACAGGCCGAACACCTGCATGTACTGGAGTGCTGGCAGCATCTTGCAACCCTTACTGGTGGGACTGTGCCTTTAAGCTCTGCTGGTGCAGGAAGCTCAGGTCTGGTGCCAGAACAATGGCATTGGTTCCCTTGTCGAGGACCTCTCGCTGGAATGCTTGGACTTGTTCGGAGCATGACTATAAATTATCGGACGTGTGTATGCTGCTACTGAAATCGGCGCGATCTTGAAATCGCGATCAGAGAACGTGCTCTAAACACACACACACACACACACACACACACACACACACACACACACACAGATGATGATGATGATGATGATGATGATGCGTATGTGAATGGAATTCTAGCAGACGTCCCTCCATCTTTGGCATCACTACCGTCAAATACCGTCATGAGCCTAATACTTGTGCTGGCTTTTTTGCTCGTTGCCCCTTCTTTGACATCACCCGTATGTGGTGGGGGGGGGGGAAAGACGCCAAACTCTCAAACAACCAACCAAATGGCACCAGCTAGCAACACTTTACACTCTGCCCCTTCGCTCCAAATGCGATTTCAGAATGAGGTCAGTGCCCGAAGCTGGATGCGTCGACTACAATGTGGGTGTTGATCAGTTTATCGGATTGGTCTCAGCAGGGTGAATGCTTTACGATTTCGAACAGTTGTCATTTATTGCTGGGGTCCTGGCGCGCGGTTACGCTGTCTTGATCACAGCGAAGCGACGCAGCTGACAAAGAAGGAGAAAATCCAAGATATAAATGGGATTGAAGGGAATCCAGTCTTGTTCGGCGAAGCGCACGTGTGACATCTCCACTGGGTCAGGTGACCTACTGCCATAGATCACGTGTAAGAGAGCATAGCCTTAATCGAGCAGACAAAACAGATACAGTAACTTTCGTGGTTTCTTGCGTTTTTGTATTTCAAATATTTGAGAAAAGTGCATATCAAGTTGCTGACCCAAATTTTCAGTCCCTTCGCGGACACTCTCTGTGTGTGTGTGTGTGTGTGTGTGTGTGTGTGTGTGTGTGTGTGTGTGTGTGTGTGTGTGTGTGTGTGTGTGTGTTTCGTTTAATGTTTCCTTTCTTGATAGTAGCATTTTCTGATCTTTGTAGTATGTAAATTTTGTTTGACTTTCTGTTTCATCATAATGCTATTTCCAGTCTTTTCTTTCAGGGTAATGTGACAATCGCGGCAAGCTTGTAAATGGATTGTAGGCCTATAACTTTTCCGCTGTAACATACAGTATCCTCTCTCTCTCTCTCTCTCCCTCTCTCACACACACACACACACACACACACACACACACACACACACACACACACACACACACTCACGCACGCACGCACGCACGCACACACACACACACACACACACACACACACACACACACACACACACACACACACACACACACACACACACACACACTTCTTCAAAAGCTCGAACACCATATTCCTTTCAACATACTTTAGTAGACAGTACATAAAGAGGAGACAGAAACAAATACTGGATGGCTGTATTGAGAAGTATGCTGAAAAGCTGTCGTTCTCGCTTATCAGGCAGAGACTGAAACAAAAATAAATGAAACTTTAAACTTTCAAGATTTTTATCTAGAACAACCTGTCGCATATTTACCTGTTTTGACCCTCTCTATGCGACTTTACCCCATTTGGAGTCCCCACGACGTTCATAACGCTTGGCTGCCTATATATACGGGATCGTGAACTTTCTATTTTTATTCTCAGTCATGACATTATAAAGAGCGGAACTAAACACAACCTGAGCAAATCGGCTCAAGTGTGGGTGTTGGTTAGGTGGTTGGGAATTTAACGTAATTTTTCACCACGTATGGGTGATATCAAAGACGGTGCAACTAGAAAAAGACTAGCACAACTATTTGGCCCACGCCGAGATTCGAACTCACGACCCGAGCACTGAATGAAAGTCCAACTCTCTACTATTCGGCTCCCTGCAAATCGGATCAAAGGGAAGCAACCATCCATCAGCGTGTGAGAAGAACTCTCAGATTAGATCTAGATATAGACAATCTTTCAGTTTCAAATACATGTCAGTTCAACAGGAACAGGTGCTTGCAATGGCAAAGAACAGCAAAACTGCATTGAGAGCAAATACAAAAACCAAAACAAGAAAAAAAAAAAATTTAATCGATTACACAAACGCGCTTACTGCAGTATGGCGCTCGTGGTCGGGTCTCAAGGTAGTACACCCCTGTGGCGTTTTTGACGTCATAGCCCATGGTGACGCAGTCCTCTGTGACGTCACAGGGCTGACACGTGGAGGGGCTGATCGAGTCCCAACTCTGGCATCGCTGTGCGCGGAAAGCACAGTGACCGTTGATTGACTCCATGAAGAGATAGAGGGCTCGGAGGTGGTCACACGCCACAATGTGGATGATGGCTGACGAGAAAAATAAGAATTAATTTTGTGCCTCAACCTCCACTACCTCTCCGATAATGCCCCTGGTCAGTGCTTGGCAGGCGACAAGCCACGTGACTTAATTATGCATAATGAGTAGCAGGGGCGGCCGGAAGATGTTGGGGGGAGGGGGGGCAGAATCTCGGAGGGGGGAACGTTGCCCGAAGAAAGTGAACAGCGGGGGGGGGGGGGGGGGGCGGATCAGATGCTGCGCAGACAAAAAAAAACTTTACGAACCAGGGAGCCACTGAAAAGGACATTGCCCGAAAAAAAGTGAAAAGCGGGGGGGGGGGTGGGGGGGGGAATGAGCGGACAGCCTTCGGTCTGCAAAAACAGTTCTCTGTTGGGTGGGATGAGGGAGAGAGCAGGAAGAGGGGTAGGGGAGAGGTAGGGGAAGAAGGGGGAGGGGGGGCAAGACCATGGCTTTGCCCCCCCTCTTGCCATAGTCACCTCATTTTCCAGGGGGGGCAAAAAGACACTCTTTGCCCCCCCCTGCTTGGGTACAGGGGGGGCAGCTGCCCCCCCTGCCCCCCCCCCCCCCGGTTCCGGCGCCCCTGGTAGGATACTTGGGTAGAGTGCGTCACAGGCATTTGTTTCTGTCTCACACCAAACTCAGACCTAGCCTTTTCACGAGAGAAATATACAGTTGTTGGGGTTGGTGTGATAACTGGATGGGTAGTTTTACATCTCCACCCCCCCCCCCCAAACCCCACCCACCCACATAAAGCAACAACAAAGACTTCGATTAACTTTTATTAAACAACAACCATTTCTCAATCACGTCTTCTCACTCAAGATGATGCACTGCACATGTCGTACCCTTTGTACTTCTGTTTCTTTTCTTTCTTTCTTTCTTTTTTTTCCCTATACCGCCAGAGGGTAGGAATAATAATTATCACTTGAATTACTTAAACATTGAGTCGATAATCACAACAACAAAAATCTACTAGTACTGTCTCAGATTCACCAGATGACAACCCACACACACACACACACACACACACACACACACACACAAGGCACACACACACACATATATATATCAGGGCGCCGGAACCGGGGGGGGCAGGGGGGGGGGGGCAGCTGCCTCCCTGTACCCAGAAGCAGGGGGGGCAAGAGTGTCTTTTTGCCCCCCCTGGAAAATCAGGTGACTATGGCAAGAGGGGGGGCAAAGCCATGGTCTTGCCCCCCCCCCCCCTTCCCCTACCTCTCCCCCTACCCCTCTTAGTGCCTCTCTTCCCTCATCCCACCCAACAGAGCAACTTCTGTTGTTGCGGACCGAAGGCTGTCCGCTCCTCTGATTGCGGCCCCCCCCCCCCCCCCCCCCCCGCTTTTTCACTTTTTTCGGGCAACGTCCTGGTTCGTAAAGGTTTTTTGTCTACGCAGCATTTGATTGCCCCCCCCCCCCCCCCCCCCCCCGCTGTTCACTTTCTTCGGGCAACGTTCCCCCCTCCGAGATTCTGCCCCCCCTCCCCCCAACATCTTCCGGCGCCCCTGTATATGTATATATATATATATATATATATATATATGCTACAACTGGGCCAGAATACCCATTCATGCAGCAACCACAATATTAATAATCCCCGGGGAACGAGCTCTAGGTGCCTTACATCCTAAAACCGAAGTAAAATAATAATAATAATAATAATAATAATTCTGGTACACTCACGTCTTCCCATGAGCAGCCCAGAAAGCCGATCGTACAGGGAAATGTAGCAACCAGGTTGAGTGCGTCCTCCGTTGGGATAGAAATCCACAGTGCCGCATGGCTGTTGGTACCCAAATCCTATAGCACAATTTGGAGAACATATCCATAATGCTTCGTATAGTTATGCTTCTGTCACTGACATTTTACGCTGTAAGAAGTGTTACAAGGTTCCTATCAGACGCATTATCAACGAAGCGGCATCAGTGTTTTTTGTTTTTTTGTGGTTTTTTTATAAGATAAGAGGAGATGTCACTTTATTCGTCCCACGAAGGGAAATTGCACTGTCTGCTGCAAAAAAAAAGAAAGAAAAGAAGCTACCACCTCCCCTCCCTCCCCCCGAATCCATGACTTTTCGAGAAAGGATAGTTCGTAATGCCTTGTGCATTTATGCTTCAGTCAATGACGCTATTACGCTGTAAGAAATTTGAATACGTATGAATCCCACCACAAGCATTTATGCGCCTTGCGACTTTAGTGCAATCAGGGACTTAAAGATCTGCCACGCCAGCGGATCTATAGTTTTTGGTGTCACTACCAAGCCACCACCCCCGCCCCTTGCCCCCCCCCCCCCTCCCAGTTAATGTACAGCCTTCAGCTTACCCATCTGCTCCAGAGGCCTGGCGTTGGTGTGGATGACGTCAACAAATATGGCGTCACTAGGGTCCAGGCGAACTTCTGGTGGCGTAGTATCGAATCCTGGGCCGGCAGGGTCCAAACCTGTTCGGAAAATGTGTGAAACACTTGAAAAAATAATAGGAAGTCTTGCATGAAAAAAGACCACAGGTGGCCTTCAGCGCGATAGGTGCTTAGGCGTGGGCAGGCTGCTTCACGCTTACGCCAAATTGACCCCCATTTCTCGTGTTCGCAGTCTATGTCTTGGGCTGCTTCTCACTCACATGTGCGGGGTAGAAGGGGGAAGTGGGGGGGGGGGGGTTAAGGTTTCGTAACGTAGTTAGAAGCGGAATGTGAAAAAAAAAAAGAATCTATTGAAGTGGTATGCAAGAAAAAAAAATCTGTTCCTGTCTACTGTCTGCTTGTCATTTTTTATTACTGAATTCAAATTAACAGATGAGGAAATGATATTTTTCTTGATATTAGATGTCCAACGCGTCATGATTTGCAGGTAAAAGTCTTCAGAATTTCGCTGAAGCACCAGTGCAGGAGAAACCATCATGTAATTAGACGATGTTCTGAAACAAAATACTATGTGGGAAAACCTGCTTGTTTCTCTTCCCACCACAGCAAAGCCTGCTGAACAGAAGAGCCGTGTCATTCCCTGTACTGATTTCCATAGAAATATATAAGTGGCGGTAAACTAACTCTCTTTGCCAAGCTAATAATGCTGACAAAGAAGCCAAAAATCCTGACAAAGTGGCAAGTAAGCCTGACATTATTGAGACAGGATTTAAAACAAACACTTGCCCGAAATCCTTCCGATCTCTGATATTTCCGATCCGATGTATCCCGCGATCTGGGCGCCTAAGCTGTGACCAATCAAATGGAAGCTTTGAGACGGCGCGCCGATTTGCATAAGTCTGCGCAGCATGGCGGCGGCCATCTTGCCGACGAGTCTCGTGTTGGCGACCACCTGCAGGTAGTTTACGGAGGCAGCCCCCGGCCCCCAATCCACGATCAGCACGTTCATGTCATCCTGGAAAACAGTTATCATACATCATGGTTGATGTTTGAATATGGTGTAGTTTCGATTCCTGGGCCGGCAGGGTCGAAACCTGTTCGCAAAACGTGTAAGGCAAAAAAAGACCTCAGGTTGTCTTCAGCGCGATAGGTGCTTAGGCGTGGGCAGGCTCAGTGCTTCACGCTTACGCCAAATTGGCCCCCAGTTCTTGTGTTCGCAGTTTATGTCTTGGACTGCTGCTCACTCACATCATGATGTGCGGGGTAGGTGGGGGGAGGTGGGCTAAGGCTGTTTTGTAAGTGACGTAGTTAGAAGCGGAATGTGAAAATGTGTAGTGTAGAATGTGCGGAATCTGTACGTTGGGACATGTAGGGCCAAAGGGTAGCGACTATTTTCACCAAGTGTACAGTCTCCGCAAAGCGATGTGGTATCGTCACAGTAACATCCGCTTGCGTCCAAAACACATTTATCCCCAGCTCACGATCATTGAACCTGCAGACGGTTATACAAATTGGGACCATGTTTGAATGTGTTCGTTGGGACATAGGATCGTAAGCATGTTCAAGAGTGTCTGTATCTGCTATGATGTGGTAGGTGGCGTGCTGGTAACAGTACTACCACCAATCCGTCTGCGTTTCAGCTTGAGATTCACTGGCCTGCCCGCTCTTCTCGAAAAGAGGACATAAAGGGCTGCACTGAGGAGAGAGGACCGTGCTTGTAAGGGAACGTAACTACATGTATACGTACTGGATCCACGGACACGAGCCGGCGCAGAACAAAATGACAAGTGCGAAATGTGTGTGAGGTACATGTAAAACCGTGGAATCACGTGGTTTTTTTGTGTGTTTTTTTTTTTTGTAACCTCATACTGTGAGTTTTCACAGTATTTATTGCTTTACGATCTGCAGACGCATACAACGCAGATCTTCAGTCACAGTCTTTGCTGGACTGAGTTTGCGTCGTCCGAAACCATCCTATTTTACAAAACATGCACAGTGAGTGTTTGAGGGTTTAACGTCCTATTCCACCACATATTGGTGATATCAAAGACGGGGCATCGAGAAACTGAAATGCCGGCACAAAAATTTGACCTCAGTCGGGGTTCGAACGCTTTACCGCTCGGCTGTCCAAGCTCCCTACAAAACGTCCACAGACATCCGCATACCTGAACCCTTTCAGCCCTGAAGGAATCTCAATAGCGATAACGCTCTCTGCCTGGGAGTTTTTCAAGTGTGCTAGATCTAAAGCTGGGCTCTTGCGTACCAAACCCTATTTCTCAAGAAGTATTGGATCCATCCTATACTGTGCAGAGCGTATGAGAGTCGGTCACATGCACGCATATTATTGTTAGGGTCTGCGAGACCGTAGGTGATACGGTGGCAGGGCCGGAAGTGTTAATGAGCCCCGGCTGGGGCCAAATATTTGTGCTGGCCTTTTCATCGTTGCCCCGTCTTTGATATCACCCGTATGTGGTGGAAAAGGATCTTAACCCCCCCCCCCCCCCACACACACACACACACACACCTTAATGAGCAGCTCCTGGGTCATATTCCGCACCCACGTGTGGTTGCCCTGGTCCAGGTAGCCGTGCACCACCACTTTCGTCTCGCGAGTGACGTCAAACATCTCGCGCAGGCGCTGCTCCGGCAGGTCAAGGTCAAGCTCCACATTGCGCGCGGCGCGAGTGTTGAGGAGGTAGCGGACCTGAAGCTGGTTGGGAGGTTCAGGCAGGTGGCCGGCGGAGTTGGTGAAGGGAGGGCGGATGGAGAAGCACCCCCACGGCTCATAGCACACCTCCTTCCTCAGGATATTCAAACCCAGTATCGCCCAAGCTGACGTCACGTAAGAAACAGAGAAAGACCGCTGGGCATTTGTGTTCACATGACCACAGCACAAGAAGTTTTTTTTGTTGTTTTTTTTTACAAGCACGAGAGGAATTGTCATCGGGAATGGCAATGCCCATAGAAGATGTTGAACAACGCTGTTGTCTATAATATGATTTCCACCATTTACATGTGATGCAAGGTTATGTACTCAGCTGCATAGTCAGTGTTTGAAGTGTATCATTTCATGTACTTTCATATACTAGCAGGTGACAATAGGACACTTTTACTGGTGTGTGTGTGTGTGTGTGTGTGTGTGTGTGTGTTCTCGTTTTGCCTCACATATAGTCTTACATCGAAACACTCCCTCGTGAAGCCTTCCTGTCTGGTTCCGTTTCACTCAGAGAGAGAGACAGAGAGAGTCAGACAGACAGACAGACAGAATGGATGGATGTTTGAGAGTTTAAACGTCCGACAGACAGGCAGGGGGTTGATGGGTGTTAGGGAGTTTAACGTCCTTTTCCACCACGCATGGGTGATACCAAAGACGGGGCAACGAGAACTTGAAAAGGCCAGCACAAACATGTGGCCCCAGCCGGGATTCGAACTCACAACCCGAGCATTGGGAGTCCAACGCTCTACCATTCGGCTATCCCGGCTCCCGACAGACAGACAGACAGACTAATAAGTAAATAATATGCCTTCAACGCCAGAAAAAACATTCATTGAATGTAAACTATAATTTTCTGCAGAATTTACACGCCGGACACAACCATGCATGTCTCCGAAGGCCGTACGGCACTACTCATCTATAGCCAAATGTAGGATGACACGTAAGAGGACTTACCATTGATTTCTGTGATGAAATGAAGCAGGCAAAGAGAACACGAGAGAAAACTGCGTAGGAGCATCATCACAGTTTATCCTGGTAGATGTGGTACAGTACTGTGTTCCACGTAGGGCGCGTAACCCCTGAGTGGTTCCCCGGTCATGAGGCCCCCAAGTCCTCGCTGTGTGGTTTTCAGTGTTTCTGCTGCTACGATCGTCTCTGCCTCTGAAGCTCAGTTGGTTTAGTTCGCCCGCTGTCATTTGCAGGGGGGAGGGTATGTATGTATGTAAACCTCGAGATTATTTTAACCCAAGGCTACGGGCCTAACCCAGACTAGGACAAAAGAAACCCCAAAACAATATTAAATTTTAAAAAAAAGGAAGCGAAGAAAGAAAGACAAAAATCCTTCTATAACGGCAAAAGGCACCTTGCTGGAATGGACCCGCTTCCTGATTTAAAACAAAAAAAAAACTTCAGAAAATTTAACCCTAGAGCTAGTTTAGTTCGAGGTTAGACTCTAACCCGGGGCTTAACTCCCTAACCCCGACTTTCACATGCGGGCCCAGCTCTCTACTCAGTGATGGGTGATTGTACTCCGCCCTTCAGTCCGGTCAGCTCTCGCGATATTTCCACGCTGTTTACATCGAAAGGCTCGTTCCAGGAAAGCGAAACGGTTACACATTACGACAGATACTACACACGCACATGTATCTTCACCATCTGGTGGCTACATTCGTTTAATGCTTTCATTTTACATTCATGAAACGAAGTTATCTGTCACTTGACTTCAACTCGCAAGACCAAAATCCAGGATACATAATTATGCGCCCCGTCCTGAGCAGTCGGGGTACATTTGCTCCCCCTGCAAATGACTGGTATTATATACATCTGCACCCCCTAGTAGGCGAACACCACCAACAGAGCGTCACTAAACGCTTGAAGTGTGTGTCAGTGTACACGGGGTGTAGTCAAAATGCACGCGCGCGTTTCTGGTGCTATTTAGTTTCAAAACGAGCACCGACGGGACAGAGTGTTTCCAAACAGCAAGGCCGAGTGTGTCCACTTTCTAATTTGAGTAGCACCGAGTGCTTCCGGCGGACTTTGGCCTATCGGCGTGAAACTAACAAAAGGGCCGTTTGTCAACTATGCAAGCATCAGTTTGGACTAGTGCGTGACTACGTACAATGCGGCAAACACGTGGGTTTCAAAGGTTTCCTGCCAGAAGGTGCTATCGATACAGATAGAAAGGAGAGTGATAGTTCGTTCTGGTAGGGACCCCACGATTTCAAACATATGACATGTACGTGAAAGCAATCATGGTCGAAACATTTGAATCGGAGTCGTGTATATGTCCGATGTACAAAGAAGTGAAATGTGTTTATCATTTAAACCGGATAAAGTTTTTTTTTTAATATATATACATTTACACCTTGTTTTATTGTCTTCCTTTTTTTATTTTAGTCGGGCGAAGAAGGACCTTGATCAGCCGCAAACTAGTCTTTGTTGCTTGCGCGGCGTTAAGCCCTAAATAACTAACGAACGAACGAATCGGAGTAGCACGTAAGCACTGGTCTCCATTTCGCCTACACCCCATGGTGTATGTGTGCAATGTATAGACCGACAAATGGAACAGAATGGTGAAGTTTAGAAACACCAACGAAATTAATTTCGTTCTCGTTTCGCTTTACTTCGTAAGTTCAAACTTTACGAAATTACTGTAAGACGGTCTTTCGGGGCGGTCGGTGGTCTAGTGGTTAAGCCCTGGTCAACAATGCGTGAGGTCAGGTTCCAGTCTCACTTGGGGCAAAGAATTTTTCTCTCTCGTGTGTGGCATCGTTCATTCGGGCCGATCGTCGAGGGTTCTGTCCGGGTACTCCCGTCCGGCTTCCTCCACCTCTGCTTTGGAAATGTTCAACCCACAAAATAAATGCAATTCTAAATTCTGGAATTTAAACAGCTGAGCTGACCCTTCGCACCACGTGAATGTAATGTGTTCATTTTTCAGTGTGTGAGAGAATGCGTGTGATTTGCGTGAGCGTGCGTGTTGGGTTCAGTTTGCGGCCCTTTGAGCCAATTCAAGGAGGTGGATAAAGCGCACACGCCATACACAATTATTACTAAAATTAGTATTATTATTATTAAAAGTAGTAGTAGTAGTAGAAGTAGTAGTTGTTGTTGTTGTAGCAGTAGTAGTAGTAGTAGTAGTGGTACAAAGGACAACATTCCTGTAACCACTATTATCGTAAGGTTTCGTAGGCCATAAAGAATCAGACCAATTATAACCACAAAGCCGGTATGAAACGAAAAACGAAACGTGAATAGTTGGGGCTTCTAAAGTTTGCCAGTGACTGTTGCCTTGTTTATACGTACATGCTTGACACTTGTAACGCCCATTCATTGTGTGAACCTCACTCAGAGCGGCCGCTTCCGCCTGTGCCATCATGTGACTTCAATCATCTCAACCCTGTTCCGGGTCCGCCGATAACTCTAGGCCCCTGCGACGACGGCCAAGTCGGGCTAACCGAGACCGAGCCGAGCTAAGTGATACTCAAGACGGAAAAAACAAAAATACTCGGTGACAAGGAAAGTGGACAGTTGCAAACACTTTGAGGTCCCCGTGTTATTTTACGGTGTGCACAGAAGCGGTGAAAACTGTCGCATTCTCCAGCACAGTACATTCTCAGCCTGTTTCGAGATTATTGCCTGCATGATTTGTCCGGCCCCCGTGCATACACAGACCCGCTGCATGATATGTATTTTTCGTGGCGGCTTTGTGCTCTGCCACGAAAAATGCGTGCTTGTTGCGACAAGGGAGACAACTCATGCAGGCAATAATCTCGAAACAGGCTGAGAATGTACTGTTCTGGTGAATGCGATAGTTTTCACCGCTTCTGTGCACACTGTGAAATAACACGGGGACCTCAAAGTTGTTCGCAACTGTCCACTTTCCTTGTCATCGAGTATTTTGTTTTTTCTCTTCTTAGGCATCACTTAGCTCGGCTCGGTCTCGGTTAGCCCGACTTGGCCGTCGACGTAGGGGCTTGGAGTTATCGACGGACCCGGAACAGGGTTGCAATCATCTTTGTGCCTGCCTGTGGACAGGCTACTTGTGCGCCGCGTAGTACGTGTGCTCATACTTCCTTGCTAGTAATTATGCTAGTCATCACAGAGTATGGCGCTGGTTATTAAGCCCCTGCCCACAAAGGGGGTTATTGCGATCAACTGCGTACGTCTGTGTGATTGCATTTCTCCTTGGAGATTGGGCCCTATAAAAATCCTCGTCGTTGTTGTTTGTTGTTGCTGTTTGTTCTTTGTTGTTGTTTGTTTGTTGTCGTTTGTTGTTGCTGTTTGTTCTTTGTTGTTGTTTGTTTGTTGTCGTTTGTTGTTGCTGTTTGTTGTTGTTTGTTGTTATTGTTTGTTGTTGTTGGTTGTTGTTGTTGTTTGTTGTTGTTTTATCCACATCAGTCCATCCATCCACATCCATCATTCATTCACCCGGTAGCGTACGCACAACGTACAGTTTTACTCCATGATTACTTAGCTTCACAGAAGCCAGACGCGCTTCAATAGAGCGTTGACGGAAAGCAATACACTGCCGTCAGAAAGCTGTGCGAAGCGAATATTCAAATTCTCTTTCTCAGCAGTCGACCGCAACATTGGCCGACTCCTCGGTTGTCGCGTCGCGCAAAGCCTTCTGTTGGCTCAGTGCGTATACCAACACAACTCGAACCGATCTGTGAGCGTACAATTACTGGAAGAAAATACACCTGCGATAAATAAGAATTCATGCTGTTAATTAATTTTGTGCCACAACCCGTTTGTGCTTTTTCTGTCAAATTTTACTACAAACAGCCTGTGATATTTTGAATGCATGCTTTGATATTTGAAAGTATTTTTGGTACATGTATTTGAAATTCGTCATTTAGTAGGGGATCCGGGATAGCTGAATGGTAGAGCGTTGGACTTTCAATGCTTGGGTCGTGAGTTCGAATCCCAGATGGGGCTGAATATTTGTGCTGGCCTTTTTCTCGTTGCCCCGTCTTTGATATTACCCACACGTGCTGGAAAGGGACGTTAAACTCCCAAACACCCATCCACCCTCGTCATTTAGTAAAAGTAAGTGACATTTATGACAGGAAGCCTGGAATGCGGCCCTGTCCCGCAGTCCCAAACCACATGGACCTCCATAGCACCATGTTACCATCATCCTCATCTCCATCATCATGCATTATAAAAATATAAAAAAATTGCCCCAGCTTCCGAGCCCTCCGTGGATTCCACTCATTACCAGGGAGGAATACCACTGGAGCCGGCAAAGAGTCGTGGCAGAAAAATAGTGACATTTTGCGCCTTACATAAATTTTGTCGTTTGTTCATTTTGTTGTAGTTAGAGAAGGGCCTCGTGAAAATTACCCGTAACAGTTTTCAAGGTGGTGCTTGGTGGCACAAGACGTTTTCATGTCGTCCATACGTTTCTACCACTGACATAGTTACGTTCGCTGCCACCGCCGACTGACATTCACCAAATGAATACAACTGTCGCGACAAACACTGTGACATCATCATGACGGTTGTTGTGACATCAGTTTCCGCAAACACTGCACACACAAACCTCGTCATATTCAAAACACACACACGGATTTGTCTAGTCTAGTCTGAGCTGCACAACTCGGGAATTAATATACGCGGCAGATTAGGGCGTGCATTTAGTGTACAGTAGAGCCTACCACGACAATTTAAAAACGGAACAATCAAAATACCGGAATGCCGTTCAGTGCACCAAACCAAAGAGGAGAGATAAAGACTTTTGACTTTGATGCTTTATTTAACAACAGTAGAAGAATGATGTTAGTTACAATAATCCATTTTTCGAACTTGCCGTTGAACACTAAACTACGAGCTACATACAACATAATGGTGGTACAAAAGCACAAGAGAAATACGTACAGAAAAACAAACAACAACACACACACACACAATTGTAATCAATCAATATAGCAGTGTGTGTGTGTGTGCGAGAGAGAGAGAGAGAGAGAGAGAGAGAGAGACAGACAGACAGACAGACAGACATATGGACAAAGAGAGAGAGATAGACCGTGTTCTGTTCTGTGGGTTTGATCTGGATTTTATGCAGAAATTGAAGGCAATAATGTAAGTATGAAACCAAGCTGCACATAACTAGAGGCAGAGCTGTTTTCTTACAGGGTCGAATAATTTACATACTGGATAATATATTTGTGTAGTTGTTACATGTAAGACTTCAGACAAAAGAAAAGTACAATCATGTGACATACGTACATCCTTAATTTGATAATTGTCAAGAAATTGTCAAACAAAGTAATTGTTTATTTAGAGATAATTCATAGTTTCTTGTATAGTATTTATACTTTTTGTATCTGTAGTATTGTCTGCTCTTGTGTCCAGGCAAGAGTAACCACACCTTTTTTTTAGCACATGTATTGCATGCATGAGCCCTGTTCACCTATTTGTGCTTGTCAGTACCATGAGCTGTGTATTCACTCACTGACTGCCAACCTGCTATCACATGCTGTCGACATTTTTCTGAGATTTTCACCTTTATCACACTGATAAGGGTGTGCAAACAGAGACATATAACTGTATATAATAAAGAGCCCAGTGCCAACCAAATACGCTGCCTCGTCTTTCACTGGTTGACTGGTCTGAGAGAACCCCGGTGGTGCAGTGTGGTCACGTATACCCCAAGGGACCCACCCCCGTAACATCAATACATGCGGTTATGGGGTGGTTTGTTTGGGATGAAAATATAACGTAAGTCCATGTGGGCTTCATTGTAGGAAAGTGCACGTGAGAGCTTTCCACGAATCTTTTCATTCGGCCATTCAGTGTAAAATATAGCCTTTTTTCTCCACAACTTTTGAAGAGATAACGATGCATACTTTTGACCCAAACCACCACCAAATGATACTGTAAGCTCCCCCCCCCCCTCCCCCTTCCCGCCCAACACCCACCTCCTTTCTCACACTGAACACAGCTTCAGTTTAAATCATCTTTTTCTGAACAATCAGACGTGACATGAGGTATTCACTCCTGTAGGTGGCGGGGTCACACTCGGCCACCCTGCGTCGGAAAATGTCGTAGAACTGATCGAGAACTGCGTCCTTCTCTTCCTCCGTGCGTGTGTCCGACAGTCCGGATCGGAATGAAGCGTTGCTCCACACTCGGTGAGCCTCGGCGATGCGGGCAGCGAAAAATTCCCTGTCGTCAACTCCCTCTGCAAACAAATTAAAGCCTTTATATGGCAAGTAGAGCTCTGAATGCGATACGCCGACTTACACTGGCCGCGTGAAGTGAACTGCAGCATCTCGAACCTGTTCTGATCAGTCGCGCCAGAGACAATTAAAGTTTGTTTGGGAAAACTTGTGCTTGTGCGTTCGCCTGTATGCTCAAAGTAGTCCCATCTTAGTGATAAGTAGTCCTTTGAATACAATGAGGTCTGCTGGCCGTGCGGAAGAGAACCGCTGCAACGACTCGAAACTCTTCTAGTCAACTCACCTTTCTGGAGTTTTTCACGCCACATCTCCTTAAAACCGCAGTCAGCAAGGGCTTGATCGTGATACACCATATCCAAGCCAGCTGTTCGGACAGGGGAGGTACTCTCTTTGAAGGGAAGGGTTATCTCCCTTACGGTTCTATTCGAAAGCTTGGCGTAAGTTGCACGACACTCTTCCTGTAACACACACACACACACACACACACACACACACACACACAGTGTTGGTCTTTGACAGTCTTGCCTGATTTCCTTTTTTCAAGCCCCTGCCAACGATGTGGGAAAGGGGGTTATTATGGTCAACTGCGTATGTCTGTGTCCTCTGTGTGTGCGTGTGTCTGTGTGTATTTCTGCAAATTATCAGTCTCAGTCAAGAACGGCTGAAACAATCAACACCGTTTTTGGTGTGCGTGTGTGTTCAATATCGGACTCCAAGGAAGCCTATTTTTTCTAGCAAGAACCCATCAGGTTTTGGTCTCTTGGTTTTGGTTACGCCTGAACAGGTGTCAAGGTCACAGGGCTTTGCCGAAGTGTAACGTAAAACCACCCTATGCAACGGTAGCTAAGGCAGCTCAAGGGAAGCAGCTCCTCATACCTTAACGCTGAAAAGGGCGTGGGAGAGCCGCTAGGAATGGAAGATGTCTGGGCAGGGGCTTTTTTCGCAGCCTCGGCGAAGCATTTTTTAACGTTTGTTGTTGTTGTTGTTGTTGTTGTTATGTGGTCTACCGACGAAGGATACCACACCGTTTATAAAGACACTACATGTACCTCAATGCAATAATTGTCGCGGTTCACCCGCAAAACTCTAACGAAACCGAATTCCTTTGGTGCTTAATTTAAAGTTAACTGATAATTACCGCGGTAATGACAGATTTCTCCATCAGTTCGTGCCAGCTGTCCTGCAAGTCAAGATATACAGGAAGGAGAGAAAACCATGGTGTATCGGATGTCAGCTCGGACCTCGTCCTGGGTCGCCTTACCCCATCAGAGTAAAACGCGTCGTCACAACTTGTAGACAACACGATCAGTAAACCGCCTGCCGACGTTAAAAAAAAAAAAAAAAAAAAAAGTGCAAGTTACTTTGTTCTCTGTTCAGTGTCATAGCTTGGGCATGGGTCAGACTCGTT
The DNA here is from genome assembly GCA_018292915.2 of Batillaria attramentaria. Taxonomy (NCBI): domain Eukaryota; kingdom Metazoa; phylum Mollusca; class Gastropoda; family Batillariidae; genus Batillaria; species Batillaria attramentaria. Next base: position 512,379 of record JACVVK020000017.1, on the reverse strand, counting down.
CACTGAGCTATATTTAGGAGGACAAAGGAGCCGGGACTATAGCCGAATGGTAGAGCGTTGAACTCTCAATGCTCAGGTCGTGAGTTCGAATCCCGGCTGGGGCCAAATATTTGTGCTTTTTTCTACGTTTGCCTGTCTTTGATATCACCCTTACGTGTGGAATGGAACGGAAGGGGAGAAAAGGACCGTTGAAACTCCTGAAACTCCCCCTCCCCCCCCCATCTCTCTCTCTCTCTCTCTCTCTCTCTCTCTCTCTCTCTGCAAGTCAAGATGTACAGGAAGGAGAGAAAACCATGGTGTATCGGATGTCAGCTCGGACCTCGTCCTGGGTCGCCTTACCCCATCAGATAGTCTTAGTATTAGCGACCACTTCCCAATCAGCTGCACATGGGCAGCAAAACTTCCCAAAGCTAAAAAGGGAGGTCATACTTATATTACATATCGATCATTCAAACATTTCAATGAAGCGGCGTTTCTCTTAGACTTACACACAGCGCCATTTGAGAAAGTTTATAATGAAAACGACCCTGACCGTGCACTCTCAGTCTGGTACGAAATCTTTCTCCCTATATTAAACAAGCACGCACCCTTACGACGGGAACGCGTCAAACATACAACATTTCCACCATGGCTTAACCAAGAAATTATTCAAGCCATGAAGGTGCGGGATGACTTAAGACGCGAAAAACGCTTCTTGGATTTCAAGAGAGAGTGAAACCGTGTCAAGTCCATGGTTCGGCCGGGAAAAAAAAAAGGTCTTAGAAAGGTCTAAGAAAAGATCTTATTACAAGCTTATCCAACAAGACCGTGACGTGTCATCAGTGTGGCGTGCCATGGCCGTTGTGACCGGAGGTGCTGGTAAGAAGTCCCCCGGCATCCCCCTCTAATCTATCTCCAAATAGTTTCAATGACCATTTTTTATCTGTGGCTGAATCCCTTGTGCCATCTCAACACGATAACATCCAATACACGTGTCCAGACGAACTTATTAAATTTTACAATGAACGAACGGCAAACGGTCCAGGTCTCCGTATACCACCAATAGCGGTGCACGAAGTCGGTCGGCTTATTAGTTCTATGCCGAACAAAAAGTCAGCAGGACCAGACGAGATTAGCCCCAAAGTTCTGAAGCTCTCCCTTCCCTATGTTATTGATTCACTCACATACATCTATAACTTATGTATCCGCCTGAATATCTTCCCTCAAGACCTAAAAATGGCAAAAGTAATACCTATTCCCAAAACAAAAGATCTCACTGACGTAAACAACTACAGACCTATATCTCTACTATCTGTACTGAGTAAACCGCTAGAACGCCACATATATAAACATTTACTGGCGTACATTGAAAACCGAAACCTCCTTCACCCCCTCCAGTCGGGTTTCCGCCCACGGCACTCCTGTCACACGGCCCTGACGCGCATCACGGACACGTGGCTTTCCGCGATGAACAACTCACAGTTGACAGGTGCGGTCTTCATTGATCTGAAGAAAGCGTTTGACCTTGTTGACCATAATATACTATTATCAAAACTAAAAATCTACTCTCCCAGTCCGGGCATGAATACAACTACACCGGACATTAGAGATCGAACGCGTGCTCAGTACAGACACTTCACGCGGCCTCTGACGTCCTCAACGTTCCTTCAGTCATATCTCAAAGACAGGCGTCAGAAAGTAATTGTCAACGGGTCGTATTCTTCCAGTGGTACTGTATCGCGTGGTGTGCCCCAGGGCTCTGTCTTGGGACCACTCCTCTTTTGTTTATATATAAACGACCTGCCGCTTCATCTTAGTGGTGATAAAACTTCCTGTAACTTGTTTGCAGACGATGCAACAATTCACACTGCGGATAAAAATATCGAAACTGTCACAGAACGTCTACAGCAGAATCTAAGTGAAGTGTCTGCCTGGTGTGAATCGAACTCAATGGTTCTTAACCCCACCAAAACTGAGTGCATGGTTATAGCAACGCGCCAGAGACACCAGCTCAACCCACTCACGCTCAGCCTATGTATTCAAGACCAGCCTATAGCCCAGGTTTCAGAACATCGTCTACTTGGCGTTACACTCGATAACCAAATAAAGTGGCAATCCCACATTAATAAAACTTGTAAACAATTGCTAGAAATGTATTCTTACTATCAAAAGCTAAGACAATATGTTGATGTTGAAGCTCGGAAATTATTTTTCAATGCGCATGTCAAATGTCATATTGACTATGCATCTACGCTGTGGGATGGGAGCAGCGAGGTGCACTTAAAAAGACTGAACTCCTTACACAGAAGAGCGGGCGAAACAAATTCTACCAGATCCATCCTTAACTACAGACGAAAAACTCAAAAACCTCAAAAATGCTCCCTCTGTCCAAACATCTATTATTTAACAAGGGGGGTTGCCATGTTTAAAGTATGCAACAACGCTTTTCCAGCATACCTCTGCGACATGTTTTCTCACCCTCAGTCTCGTTATGCAACCTCTAGACTGAATTTAAAAGTACGGCGCCCCATAACTGATATATATAAAACAAGCCTAGCATTCTCTGGTTCTTCCATTTGGAATAATATCCCGCCAACTGTCAAAAACGCAACGTCGCTCTCTCTGTTTAAGGAAAAATTCTTCAGGTATTTGCTCTCCTGCTCCGATCCCTAGATCAACTCACTTGTAGCCGTGCACGCAAACACATGACTGTATAGAACACACTTTACGTTTAAGAATGCACGGCCCGGCTTCCCATCTCTTAGTATCGACACCACTTTGTATAGACCATCCATTGATTTGCTCGACTTGACATACACGTTTTGTAATGACACCTGCTCTGTGTGTGTGTGTGTGAGAGAGAGAGAGAGAGGATGTGTTGTGTGTGTGTGTGTGTGTGTGTGTGGTTTTTTTACTTTGTTTAAACGTAGATGTAGTCTCTTATACAGTTGTGATTTTTTTCTTCACTTTTTGGCTTATATTTAGTTGTTTTGCTTCGTGATTGTCCTTGACATTTTTTTGTTTGTTTTTTTTGGCTTGTCAGTTTTAATTGCTTGATTTTTTTTCTTTTTCTTCTTCTTTCTTTCTTTTGTAATTTAGAGTAGCAATGGCAAGTTTGAAAATGGTAATTGTGCCAATTGCTTTACCGTTGATAAATAAAGGATCATTGTCATTGTCATTGTCATTGTCTCTCTCTCTCTCTCTCTGAGCTATAGGAGGACGAAGCCCCCCGCCCCTCTCTCTCTCTCTCTCACACACACATCATCATCATCCATCATCATCAGTCATCATCATCATCATCTCAAATGCTGGCACTGAGCCAACAGGAGCGTACACACTGACGCGGCTGTTACTAATACGCTGAGCGACATTGTTGTCTCAACAGTCGTAAAGGTTTGAATGCACGGTTCGACCGCTCGGCTCGCGCAAAGTGTAAACACGGCAACATTGTATCGCATTAAGAGCTCAGTGTAGACGGTAATAGTCAAAAAACAGTATTTTGAGCGTTTCGGCGGACTCACAAGTGAAACTGTTCAAAAACGTAAGTTGGCTTGGAAAACATAGAAATAGCCTGTTTAAGTTTGTGTGTACCGGGTTTCAGTTCCTTCGCTCTCAGCAGGAGAAACTTTTCCCAGCAGCGCGCAGAGGCTCTCTGGAAGGGACGCAACTCTTCCTCAACAGCTGACACTTCAAAGACGGAACTCCTCAGCGGTGGAACACTGCCCATGAATTTGAAATCTCCCTTATTAGTTATTATTTTTAGTTTAGCAAGTTTATGATGATCAACATAAACGGGTATTCCATCTTGTTTAAAAGAAAGGTAACAATTAGGGAAAGAGGCCATGATTTGACAATTAAATTGATCTTCTGCGGAGGTTAATAATCTTTAAATATGTCTTCAATTGTATCATAGTTTGGATATTTTACGTTAAGCATCGCATCGAACTTTGAGCTTGACGGCAAGAGAACCACACACACACACACACACACACACACACACACACACACACACACACACTTACGACCCCTAGAACTTACGAGTCTTCCAGCCACGGGGTTGTCATGGAGGTAAAGATGACGTCACATGTTTCATCTGGCACCACCTGCTTGTAGAAGTTGGTGTTTGTGGCCATCGTGTAGACATTGGTAAAATCATGCACGTACGACGACTCATCTGAAAATTACCCCATGAAAAAAATGTTCATCTACCCCTTCCCCCCCCCCCCTCTCTCTCTCTCTCTCTCTGGCTTGGAAAGCATAGAAATAGCCTGTTTAAGTTTGTGTGTACCGGGTTTCAGTTCCTTCGCTCTCAGCAGGAGAAACTTTTCCCGCTACCCAAAACAAAAGATCGCTCTGACCCCAATAACTATCGTCCAATATCCTTGTTGTCTGTACTGTCAAAGCCTCTTGAGAAGCACATTCATAAACATCTCACCGAATACATGGAACAGCGCAAACTTTTTCACCCATTTCAGTCTGGTTTTCGTGCCAGTCACTCGTGCCACACAGCTCTCAGTCGACTATCCGACACGTGGCTGTCTAATATGAATAAGTCTCAGATAACAGGGGCAATATTCCTGGACTTTAAAAAAGCTTTCGATGTCGTGGACCACAACTTTTTAATTTCAAAACTCCATTTTTATCTCAGGAATGCATCAGCCGTTTCGTTTTTTTTACTTCCTATTTGAGTGAAAGAAAGCAGAAAGTTCTTGTGAACGGGTCATACTCCTCTCTCAAAAACGTAAAGTTTGGTGTACCACAAGGGAGTGTCCTCGGGCCACTTCTATTCTGTTTATATATTAATGATCTACCCCTTCACTTAACGTCTAAAAATGCCCAGTGCGACTTGTTTGCGGATGATACGTCGATCCACACTGCAGGCAATTCTGTTACTGACGCAGCTGGCACTCTCCAAAGAAGCCTTCATGACGTGTCTGCGTGGTGTAAAAATAATGCCATGGTCATCCATCCCACAAAGACTAAATCTATGGTAATTGCTACCAGACAGAAACACCAGCTACGCCCCCTGTCACTAGACTTGTTGCTTAACGGTAATCCCATTGAGCAAGTGTCTGAGCATCGGCTACTAGGGATTACAATTGACGACCAGTTGAAGTGGCAAGCTCACACCGACAATGTTTGTAAGATTATCTCCAAGAATCTATTCATGTTATCAAAATTACGCCAGTTCACAGACACGGACGCTAGAAAACTGTTTTACGATGCTCATATACGGTCTCATGTTAATTACGCATCAACGGTGTGGGATAGTTGTAGCGAGGTTCATTTGAAAAGACTGAACTCCTTACTCAGAAGAGCGGCAAAGCAAATGATACCTGATCCAACAGTTACAACGGACCAGAAATTTAAAAAGGCAGGTATTCTTTGTCTAAATGATCAGTTACGCTTCAACAAGGCAACACTTATGTTTAAAATATGGAATCACAAAGCGCCTGAGTATATGTCTCACTTTTTCTGTCGCTCGGAATCTAGCTTTGGAAACAGAAACAAACTGTACCTTATCCCAAAACCGAGAATCGACATTTTTAAGACTAGCTTATCATTTGCAGGTGCATCCCTTTGGAATTCACTCCCAAGTAATTTGAAAACCGCTTCTTCAGTGACGTCCTTTAAAGCCAGTCTTTACAAATATCTCGCAAACATCAATGTCTCCTGATAACACATATCTTTCCCACTAGGAAGACATTTTCTATCACCATAACTGCATACTTGTTTTCTCATATAGTTCTCCCCACTGTATATTCATCAGGATGTCGATTAATTTGTTTTAATGCTGTGTGTGTGTGTGTGTGTGTGTGTGTGTGTCACTCTGTGTGTGTGGGGGGGGGACATTTTTTTTTTTTTTTTTTTCTACGCCTTCCTTTTCCGTAGTCATAGCTTTAGATGTAGTACTTCAGTAGTTTGTAGCAACGGCAGATACGTAAAATGACTATGTGGACAACAATGTCAATATCTTTACCGTTGAGAAATAAAGCTTCATTGATTCATTGATTCATTGATTCATTGATTCTCTCTGAGCACGTATGTGTGTGCCACGGTGTGTTTGTGCCACGGGGTGTGTGTGTGTGTGTGTGTGTGTGTGTGTGTGTGTTTGTTTTACCCACCTCGTGAAGACTCACTATAGACTACACACCCACATGATTGGGACCTGGAACTTCGTGAGGACTGACACACAAGTCCTCACGATGCGACGCCACCACTAGACGCGGACTACCCTTCTGTGTCATCTCTCAAATTATCGTTCAAGTCTTCACTATGTCGCCAGGTGTGCCGGATTTGTGCGTGTGTATCCCGCCTGTATCCCGCCTCGCGGATACACAAATTTGCTAAGAGCGACTCGGCATACACACCGTAAGACTTTTGCTATTTTTAACCAACCAATCACATACGTCACTCTTTCGCGCCAAAACCGACTGCGTGGTTTTTGGTTTTTTTGGTTGTTTTTTTTTTATCTGCCAATCACACGTGGCCATGCAAAATACATGTACTTGCTGTCACAGATGGTAGGACTATAGGAGAAGCAGCATGGCAGACAAAAGGTAAGGACCATTCTTTTGTTGATGTGATGATGATTGTGACCACGTGTTTCACGCTGTTTTTTATAAGACTGAATAAGTGAGTTTTTAGTTGTCTCCTGAAGGATAGGTATGGTCAACTCCCGCAAAAAGTGACGCCGACAGCCCAATAGAGTTAGAAGAGAGGAGAAGTCCAACCAAAGAATTTATTTCCTGATGGCAAATGAATAAAATTTCTGCTTGTTGAGTTTAGTTTGAGCGTTTTAGACGGACAGGTAATTGATGCTTGCACACTTATGGCACACAAAACAAGTGATCCGATTCTGCCATCTTCTGCGGCGCGCTCGCCTGATAGGTTTGGCGTTATCAGCAGAAAAGCATTATAGTCAATTAGTCATACTTCAGTAGAGAGCGACGAGCTATTCTGCCCTCTGTGCGAGCAGTGTCGGCTCTGGCAACCAATGAGAATCTGCCCTGAGTTGGCGCAAAACTAATGAGTCAGGCATATACTGCCGTAATTGATGCGCACTACTGGGAAACATAACTGTCCTCTCCAGCAGAAAAAACAAAAAATCACTGAAGACGGTGTTTCATAGAGGAAGTGGGATTTTGGAGAAGGGGGGGAGGGGGGGGGGTTACACTGAATAAGTGAGTTTTAGCTGCCTTTTGAAGGATAGGTATAGATGCGGCCACTTCCCGCAAAAGCACCCTGAGCCCAATACAAGAGAGGGGAAGTTCAATCAAAGAATGTATTTCGTGATGGCAAATGAATAAAATTTCTGCTTGCTGATTTTGATTTGAGCGTGTGTAGTAAATAGTGGGGGAGCCAAGGCGAATAAAACCGGTCGATTGTTCACATCATAGTAGAGACATGCCGTTTGGAATATAAGTACATAACACATCTCTGAACAATATTAGCGACAGTAACACCTGGACCGCCCCCTCTGGTGGGCGTGGTCGTCTGTTAATTGGGTCGACATGACCCAGAAACAAATTATTACCCTTTTTCATCTTTAGCTTGGCCTAAATGGTTATTGTGATGAAATGAACGAAAGACAAACTTAAAGAACACGACAGGGAACCATCTTATGTTATATTTGGTTCCAAAGTATCAAAATATTATGTTGGAGGACTTAATTAAATTGGCCATTATGTTTTACACTTGTAATGTAATTAGCAGAAAGGCCATTTACTTTGTAGTCACAGGTATGAATCCGGTCTCAGAAGCACCCTAACTGTTGAATAAAGCAAGTTATATTTGTATTGTTCAAAAGAGATTTAATCTTTTTTTTTGGTATTAATTCCATTATGGAATAATTAAAGGCTCTATACGCAGAACGTGGCTATGACAAGCATACTATAGCGTGTGGAAAAAAAATCATCGAATGCGAGTAATTTGTGCATCAGAATCAGTCACTTGGGTCACAAAATAGCGTCTGAGACCGTTGTGGTGTCTCGGGTCGGCACATGTGTCGCTCTGGAAGCTTGTTTTGTCATCGCGTTCGAAGCAGACGCCAGTGAAGCTTTAGGCCGGGGACACCGAGACCACAGTGACGTCACATCCTTTAGCGCGCGCTGCCTGAAGGATTTTGTTGGTGGGCTGGCCGCCTATACGTGCGATCACGGTAAGCTTTATTCCACATTTTCATAATTTTGATAACATTCACGCATTGATTTCCAATCTTTGACATTCCAGTTTGGATTTCTGTGACCATTGTTGTAAGTTTTGTAGGCTGCAATGGGTCAGCTAGCGCATCGTTGACTCGTTGACAGGATACCAAAGGCAAAGAATGAAAGATCAGTGTTGATCGATAACGCTTCCCATGATCTTCAAACTAGTTTACTTTATGAATCATCCTTCCTTTCCGTGGCTCACCAGTTGATAAATTCAATTTTGTGTGTGTGTGTGTGTGTGTGTGTGTGCCGGTGTGAGGAGAGGGATGTAGGGAGGAATACGAGGTTGATTTTATTTCCAGTCACACTCACACCATCAGAGCCCGGAGAGGGAGAAAACGAAATTAAAATTTTGCCTACTAGTAACTAAGTCCTTGTAGTCGGTGTCTGATTCACCATAAAACTGATGTGCTTCAGATTATACAAGCTGGTTGTTTTACAGTTTGCTTTTTTTTTTTTGCTGTTGTACTTGTAGGAGAAGGGAGTGCATGTATCACCAGCATGCTTGCATGGGGCAGAGGTGCTGCAGCATTAGGAGGCCAATGGTACTGTGGCAGCAATGCTGGAGGAAAGACGAGAACAGTTGAAGGTAAGACATTACACACTCGTCTTATTTTCAATATCCCTGAATAGCAAAAAGTAGGATACCATTACTCTTTTCTCTCTGCCAAACACATGCCCATGTGTGTGCACAGTGTAGTGTTTAATCACTGTGTTGAAGGTAAGCCATCCTGAAGTCCCAGTTTTAAGATGAAAAGGTTGGTATCTTGTAGCTGAGATTAAAAGGTTGAAATAATAACAGGACAACAGGTTAGAATTTTTGATTACTCTAATAGGAGAGAGAGAGAGCCCTCACCCAGTGACAACACATAACTAAAATGCTTGTGGATTGTATATATTTCACTATTTTCAGAAGACAATGGACAAGATGGAGACAAGAAGACTGAAGGGGATGACGGTAGACATGATTGAGGCACAGCCAGGCCTCATACCAGTATTCAGCCTTCTGGAGCTGTAGGAGGGGCAGCCAGGTGGCCACAGCCCTATGCCTCATTCTGGCCAGTCCTCCTGGTGCACTTTTGTCTCCTGCAGAAACATGCCATCCGATGCTGAACTTGGAACGTCTCTGCTGTGGTTATGGTCAATGCCAATTTTTGCTCCCAGTAGGTACTTCCTCTACCTACTTCCTCATTAACCTTCACCGGGCTGGACTTTTGACTACACACAAACGCCGATGTGGGTCGTTTAGGACCCATACTTTTCAAAGAAGGATTTTGGTGATTATTCCTATTCCGACTATGTGGGTCGTTTAGGACCCATACTTTTCAAAGAAGGATTTTAATAATTATTCTTATCCTTATTATTATTCTTACAGCTCTCTGGGCAGATACACGTTCTCAACTCGGCGCTGTAAGTGTGCGAGCATGAGTTGCTTGCTCAGCTGCCTTATGAACCCTCCACGGGAATCCTTGGAGGAAAGTTTGCGGTCAGGAAATTTTATGCGGTACATGCAACGGGCAGCTATTGTTGCCAGGTCAAGCACATTGGCAAACATGACCATTGGCCGTCTCTTTCTTTTTCTCTTTGTTGTGTAGCTGTGGGCCAGCTTGTCCATGACATCCACAGCGCCTTTCGTTTCATTGTAGAACAGAACCATTTCTGGTTTCCGTTTACGCGTACTTGCATCGATGACGCCCTCATCGTGCATAGTGCTCAGCCCAACAGTGTTCTTGTTTCGTTTGCTTTGGTCGCTGACCATAGTGGTTGACTGGCGGTATGCAAACTGGCTCTCATGGAGACCCTGGCTTTTGTCCGATTTGAAGGGCACAGGCAGAAACCTTTTGTTGGTTCTCACTGTGCCTACCATTGTCAGACCATTTTTGAGAAGAGTTTCTGCAAGGACAAGGTCCGTGAAATAGTTGTCACAAGTGACATTGCGACCTGTTTTGAAGAAGGGTGTAGCTAACTGGAGAGCCATGTTGCGGCCAAGGTTCACTTGCCTGTCTTGGCCCAAAGGCCTTCCCAGATAAGGAATCCCCAAAAGAGGGTAATTGTTCTGGGCATCGGCGATCCAGAACACTTTCATCCCGTACCGATCAGTCTTTGAAGGGAGGTACTGTATGAAAGAGCACCTAGATGGCACCTGAGTTGGTGGTGTCTTGAAAATGTTCTTTACACGTGTCCTTGAGGATGCCGTGACTGGCACTTTGCTCCACTCAGTGCCGTCTACTGCAGTCATCATTTGAGGAAATCCGGCAGGTGTCTCCTGTGAAGGAGGGGTCTGTTCCTCCTCAACTTGTTCAGATTCGTCACTTGATTCATCAGAGCTACCAGACGGTGGAAGATATTCCTCGTCGCTTGTCAGGTCTTCGCCACTGATCACTGACTCGTCGACGTCCGGTGCAAGGTCGGGATCCCTGACGCTCTGAGTGGCGCCTCCTTTCCCTAAAGAATTAGAAAAAACGCCTAAGTGTGATGCAGTGCAAAACGTGTAGGACACACACGCACTCGCGCATGCATGCACGCACAGATACATGCATATAAAAGTCTGCAAGCGTACGCAAGCACTAGCGCACCACGAAACACACACACACACACACACACACACACACATGCAAGCATACACGCAATACGCCGTGTGGACGCACGCAGAGACGCATACACAACTAGCCACACACACGCATACACATGTACAGGGCCTACACATGTTCGTTTTGGTGGCGAACGTCATCCCATATAACCCTTTGTGATTACGCTAATAATTGTTTGGGCACTGAATAAATAATATGAAGCTTACCAAAGTGTAGATCCGCTTCTGCCCCTTCTTCTGAAGTTAAGTGGGCTTCAAATAAGTTAGGCCTTTCCATTGCTGCCTATGGAAGAAAATAGAATAAAATTCAGCGTTATTTCCAATCTTTTTTCAAACAAAAATTTTCAGTGTAAGGTTTACCTCTCTCATCCTCTCTCTCACCCCCCGCCCCCCCCCCCCCCCCCCCCCCCCCCCCCCCCCCCCCCCCCCCCCCTCTCTCTCTCTCATTCAGTCATACTAATATTGTGTGATCTTTCTTGTTTCAAAAAAGAACTTTGCCTTCAGGTGCTTGGCACATCGTACCTTTAGAGTAAAATCATGTACCGTGGTGCTTGAAAAAACATCACGGTACAAGGATGTTGCCTTATACAGAGAAATAACTTCTGCGATGGGATGCCATGCCACAAAAAAAAACCAAAATGTTGCTTTCAATCTGACCACTCAGAAAGCACAGAAATATTGATTGTGCATAAAAAAAAACAACAACAAATATTTGCCTTTAGCATGCTATCAATACAAGATAATAAGGGGTTCATATACCTACCCAAATGTTGCCTGCTTGAGGGCAAAAAAACGCGTCCGAAAGCCAGCTGACAGCAGTTTCCTCAGTGGCTGAATTCTTGAATATTTGCTGGTACGCTTCCAAGAACGATGCTCAGTGGTTGGATTCTTAGAATTAGCTGGCACGATTCCAAGAACAATGCCTCCAAGATTTCAGATTTTTCTCAGAAACGTAAGCATCTGCATCCCGCGGTTTTGCCCAAAATAAGATAATGAAAGTTCATTTTCCAGACATATTGCTTTTGTTTCTGGTGATACTTCTTGATTTTGTTGGAAAAAGGAGAATTGGAAAGTTCCTCACTTTCAAGGCACTATACCGAAACAGACTGAATTATGAGAGAGTACTCAATTTCCTTCGCAAGGAAAACACACACACACACACACACACACACACAAACAAACAAACACACACAATAAATGAGAAGATTGAGATGAGGTGCAGTGCTGTACTTTATTCTTCACAAAAGGTATGGGTCCTGAAAGACCCACATCATCCAGACATGAATAATCACCTGGATGTCTCTTTGAAATGCATGGGTCTTAAACGACCCACATCGTCCTGACAGGAATATTCGCTATTCTCTCTCTGTAAAAAGTCTGGGTCTTAAACGACCCACGTTGTTGTTTGTGTGGTGTTCAAAATCAGACATTGTTTATTTGTTTATTTTTTCACCAAATAGTACCAGATTTTGGGAAAATGTAATCTTTTAGGGGTTTGAGGAATACTTAAAGTTTGACTGAAAAATTCCCAATAGTTCAGGAGATAATTAGAGTTAAACACCCTTCTGGGTCCTAAATGACCCACATAGCCCGGTGAAGGTTAAAAGTAAACTGGTATTATTAAACTATGAAACACGTAGAACTTTGCACCAGTGAAAATCTTACACCTGTCCCCTCATGCAAATGCATAATTATGCCTGAAATTTACGACCAAAACATAAAATTTACTTGTTGGTCCGTGTTATTCTGTTTCCTATCTCTTTTCACAGTTGAAAATAACAGACCTTACTCAGAAATACTCTTCTTATTTTAGGAAATCCAGTACCTGATTTTGGACAGGATGGTTCTGCAGCTGTCACAGATAATGAGGCGAGACATGCTTGTCTGCAATGGCAAAGATGACGAGCGCAAAGCTAACCACCATGCTGTGTACAGGCAGTTCCTCATGTGGAGGCATGGTCTAGGTGCAGGAGACAGGCGGGTCATCCCCACGTGTGTTGGTGATTCGGGATCACTATCCTCACCCTATCAACCACTACACAGGGTTTATCCCATCGAGGCTGAACTAGACTGTTGGTTTGAACACTAACTTCACTGATGTTGCTTGTTTCTGCCATTTCCATGCAGCTTACATGCTGCATATAGTGATATACACACCTTAGTAATGGAGCACCATGTTGGTAGCACTAATAATCACTCATGTTCATAGAAATGTAGTAAATGCTGACCACATGGGTGGTATTGTTGTGGTTTGTTTTTTGTTTTTCTCTCTTTCTCTGTCTTCAAGAAGCTAAAAGGAGAGTGCTGACTGTAGACTTTCTGCATCAATCATGAGCAATGTATGTAGATGAACTTTATATCAAAAGCCTTGTGTCCTTGTAAAAGTGGACCAGAAGAATAATGGACAAAAAGAGCGAACACTTTTCTTTCATGTGTACGTTTTTTATTTATGTAACACTAAAAGTGAGAAAATACCCCTTTTTGTCTTTGAGTTCCTCAGACTTGCGAAGAAAAAAAGATGTGTATGACTTTGGTTATTTGATTATGTATTTTTTTAGAAGCAAAAACAAACAATTTTGAGTTGTAGATGCACTGGAACTGCCGAAAATTGACAGAAGCAATGCATGTTTGGTACATGTTCACAATACACCTTGGCTGAAGATGCTGAAGCTATTCTTGTGCATTCGTGTTTGTGATACAGCGAGAGATGTATTGAACTGAGTCAAAAGGTAGTATTACATAGTAATAATAATAAAATTAATACAGTAACAGAGGGTTTTTACAAAAAGCCTCCCTTCTACAGCAGCTCTGGATGCTTTACAAGCATTGAGTGCTAAGAATTGTTGTGATCTGATCTACACTGATTGCTTTCAACACACCATCAAAATAGGCCTTCTGTAACTAGACAAAAACAACAAACAAACAAAAAGAACTCAACTGTCAAAGTGAGGTGAACCCACAGGAAGGGCATGAGAAAGAAGTATTGAAATTGACAAAAATGACCACATAAAAAAGCAGTTTTCCATAATATTGTAAACTTCTCCCTTCTTCGCTGTCGGTTTTGTTTGGCTCACCTACACGCCATCGGTCTTTCTCATGCAACTCACACACACACCACACACCAATTCAATGTTTAGTTGTTCAGGATGGCCATTATTATTCACTCGATTTCCTCTTTTTGTCCGGATGTAACAGTTACAATTTCAATGTCAGAGTACAATACATAGTTGTTAGAATGACAGCAAAGTAATTACAATATGTATAAGTCATGCACAAGCACAGAAGTAGATTTTAGGAAGTAGCACAGCTGTATGATGACAGTACTGATGTACAGCACAACTATGCACAACTGTAAGGCTTTGAAAATGAGCAAAAGCAGAATGCACAAATTCATTTCTCAAAGCGTGATATTTCGGACTGAACAAGTTGTTTTGATGGTGGATATTCTACAGGCGCCAGCGTAGTTGAAATCCTCCAAAGGTGTGAGGCTTTGCCACATGCCCTGTCTGTCAGCTAGCCTCATTTTCACAGCTGAAAGTTCACGGTCCCGAATGTGTGTGTACATCTTCCTCTCCTTCTCTGGGAAGACCATCTCCCTGTCTTCTTGCTGAAGCATCTGTGGTATCTGAAAAACCGTAGGAATCATTTCTTGTCAACTGCTAGTGCTATCATGATGAAATTCAGTTGGATACTCTAGCTGTATGTGCTAATATAAAGCTCGATATCTCTCAGTGTCACTGAAACGTGAACTTTGTGACAAAACAACAGCTATGCCAGTTTCAATGGACACACGTATACATCATTGCTGGGGTGAAACTGATGAAAATGTCTTTAAAAAAAAAAGAAGAAAAAAAGGGGGGGGGGGTGGGCGACGACAACATGTTAACATGCTCCAGAAATATGGGGGAGGGTCCTGAACTGTCAATATTATCCAACCTCACCTCACATGTCAATAACCTAAGCACACAACTGCCCAATTTTTTTTTTTTTTTTTTTTTTTTTGGGGGGGGGGGGGTTGATTTCCCCAAAATTATTGGGCAGAAATCTGCCCTGAGGTGGAAGAGTGCTATCCATGTCTTTGTGCAGACAACTGAATCATGCAACGCTACTTACACTGGCTCCCCTTTCCTGTTGGTCCATATATGCCCCCGTCACTGTGGATGTTCCCTACATGGTCCAACCCTTGTCGTGGGGTAGTGGCTTGTGTACCTCAATGACCCAGAGAACTATGCCAGCAGGAGCACATGCTCCTGGCAGGGTCACCCAAGCTGGACAGGTCGAAGGGTAGAGGTCAGACGAATGTGGACCACCTCTCCAAGAGGCTAAACGGGTTTGCGTAGGGTTAACAGCCCTACCTGTAAAAAACACTAAGTTACTGAAGCATCGACAGCAACAAACCGAGACATTCACCTGGGCGAGGAAGGGTCTCCATCCCGGAGACCTATGACGCATTGCAGTGAAAGCCGAAAGGAAGCTGCAAGGCCGACCCCCCTTCTAACACCCAGGACAACAACGAGAGTAGCCACATGGAACATCAGGACAATGTATGAAGTAGGAAGGACCATACAAGTAGCAAGAGAGATGAAGAACTACAAGATAGGAGTACTGGGACTGAGTGAGACAAGGTGGCTACAGTCAGGACAGCTGAGATTTTCATCGGGAGAGCAATTGCTGTACTCTGGACACACAGAGGATGGAGCCCCCCACACTGAGGGCGTGGCCCTGATGCTGGCACCGGAGGCACAGCGGGCACTCATCGGCTGGGAACCTGTCAACTCCCGCATCATCACAGCCAAATTCATCACCAAGAAAAAAGACATCAAGCTGAACATCATCCAGTGCTACGCTCCCACCAATGATGCGGAAGAGGAGAAAAAAGATGACTTCTACCAACAACTGCAGACAGTGATAGATAGAGGAGGAGCCAAGGACATGACCATACTGATGGGAGACTTCAACGCCAAGATTGGATCAGACAACACAGGCTATGAGGACACCATGGGAACACACGGACTGGGACAGATGAACGAAAATGGCGAGCGCTTTGCAGACTTTTGTGCCCTGAACCAGCTAGTGATAGGAGGCAGCATCTTCCCACACAAGCGCATCCACAAGGCCACATGGAGATCGCCGGACCATGTCACGGAGAACCAGATTGATCACATCTGCATCAGCCGGAAGTTCAGGAGATCGTGGCGGGATGTGCGCGTGATGAGGGGTGCCGATGTATCATCAGACCACCACCTTCTTGCAACAGCATTGAGACTTCGGCTCAAGAGGCACACCAACGCCAACAGCACACGGACCAGGTACAACGTTGGACTTCTCAGGAACACAGACACACAAGCAGCATTCCGGATCAGCCTTTCCAACAGGTTCCAGCCACTGCAAGACCTGATAGAAGACAGTGAAATGGACATCGAGACACAGTGGGAACACAGCAAGAAACTCTGGCACGACACATGCGAAGAGGTCCTTGGCAAGAGAAAGACCCAACATAAGGAATGGATCTCTGCTGATACCATCCAGAAGCTGGAAGTTAGGAAAGAGAAGAAAACTGCACTGAACACGAGCCGAACAAGAAGAGCTAAGGCAAAGGCACAAGAGGAATACACAGCAGCTGACAGAGAAGTGAAGAGGAGCACCAGGAAGGACAAGAGGGACTACATCGACAACCTGGCCAGTCAAGCAGAGGAAGCAGCCCGACAAGGGAATCTAAAAGACCTGTACCAGGTGACCAAGAAGCTCATGGGCAAATTTCAGCAGACAGACAAACCAGTGAAGGACAAGAACGGGCACCCACTGACAACAACTGAGGAACAGCTGAAGCGATGGGCAGAACACTTCAGGGAGCTGTTAAATCGCCCCATCCCTGAAACACCACCAGACATCCCACCAGCTGAGACAGAACTACCCATCAACTGTGACAAGCCCTCTAAGGCGGAGATCAGGAAAGCCATCATGACACTGAGAAATGGGAAAGCTGCAGGGCCGGACGAGATACCAGCAGAAGCCATTAAAGCAGACACAGAGACAGCCGTCAACATGCTGCACAGCCTGTTCAGCAAGATCTGGGAGAAGGAAGAGGTGCCAGCCCAGTGGAAAGAAGGGATCGTCATCAAGCTGCCAAAGAAAGGGGACCTCAGGGACTGCAGCAACTACCGAGGGATCATGCTCCTGTCAGTGCCAGGCAAGGTTCTCAACAGAATTCTACTGGAGAGGATGAGAGAGGCAGTCGACCCCATGCTCCGAGACCAGCAGGCAGGCTTTCGCAGGAACAGGTCCTGCGCTGACCAGATTGCCAGCCTACGCATCATTGTGGAGCAGTCACTGGAGTGGAACTCCCCCCTCTACATCAACTTCATAGACTATGAGAAGGCCTTCGACAGTGTAGACAGAGAGGCGCTGTGGAAGCTGCTAAGGCACTATGGAGTTCCCGGGAAGATCATCTCCCTGATCCAGTGCACCTACCAAGACATGAGCTGCAGGATTGCCCATGCCGGCCAGTTGTCAGAAAGCTTCGAGGTGAAGACCGGAGTCCGCCAGGGATGCCTGTTGTCCCCGTTTCTCTTCCTCCTGGTCATCGACTGGATCATGAAGACCACTACAGCAGGCAGGAAAAACGGGATACAGTGGACACTCTGGACGCAGCTGGATGACCTCGACTTTGCGGACGACCTGGCGCTCCTGTCTCACAGCCACAGCCAGATGCAGGACAAGACTACGTGCCTGGAAGCCACATCAGCCGGAACAGGGCTCAAGATCAACAGGAAGAAAACCGAGCTGATGAAGATCAACACCACTGCCAACACACCAGTCACAGTCGGTGGGGAGCCCATCAGGGAGGTGGAGTCTTTTGTCTACCTGGGGAGTGTGGTTGATGGACAGGGAGGCACAGACCGAGACGTCACAGCCAGAATCGGCAAGGCAAGGGCAGCAATGGTCATGCTGAAGAACGTCTGGGCATCCAAAGTTGTCAGCATAAGAACCAAACTTCGCATCTTCAACTCCAACGTGAAGTCAGTTCTGCTCTACGGATGCGAAACATGGAGGACAACGAAGACGATGCAGCAGAAGATCCAGACATTTCTCAACACCTGTCTGAGGCGCATCTTCAACATCCGATGGCCAGAGAAGATCCGGAATGAAGAGCTGTGGGAGCGAGCGGGGCAGGAACCAGTGGCCAAGCAGATCCTGCGGAGGAAGTGGGGCTGGATTGGACACACCCTCAGGAAACCAGCATCCAGCACCACACGCCAAGCCCTGACATGGAACCCGCAGGGCAAAAGGAAGAGAGGCCGGCCTCGCAACAGCTGGAGGCGGGACACTGAGGCAGAGCTATGTAAGCAGGGGACCAACTGGACTGGAGTGGCAAGAATAGCCCAGAACAGAGTGCGATGGCGAAGGGTTGTCGATGGCCTATGCTCCACGTGGAGCCAAGGGCCTAAGTAAGTACTGTGGATGTTGTGGTCCAGAGCAGTTAGCAGGTTTCGCACACGATACACCCATTTGCACAATACATCAGTGTGTGCTGATGAAACACCTCCAGTGCAGCCGTGCGCCTGTTCAAAAATGAATGGATAATGCACTGGCTTTTGTACATGTGTATAGTATGCTATTTTCTATCCCCTACCACCACCCCCACCCCTGAATCCACCCCCTTTCTTCTCTTGTGACTTGCAGCAAAGAGAAAACAGGTGATACCCACTCAAACACATGCCTATGATTTTCATAAAATTAAGCATAGTCCAGCGTACTGTACCAGTACTGTCTCATACAAGAAGGTGGATGAAAATGCACATTCCAGAAATTAAAAACAAAACCAGATGAAAATGCCTGATGCCAATATTTACTCTTATAGTGAGCATGGATGAAATCACACACACACACACGCTGAAGCCTTTACCTAGAATGATAGGTGATTGTCCCGGGAAAGAGTTCAGTACACTATGCTGGTGGTCAGCCCAGTGGCCACCTATGGTAGATTCCAGATAGGTGCGCTGGATCCCATGGAAAACACAGTCCAGGGAACTTTAGACTTAGCGTCCATGCCCACAGCCCCAGCGTACAGTAGTCATTTCCTGACAGTAAATAAAATCATTCAAGCAAGACTCTCATCTACTGAATATCCACAGTGCTATAAACTAAAAATAATACTAGTAACAATGATTAAAAAAAAGTCATCTGAAGACAGGTAGCACATGAAGTAAAACTAAAAGGCGAGGGAGCTCCATCTAAAACATCAACAAGCTAGTTCCCAGTTCTGGTGTCTAATTAAATGGTGTCGAGTAGTCTACATGCAACTGAGAGCACACGTGAACAAGGGTAATTCATCTTCCTCCTCAACACTTTTCAAGCGTACTTTTCATATAACTTGATGACAAAACACCAGTTTACCATTTACAGTAGAAAGAAAAGGTTTTGTGCAAGTTATTAGTTACACTGTATTAAAAATTTAATACAAGTTGTTGGTGACAGGGGATGGTATGGTTGTATTTCATAATAAGCAAACTCATTACTTCATTATTTGCTTTATCATTCATTATGATGATTCAAGAACTGAATAACAACTTACAGTATAGCTGTCAAGTGGAAGTAAGGCTCATAGTCAGGATCATCAACATCACATGGATCTTCTTCCTCCTCCTTTCTTCTACTGTCACCTAAGTGGAATGCCTATGATGAAAGAAGGCATTCATCAACTGAAACTGAAAAAAAACTGCCATGTAAAGAACCTACACACAATGGGCATAGTGAGTGAAAAAAAAACCCCAATAATCTCTTAGTGAAACTTGGGCTAAGTCGCTCGTAACTGTTCTGAGCTAGACCAGCAACAAGGTCACTGGGTACACAAACTGACCCCTCCCCCACCCCCCCTCAGTCAACTATCACAATGACTACTATATGCTGTTGTTTTCTTTTCATTTTTCGACTTGTGCACCTGGAAAGACAATCTGAATGTTCCACAAAAGGGATAACCCCAAAGTGATATTTGACAATCTTTACAAATTACATGCTTCGTCTATGTAGAAAATGCATGTACAAGAATGCACACACAGTACTGTAACTCTCCTTCAGTTATGATTCACATATATGACTTCATTCTAACAGACCTCTTTCTTCGGCCCTGCTTATTAACATAAACAAAAATATGCACCAGCATCTTGCTCACTCAAATGGGTCCATGAATGAATCTTGACAGGAGATTCTTCCTTGCTGTCCTCCCAGACTTGGTAGTCACAGGCTCTGGAGGCAGTATCTACCTTCTGTAAAGAACCACACACAAACATGTATTGCTTCAACTTACAGACGTCAGTGTACATGTACTGCATGAACACATCTCACAGTAAACATGATCAGTTGAAGTAAAATGAAACAAAAAAAAAAATGTAGGGTAGGTGAGGCTGTTGTTTTTGTTTTCTTTTTCTGTAAATCACTAAATGTTTGTGTCACTGTTGTGGTGGTAAGGCCAACCTCCCACAAACACACACTTGAATGAAATTTCAAAAAGGAAAACACACACACACACACACACACACACACATGTGATTATGTGACGTGCTGAGAATACAATTACATGTAGTAACACTGAAAACCTTAGAAACCCTAATCCAAAGAAACACCATAGAAGATATCACTTACTTGTGACATGTTGACTTGCCCTCTTTTTTACCCAAAGTTGGCTGATTTCTTGCTGTCTGCTTGTGAGTGTGACTGCAAGCACAAAGGTGTTTATCATCAGGCAACTAAGAGACTTGTACACTACAGTGCACTAACACAAGCACACCTTGCCTCACTGAGCTTATCACAGCTGAGAGAGTTCTGTCAGCAACTGACAGTGGCTCAAAACCTGCACTAGTTCCCAACCAAAGTAAACCAACCTCATAAAACTAACATGTACAGTAAGATTAGACAAGAAATTCAGAACACAGCCCTTCACTTACATTGATGCCACTGGCATTTCTTCCTCACTCTGTTGGTTCCACGCCAGACATCTGACTACCACCACTGGCAGTGGCACTGTCAAAAGGGAAAGAGACAACTTATTGCAACAAACATGATCATACATGTGTTCACTGTTGTCTGAGAGGATTTCTTGGAATAATACATGTGGCTACAAAGCATAAGCATGCATAACTCTACAATAAAATTTTAAAAAAAACAGTATAAAAGCATACTGTAGCACGCAAGTAGTCACCACTACCAGTGTCACTATTATAGTGCGTCATGATAAATACAACTTCACAGTATCTGATGAAGTACATGTACCTGTCAGAATTTGCTGAGATTTCTGAAATTGCAGGAGTAAACACCTACCCTTGCAAAGATGCTTCCAGCTGCAGCTAGGGTTGATGTGCTGCATCTAGCTGTGGAACCAGAAGTTCCTGCCACTTCAGGTGGATCCGTCCAAACTGGAACTATAAACATCCCCCCACCTATCAATACTGAATAAATCATCATTTACAAAAAACAGCAACAACAAGAAGAAAACATGAAAAGCAGCCAATTTATACTATGACATTTAATTTTCATCTGTACATTAATTGGTATACAAGCTTGGTGGAATTAAAAGCACACACACACACACACACATTATATGTATATAATTTTTTGCAATTTGACCTGTGCAATTCGACGACAAACTACTGAAACAAAAAGTGTGCTAACCTGCATGGGTGGCAGCTGTAGAGATCTTGACGAAAAGTACCTGCACACACACACACACACACACACAATAAAGAAAAATAATTTTTAAAATGATGGGCATGACATTACCAGAATAAAAAAAAACAGATGCCACTGGCTAGGGCCTGTCACTGGTGACTGGGTGGTTCAATTATCAGTAACACACTGTGTGAAAAATACTTCTTATCTCATAATTGTTCCCTTTTCATTCTCCCTAAATGAGAAAACCATTGGAACAGTATTACTCGGTGTTACACACTTGCTTCTGTTTCATATCAAGTTGCACTGTTTCTGCCAGTACACCTATTCTTGTCTTGCCACACAAACCACTGTATGGCCGGGGTGACTCGGTGCGAAACCACTGTCCGCCATAACACTGCTGTTCGGATACTTAGTCGGCACGAAACTTTCTTCAGACACAAAAGTCAGGTTATCTAGTCACACTAACAGGTATACTACAGTGATTACTTACGTATTCATCAGCATGGAGTGAATGCCAAACGTCCGTGAGCCTTTGGTCCCGACGTGAGAGGCCAAGCGCGTATCAATCAGTCCCTCAGCTTCAGTCTGCCACCGCGGCAGTTTCTATTCCTCGGGAAACTTTAGACTGCATACTCGCGCTCTTGCGTATGTCGGCGCAGCTTCTTCGATGAACTCGTGAATTTTGTTTTTACGGGAGTGGGTTGTCGGGTTGTCTTAGGAATCACACCTCGTACTCACTTTTTCGGGAGCAATATGTTTACACTTGCACTGACTGTGACGTCATAGTTTGCAGTCTCGGCCAGCAGCTTGAGGCGCTGGTTGGTGGCTATTTTTAGACTCGTGTTGCCGGACAGCCGGTAAGAAAAGGAGGGTAGGCTCAAAGAAAGTCGTATTTCTCAAATATTAAAAACCGCAAAGTCACAGAAACGGTCGCGATGGTCAAATGAAACCTCCTTCTACTTGGCAAATAGCCTGAAACCTTCGTAAGCGGCAGTTTTTCCCTGAGCGCCCGTTACGAATATAGGGCCTTTAAGAAAAAGTAGGTCAAATGGACGATTTCAGGACTGAGTGATACCGACTGCTTGTAATGGTTAATTTCCATCTTACATTGCAAAATACAAAACTTTTACTGAACAGTACATTTTTAATGCCCTAAGGCTGAGCTTAACATTTTCTATTTATTAATTAGAAACTTTTTTGGGTCACGAGGTCTCACCTTTCAGGTATGATGTCTAAATTCCTAAACTGTCCATTCTGTTGTCTCGGTACGAGTCCTTGTAAATATGTTATACTTGGTGTCACTGTGCAATATTTTTCTGTTTTGTTGTAATTGTCTCCATACTCTCAAAGGTAACACGTAAAGAAAAAACATACACAAAAAAAACCGGGAAAAAACGACAGTCATCAAGATGAGCCATTTAGTCTTCCTGCGAATAGTCTCCTCTGCAGGCACACAAGGCAGTACATTGCAGGTTTGCCTTTCTGCAGTTGCATCTTCCCCAGCAACACTGTTTACACCCACATTTAATTAGTTCCTCGCACGATTCGGCGGCTTGTTTGAGTGTCGTCCAGATCGGCGTCCAGGATTTATCAGCCTCCCTCTCCCATCCCCAGTTCGATGGACTGGGCAGTTGTGGGTCTTTTTCAAGACTCTGGCCCCACACATAACCAGACTGGAATTCTGCTCTCAGAGCACGCTGTTTCAGTGCTGCTTCCGTTGGAGGAATGTTCTCCAAAGATTTGCTGTTTCTGGAGAAAAAAAAATCGCCTGACGAGCTGCGTCCACCTTCGTTAGTGTGCTGGAGCGGTTTATACATCAAACAACAAATCTTTGGAGTGTGGCGAAGGTGTCTTCCGTTACCTTCCTGTCCGTCATGGCCAAGAAAGCTCTAGTAGCCTCAGGGAATGCGTTCCAGGTACTCCACGCTGTTTTCTTCCCTCTCCCAGCCAAACAGGACACAGTGTCACATCCTGTGAAGGCATGGAACGCCAGAAGTGCCCATGCTTTATATGGTCCAAGAAAGTCAGCAATGTCATGGGCGGCAATGTACCTGAAATTTTTGCCACATCCAAAGGCAATCCACAGTTCCGTTGCTGCCATTTTGTGGAAGTGCGCAATCGCCAGCACCAGCACACCCGTGTCTGTTGTCCTGATGAGGAAATTGTGCAGACCAGACCGTGCACAGTCAGCTATGCAGTCTCAAACTGTCGCTGGATGTACGGCAGGAAAATGAGATCGACATACTGCTGAAAGGTTTTCGCAAGCTTTGGTGACAACATCTGGACGATTGTTGCACCATCCAGCACTTTGGCATCAACGTCTGGTGAACATATTGAAACAGGGACGAGGACAGCATCATCTAAGACATCTGCTGTGATGTCTGCGGGGTCCTCAACAACCATGAAAGCCTTGTCGTCCAAGACCTCTGGAGGAACATCGGGCAGGTCGTGTAGGACTGCAGGACTGTCAGCAACAGGAGCTTCAGAAGATTGAACAGCAGCAGGCAACGGGCAGCTCTCAATAATTGCACTAGTATCCCTAGTGCAGACCTGTTTGATGGCAGTCCCCAGATCTTTGGTGAACAATAGCACGACGTTTTTTTCCTTCGTGGGTGGCGAACAAGTCTGGGATATTTGCAAGGAGTTTTTCACGAAGACGCTGTGAGTGGACTCTCTGTGGAACATAAAGACCATGGGCTTCCAGGCGGCTGGCATACAGGCGACACAGGTAGAATAGTGGTCTTGTCCGAGGGTCGTCCCTGAAGCTTTCTACATAAACAACGAGCTCAGCGAACGCAATCGCCTGTAAAGATGATGAATCGTCTTCTTCAGCAGCCTCTTGGTTGGCTTTTGGCTGTCTTCTGTAATATGCTGACAGACACTTCAAATGGTAATTAGCATCCCCCGATACCATGTCTACGTTGGCAAGCTTCCGGAGCACCTCCGTGTCATTGATATGAACTGCTGTATAATAAACTTTGTAATGCACTCCTAATGTCCATGCCTCATGGGTCCCCTTTGAACCTGGTGGTTTATTACAGAAAAAACAGCCGGGATTTGGTTGTGCTGCCTGCTGGTGCTTCTTCACTTTTACTATTCTCTAGTGCAGTCGAGGACGTACCAGTTGCTCTCCTAGTTTTTAGTGGGCTTGCAGAGGGACTGCATGCCTGCTTTCTTTTTCGCTCCAAAATGGCGGTGCTCACCTTTGCGTAGCAGATTTCAGACGAAATGTTTACTCAAACCCATTCCCGTCATCAAGACGGCATTACATCGACAGGATTGAAGCCCATTACTTGAAATTGTTTGATGTTTTCAGCAACATACTTGTAACCAGCCGCAGGAGGTTTTCTTGCAGGGCAGACGAGATTCACTGTCTTTGGCACTTGACAAAAAGCACACAATGACCAATTAATAGGTTCTTCAGGTGGCTGAGGCTCAATGTTGAGGTCAGGAGTCTCAATACGCTGATACTCACTCGTCATTGCCTTGCTTACTGAAACCTTCAATAGAAACAGACGCCTTAGGTTTCGCGCACTTGACCGGTATGGGTTTCCATACTTTTTGGGAAATTCCGATGGCGTGCTCCGGTGTCGTAGAATATTTCGGTTCCCGACACAAAATAACGCAAAGTGGCTAACGATGCAAAATTGAGATTGTAACGTGAAATTGATGACGTTGATACGCATGAGATCAATAAAGTACTTCAAAGTAGTATTTTTTTTCCTTCCCGAACAGTAGACAGTTCAGTATTTGACATTGATTTCATTGCACTGAGACAAATGTCAGGGTCGTTCATCACTGGATTTCAACAAACAAAAGCATTCGCCACTGATACAATAAAACCATTCACTTGAAACACGTAAA
Source organism: Batillaria attramentaria (assembly GCA_018292915.2). Classification (NCBI taxonomy): domain Eukaryota; kingdom Metazoa; phylum Mollusca; class Gastropoda; family Batillariidae; genus Batillaria; species Batillaria attramentaria. The sequence goes on along the minus strand of JACVVK020000017.1, from coordinate 487,068 downwards.
AAAAACAATGAAACCAAAATGCACTGACTTACCAACTGCACATCGTGAAAAGTTGAAAAGTATTAACTGAAACTAAAAGTTTCATTCAATCGACAGACTTGAAGACAGGGGGTTGTAGGTTTTTATTCCACAATAAACCACATGGAAAATAACTTTGTATAACAGAAAAACCATCGCGATGCTATCACAAATAGGGTATTTCCTGTGGCGGGCGTGCAATCTGCCCTTTCGCCGGTTCGGCCAGAGACACCAGGGGCCGTGGTCACGACGCGTTCGTAACTTTTCCGCCACCGATTTACGCACGCGAGGGTCCGTAACTTACGATTTGTGGTAAAATTGGGTGGTCATGACGATTGCGCAGAATTACGGCCGCTCGGAAAACCTTGCGTATTGTACACCACCTAGGAGGGTGTCGGAAAGGTGCCGTAGCCTTTGCGTAAATCTGAAAAATGGCGGCCCGCTTGATTTACCAACTGCAAATGAGAAGAGCATTGCGACGGGAAAGGGTGTTTCGCGATCGTACTAACCCTTTTGACTCGTACGACGATGTGGACATGCTTCAAAGGTTTAGATTTAGGAGGAGAGACCTGCAGGAATTGTGCGATCTGCTGTAGGACGACTTGAGGTACCCGTGTAGCTGCGGAGGGGGCGCGTTCAGTTCACTACGCACCCTGCAATGCAAAGGCCTGTATGGCCGGCTGTACACACGTCGTGGGTTGATTTGTTTCCTTTTTGTGGGTTGACATTTGTTGTGTGTGTTTCGGACTAGTTCAGTGCTGAACGCACTCGGTCAGTCCTCACTGATCAGCCACCACCGTTTTGATCGTATGCCTGTCAATGCAGGTCTCATTCATTGTGTTGTGGACCCGAAATGTGCGGGTTCCGAATTCAGAGTTTTGGTCGAGTCATGTTTCTCTGCCGTAGCAACTCAGGTTAAATGCGTGGCATGTATGTGGAGAGTTTTGTTGATGGTGTTGTTATCCTCTCCTCTTTCGTTTTTCGTTGTTCTTTGATTGAGGTTCATTCCGTCGGTTTTCTACATACGGTTTGTACGTGCAGTAAATCAGTGCTTCTACTGGTTGTAGTCCGTCCAATGTTGAGATTGAGACTGCTAGGGGGAGCGGCCTATATGCGACCTGCATGCACTCCTGATCACACTCTCCACATACATGCCACGCATTTAACCTGACGCTACGGCAGATAAACTTGACTCGATCAAAAACTCTGTAGTGAACGCGTAGTGAACACACCCCCCTCTACTCTTTCACTCTTCACGCTGGAAGGAGACTTTGTGCAGGTTACGTGAAGGTGTTTTCCGTGGGAATCCCGGGGGTCCCACACCTATCTAAAAATAACCCGTACGTGACACCGTTTCCAGTAAGTGCGCGTCGTGACCGGCCAACTAGCGGAAGAGATAGTTTTCACGTAGCCACGTACGAACTTACGATCCGCAACCTATTTGCGCAAAGAAATTTGCGTTCGCGTCGTGACCACGGCCCCAGATCTGAAACAAGGTCGCCACTGCGCGCGCGCTTTCCTGTGGAAGCACGATTGTGCCAAAGTTAGGTGAATTGGCACATTTAATCGATCACTGATCGGCTTAGAATGGCCTAAGAAAGTGTTACTGTCGCTTTTATTAATCCTTGAAGCTAGCTTTATTAGTGGACTAAGTGACATATTTCTACTCTTTAGCGAACAATCATAAGTCTTGTTTTCTCAGTCTCTTCATCCCAAAGAACGAAAACAGTGTTGCGACGAAACAGCAGAGATTCAGAAGGCCAATGACGTATCCATCGATAGCGCTACAAAATACAATGTTGTACAGAGACTGGAAACTTGGCGCGTCGCGAGGCTAGTCAAATTGCTGAACAAGGTAGAACAAATTTGATCCTAACGTTTTATTACAGATTTCAGTAGAACACAGACCTCTAATGCTGTGGTGGTCTCCGTGAATGTTTTCTACGTCCGCGTCACCGTTAAAAACGACCGTTTATCTTGCCATTTTCACTATATGAGCCCTATAAATGGGCTTTTGAGGGTGTGCACAAAGTATGCGTGTTTGCGGGTACAGAAATGCGCAGAACTCCGCTCTAAATACGGTTACTGTTAGACAAGACATGCATTGTTGACATACTGAAATTTTACCCCAATCAGAATGATGCTTCCTGGGTAATTGCGGCAATTAGTTTGACCGTTGACTGAGGACCCTTAAAAACGGCTGTGTTTCCTGCTTGTGCACTTATCAGGTCACTGCAGTTGACATGTATCGCGGAAAACATTTACGAACATTGAACAGTTCAGTCAGAAAACGCTTCTTTGGTGTTGTGACGTTCCCTTGTCACCGCATGTGCAGGTACGTATGAAATATGATATCCAAGTGAGCACTTTTTTCGGTAGCGATATTTTGGGGGTGTACTTATTAAAGTAGTTGCTGCGTTGTGAGTAGTGAACGGGTTTTCTCAAAGAGCAGTGCACACTCAAGAATAGTATCCCAGTTGTGTCATATCATAAGTTCATTGAAATCGCTATTGAGCTTTTGTCACAAACAGCCATCGAAAGCGCAATCTGCTTAATAATGGCTGAATATGCGAAATGACGGGAGTAGGGACACTTGATTGGTTGCTGTGATAAGGTGTGTCCGCGAAAACAAATATAATATGATGCAAATATTTGGGCACATCCTCGGTGTTTCAGAATTATCTTCCGGAACTTGAATGAGAGATTCATTGCTTATAGATGGCCGTTAATTGAAGCTATCAGTTCCCTATATGGGCTGAAAGCGGTGCTTACCAAAGAGCCTGCCATAATTGCTACGCTTGAATCATTTTCTTTTTATACATTTGTCTTAGTGAAAAAGACAATGACTAGTCGTATGAAGAAAGATCCGTGAATCTAAACAAGCGCGTCTTCTTTACAGCGGTCATTATTTTTACCCATTGTTTCCATTTCCTTCATTACATGCTGCGTGGGGGGTACGTTTATATTTTGCTGCTAGCTGCCACCAGTTTTAACTTGTCATTGTTTTACATACTGGGAAAAGTAGAGTGATCCCAGAAGAAGGAAAACGTGCATCCCACATCAAATTTCATGAACTCTTCAATGCTTGAAATAGGTGACTTAAAATACCTTTTTCTAATTACACAGAGCATTAACCACTACGGGGGTAGGTTACCAAGTATCCTGATATGACGGCCACAGTGTACACAGCGTATTTTGTTATTTACCAGCTTTTAGACGAGAGGCTTGGCACTGACGTGTTACTAGCCCATCCACATGATCCCTTTGGCTGTGAGTGGTAATGAGGGGAATCCGTATTGTGATTGGGTTCACAAATTGACAGTACACAGCAAAGATTACAAATGTCGCCGCTGCAGCAGGTATTAATCACAAACCTCAAGTTTGACTACTGGGTCTGTTAGACCAAGCACCCTGTGGTGGTCCAAGGAAATGACCAGAAATTTACCTGTAGCAGCCCGAGGATATCAAAATGTCTATTTTATATATAGACGCCCATTCATTCACTAATGGGGACCGGGCTGACATATTATGCTGCTGCAGCTGCTACGCTTGAAAGATCATGTGCAGACGTACATCATGATTTAAGGAAATGGTCACAAAAATACTATTTTAAAGATACCCCTCCGCTTAAAATTGTATCGCACTAAGAAAATGTTTTTTCATTAATTCCTATTTTTGAGGTACAGGTAAAGAAATCAGACAAAATTAATTTAAGCTTCAAGTAAAATAACATTTCGCAAATGCCAATAATAAAAAAAACAATCGACGCCAAAGAAAATCTGTGAAATCTCTTTTATTTTCAACGTGTTTTTCCTTGGGAACAAACGCCGTTAACTTGGCCTTTTTTGGACATTTTCACATGTAGGAATGCAGTTCAGTACTTGCAAAGTGCAATGGAAATCATGTAGAGCACAACCTCAAGTCTATAGTAGTATGTGGCTGAATTCATTTCAAGTGTTATGAAGTATGTTAATCACACATGTTTTCAAGGTCAAGGTCATTGGTTTGTCTATTTACTCCAAAACATTTTACTTCCTCGCTCAGAATAAGTATTTTGGTGCTGCTCACTTTTGTCCCCGTGATTTGATGAGTTCACAGCATCCTGTTCCCAGACCAGCTTTTGGTAGAGGGCTATAGAACGTTGTGGTGAATGTAGTTGCGTGTTTTGGGGTTTTTTTTTTTTAAGCCTTTTCACCTAAAGGAGGTGTGGGTGTGTGTGTGTGTGTGTGTGTGTGTGAGCTGTTTCAGAGGTTTCCTAGATGGTTGCGCTTTCCTGTGTATAGATTATGTGTATGTTGCACAAATATCTTCTGTCGTATCGTTCTGTGTATAATTATGTGGTCCTGGTTTGTTTAATTTTTATGTTGTTTCCATAGTAATGGAAACAACATCATAGGACGGGCTAAATTTTCCACGTTCATGGGCAAGCATCTGTGGTACAAACGCACGTCACTATCGATCTCCCGCAGAGACGATTTTGCAAGTGTAACTCTGACAATGACGTACGAAAACATGCGTCATCGATGCTGACATGTACGGTCCACCGAACGCGCTTCTCCTCCTCAGTGAGTGCCGTCTGTGCGGATGTGTGTGCGTGCGTGCGTGCGTGTGTGTGTGAATTGTGTCCAGGCCCGTTTCTTCGAAAATACTCAACCGAATGGCTTCAAATTTGGGGTATCCAAATATATCAAAATGTTACATTAGACGATTCAAGCGTGTGATGATTGCTTAAGTGATTTGGGAGTTATCGCCCTTTTGAGACAAGTTGGTTGTCTTTCGTGTACAGGCGTAATATTTATTTAAATCACTCAATTTTTTGGCAGTAGATAGCTTGAATACGGACTGTGAACAGAGTTACTACTAGAAAATGGTCGCTCTTATAGTTTTCATGTAAACCGAGCCTGAGTTGACATTGCATGTGAACCCAGTTCAGATGCCTATTTCTCCGAAAATACTGAACCGATCGATTTCAAATTTGGGGTTTCTAGATGAATCAAGATTGTTGAATAGAAGGCCCGATCCAGGTACGATTGCACACATGATTTGCGAGGTATCGCCCTTTTCAGAAAAAGTGGCTTTCTGGCGTTTAAAGGCGTAATATTTACCTAAACCACTCCATTTTTTTGGACATAGATAGCATGAATACGGACTCTCAACTAAGTGAATTTTGGAGGTTGTCGCTTTTATACTTTTGGCGTAAGCCGTACCTGAAAGTGCTGGTGAACACACTTTAGATCTCAAAATCGCTCCTACTATACATAGATAATGAGCCTGGGGTGCCATAAAAAATATACAAAAAAATTAGAAAAATTCACTGCAGCCGTTATCGTCAGTTGACCCAAAAATTTGTACTCACAGCACATTTCCTCTACAAGCCACACGCCTCACAAACATCCAAGAAGAGACGCACGCGCACTGACGTAAAGTAAGTGCGTCATGTTTGATTGACGTGATGCTGTTTTTTCTTGGGGGTGTCTCGCCACTTTCTTTCCGAATTCCTCTGTTTGGAGACGTGGTGTATTTTACTTCTACTATGTCGCCATCTTCGTGCAATCGCAGAGAAGACATGGGATACAACAGAATACAACTCCAATACTTTATGAACAGAATATGCACGGAGAACAAATTCATGAAAGAAGAAGAACCCAGAACGCTGTGCAGGGCTGCTTACGTACTGAACAGGTCAGATCTAGAACATTTCTCAACTTACTGGAAGGTTCGATATCTTTCCAAGGTGACGTAATCTACTGACGTTACTGCACCAGCATGTTCTGGGATGGTCTAGAAATTATTTTGCATCGAAATGCAGTATCTTTTCGCGATCTCTACAACTTGACATGTGGAAAGCGGGAATTTCAGTGGGTTTCGTTTTTGCCACTGACTCACACTCAGAAGCATAATGCAAAGATCCTGGAAACATAAAGATAGTTCACTTACCTCCCTTTGAGGGACAACGCGTAAGAGTTGTCTGCGCGCATTAGCGCGCATCCCGCAGATCTACGCAGTAATGGCAGAAAGCCAGAAACCACGCAAAAATTCGGGCGTGCAATGGTGTGGAGCGCCGAATTGCTGTCAGAAGCGAACACCAGGAACGGGAAAACCTTTCTGTAGATTTCCCCCTAGAAAAATAGAGGTAGGTATGCCTACGATATCGAAGTTGGAGCCAAGATCGGTATCGAAGTTGGAGCCAAGATTATGTTTTCTCCCAAACATAACACATAGCATCACACGTGAAAACCAAAATCGCCGCATCCACGACGTGTGACTGGCGTAAATTTAGTATAGAATCCGCATGCTTGTAAAAAGTCTGTTTGTTTGACCCAACCCTACACTAGCCGCCGTAAAACATTTTAAGAAAATAAACAAAAACGAAGATGTCAGCGACTGACAGGTGGTCTCCCCCCATATATTTCGCATGTGTTTTAGGCCTATGGAAAACATAAGTACTCTCAAAGTTCCGGAGGACGAACGAAAGATCTAGTTTGGCTTTCACTGCTGTACGTAGGCTACGCAGTGCATTTCGTTCGATGTGTTCAAGTAAAACTAGTACGGAACACAGAAAGATCGAATGTGCGAGAGATCCAAAGATGGACGCATCCGCTGAATACTTCCTGCTAACTCAGCATTAATCATATCTGCGACCGACGATCCAGCAGATTCTATGTTGTGATATGGTTTTACAATGGTTAGAATGAAGTTCAGCCGGATGATTTTGTTCTCTGTGTGTGTGTGTGTGTGTGTGTGTGTGTGTGTGTATCAGTGCAACGTGCCGCTAGCACAGTTCAAGTCAACGTTATTTGTAAAGTTTAAAAAAAAAAAAACCACCACCGCCAACAAAACAACAAAAACAACACCAAAACCTGATGTCTGCGCCTGCCACGTGTGTTTACTGCTGTTTGTTTACACTGCATGCAAACCTCTTGATTTTTAAGAAAAGAGTTCTGTACATACCTACAGATTTCCCCCCAACAGTATGTGAACTGGAACAAGTGCCGATGAACGTACCTGCCGCCGTATGAGTGACAACTCTGTGTGTGTGTGTGTGTGTGTGTGTGTGTGTTCTGAATTTAGATGCAGGTAGACGCTAGCACAATTTAAGTCACCGTGATTTGTAAAGTTGTCAGGGAAAAAAAAAATTACGCTGTATCTGCGTCAGCCGCGTGTGTTTACTGTTTGTTTACACTGCATGCACACGTACCACTTGAGGTCTTTTTTTTTTTTTTTTTTTACAAGAAAGCGAAAAAAAAAATGTTTGTTTTTCAACAGGAATACCAAAAGAAGTATTTCCCCGTTTATATTTGTCTGTTATTTCAGTGAACAATTCGGCGCAGAAAACAATTGCATGCCCGGCTTTTGTGGTCGCTTTCCACTTTCCGCCATGCTGTCACTATAGGGGCCAGATCTAGGATGCGCGCTAATGCGGGCAGACAACTCTTCGCGTTGTCCCGCTATATGTCTCTCTTACGAGGGCAGGAGTGACGCGTCTTTCTGATTCCAAGGTCTTTGCATAATGTGTGTGTGTGTGTGTAGGGGGAGGGGGGGGGTGCGTGCGTGCGCGCGCAAGCGCGCGTCTAAGGCGAGAGAGAGAGAGAGAGGGTCTCTTCTCCGATACCAGTAAGCAATCGTCTGTCAGTCAGGTCTGCGGGAAGTAACTCTGTCAAAGGGGAACGACTTTATTACAAGAATTCATTCACCCATGTAGAACCTCGCATACGCCAAAAAGTTGTGACGTCAACCAGCTAGGCGAGCTCACACGACCTCATGTGTTTGGGTTTTTGCAAGTGCATAGAGGCACGATAAGGGTTTTCAGTACTTTCTTTATGTCAGCATGCTTGATGTCAGAGAGCTTGCGTTCCGGCGTGTGCGCGCGGGCTGCATACATGACACAACGACTACGACTGTGACTACAGCATGTCATTGAATGGAAACAACATATTGGGCTGGTGGCCATCTTGTTTGTATCTTCCATGCCCCAAAAAGGGGAAAAGGAAAATAAAATCTTGAATCTTGAGACATGGGACACCATCCTAAGAATACAAAACAGGCCACCGGCCACAGGCCGTTTTCGACACCACGAAGGGTCATCCGCCATATTGATCTTGTGTTGGCGTTTCTGTGTCCATGTGCATTGGAATTAATAACTATGGCGGACTGAACATTTGTGTTTTTAGAAAACGTTCTTGCCAGAAAAACTGACTTGCTGACGATGAACTTTTCAGTGATTTTCAGGTTAGCCTGAACAGAAAAGAAATTCGCATTCCTTTCTTTTGTTGATCAGTATATACGTGAATAGATATAACAATAATAATGATAATTATACTACTACTACCGCTACTACTACTACTAATAATAATGGGGGTGGGGAGGGGAGGGGGGCGTCCAGTTTTTCATGTTTGAATTTCGTCCAAACAAAATGGTTTTCGTAAACTTGAGTTTAGACTGGTTCGTTCCGCGTTATTTTCAGTAAACCAACTTCTTTGTGTCGTTGGAAGAATAATGACAATGGAATGAACAACTCAAACGGTCAGGTCCTGGTTTACAGACACGTCGCCTTGCACGGTCTGATGAACATTAGTGTTAGTCGGGTAGGGCTTAATGACCTGGTCCAACCAACGTCATTACCAGATCAGCTACCCGTGCACTGGGATAGACCTTCGCGTGTTTACTGTCCTTCTGGGTGTCATTGCCACCCGGATTTGTAATGTGAATACCATGAACCTCCCCAGCTATACCCGACACCCTCCCCTCAACCCCGTTAAATTTGTTTTAGCTGTAGCAATGAAAGCTGCGTCAGAAACACATACATCGTTACTGACGCGTAACGCGTAATACCATTCACTTGACTTGCAAGATCCCAGAATCGCACGTATAGCGTAGGGCATTCAAGTCTTTGAAAATGTACCCTCTACTCTAGTGTATATATTCTACCCAACAGGGTGAGACCTATTCATTTTTGTGCTGGCCTTTTCCTCGTTGTTCCGTCTGACATCACCCATGGTGGAAGTGGACGTTAAATTCCCAAACGACCATCGTGCCCCATAGCAGCACTATTGCGTTTTTGACAAATATTTTTGCTGTTTTTTTGGGGGTTTTTTTTTTTTTCTCCTCTTCTCCGAAGGTTCTTGTTATCGAAACCGGCATTTCACGGCTACACATGAACCTGTCTCGTGGTATCAAATGCAAACTAGGCGCCTAGCTTGCATTTGATACCACGAGACAGGTTCGTGTGTAGCCGTGAAATGCCGGGACGGAGCCGCATGCCACGCTTTCTGTCAAAAATATCCCGATCTTAACCAGACCCAGGAACAGCGGTCTCTGCGGTGGCGGTCGTGTAATCATCCACAACATAAGATGTGTCATCCCATTGGAAGCACCCTTAAAATGACACCCTTGACGTGTGTGAGTCTCGGCTGTGTGGCAACAGCCTCCCCATTGGGCTCATAGCACACCCGCTTCGGGTAGGAGCCGAACTAGGTAGGAAAAATCCCGCTTGCCTCGGCTGGGACTCGAACCCAGGTCTCCCGGCCCATGGTCCGAAGTGGTAACCACTACACCGCAGGGCCGGTAACAAAATCAAAATTAACGGTCTCCTGGGGCAGGGTCACTCTGATCTATTGCATACATTCATACATATCTCCCAGTTACTGTCTTAGGTGCAGTCTTGTAACTAAACCTCGTGTGTGTTCGTCTTTGGCATTTTAAAAAGCTGGTGTGTGTGTGTGTGTGTGTGTGTGTGTGTGTGCGTGCGTGCGTGCGTGTGTGTGTGTGTGTGTGTGTGTGTGTGTGTGCGCGCGCGCGCGCGCACAATACAAGCTTAAATAAGCTGGCGGCCCAAAGTCATCTTGTCACTACGTTGGTCTGCTGTAAATCGTCTCCATTGTTTTCATTGTCTGTGTCGGCGCCACGTTGTCCCAAGTAAACGTAAGATGAGCCATCTAACTTGGCGGTTGAATAAAACACCGAGTCCAATACACGCAACTGGCAGTCATTCTCGACTGAGCAATGATAAAGAGCGCCACCTGACGGATTTTTTTATTTTGAATCTCATTAATTACACGGGACAGTAACGAGAAAGACATTCAGTGATTCATATTAAACTTGCTGGGTACCCAAACCATGCAGACCTTTACTAGAGGTCACCAGAAAGGCATTCTTATCAATGCATATAAGGCAAATGTTATGCCGAAAGTTGTATTTACAAAATTTTCACCCAGTCTCTATGACCTTTACCCCCAAGGTCAAGGTCACCAAAGTTGTAGACAAGAAATCTTCTCATACGAACATCGTTTGTGCTAATTTTGTTTTGCCTGGTGCTTGTGACTGCTTGTTCTTTTGCTTATTCTAACAGAGCGATGAAATAAAATGTTTGGGAGTAAACAGACGAACCGATGACCTTGACCTTGTAAACATGTTTGCCGTGTGAGTAACATACGTCATAACACTTGAAATGAATTCAGCCACTTACTACTGTAGACTTGAGGTTGTGTTCTACATACTTTCCATCACACTTTGCAAGTAATGTATGCCAGTAATTTTCATTCGTAAATTTGAGAATGAAAAAAAAAAGGCAAAAATAACGGCGTTTGTTCCCAAGGAAGAACACGTTGAAAATAAAAGAGATTTCACAGATTTACTTTTGTGTCTATTGTTTTTTATTTGCATTCGCGTAATATTATTTTACTTGAAGTTTCATATTAAGTTTGTCTAATTTCTGTACCTGTACCTCAAAACAAAAATTAATGAAAATGTCCGACAATTTCTGAGTGCGTTTGAAATAGAGGCAAAAAGGTATACTTAACATAGTATTTTAGGGATGCTGGACTATTTCGCTAAAGCATGATGTGCGTCTGCACATGATCTGTCGAGCGTAGCAGCTGCAGCAGCGTAATATGTCAGCCCGATCCCCATCAGTAAGAGAATTGGCGTCTATATGGAAAAAGGAAGATTTGATAACCGAGAGCTGCTACAGGCAAATCTGTTGTCATTTCGTTGGACCACCGCAGGGTGTTTGGCTTTACATATTCAGTAGTCAAACTTGAAGTGTGTGCACAATACCTGCTGCAGCGGCGTCATTTGTAATCTTTGCTGTGTACTGTCAATTTTTTACCCAATCACAATATGGATTCCCCTCATTACCACTCACAGCCAAAGGGACATAGTGGATGGGTTAGTAACACGTAAGTGCCAAGCCTCTCCTCTCAAAGTTGGTAAATAACAAAAAACGCTGTGTACACTGTGGCCGTCATATCTGGCTACTTGGTAAGTGACTCCCGTACTAGTTAATGCTCTGCTTAATTAGAAAAAGGTATTTTATTTTAAGTCACCTATTTCAAGCATTGAAGAGTTCATGAAATTTGATGTGGGATGCACGTTTTCCTTCATCTGGAATCACTCTACTTTTTCCAATATGTAAAACAATGACAAGTTAAAACTGGTGGCTGCTAGCAGCAAAATATAAACCTACCCCCCACGCAGCATGTAATGAAGGAAATGGAAAAAAAATGGGTAAAAATAATGACCGCTGTAAAGAAGACGCGCTTGTTTAGATTCACGGATCTTTCTTCATACGACTAGTCATTGTTTTTCCACTAAGACAAATGTAAAAAAGGAAATTGAATCAAGTGTAGCAATTATGGCAGGCTCTTTGATAAGCACCGCTTTCAGCTCATATAGGGAACTGATAGCTTCAATTAACGGCCATCTATAAGCAATGAATCTCTCAAACAAGTTCAGGGAGATAATTCTGAAACACCGAGCATGTGCCCGAATATTTGCATCATATTATACTTGTTTTCGCGGATACACCTTATCACAGCAACCAATCAAGTGTCCCTACTCCCATCATTACGCATATTCAGCCATTATTAAGCAGATTGCACTTTCGATGGCTGTTCGTGACAAAAGTACAATAGCGATTTCAATGAACTTATGATATGACACAACTGGGATACTATTCTTGAGTGTGCACTGCTCTTTGAGAAAACCCGTTCACTACTCACAACGCAGCAACTACTTTAATAAGTACACCCCCAAAATATCGCTACCGAAAAGTGCTCACTTGGATATCATATTTCATACGTACCTGCACATGCGGTGACAAGGGAACGTCACAACACCAAAGAAGCGTTTTCTGACTGAACTGTTCAATGTTCGTAAATGTTTTCCGCGATACATGGTCAACTGCAGTGACCTGATAAGTGCACAAGCATGAAATACAGCCGTTTTACAGGGTCCTTTGAATCAACAGTCAAACTAATTGCCAGGAAGCATCATTCTGATTGGGGTAAAATTTCAGTTTGTCAACAATGCATGTCTTGTCTAACAGTAACAGTATTTAGAGTGGAGTTCTGCGCATTTCTGTACCCGCAAACACGCATACTTTGTGCACACCCTCAAAAGCCCATTTATAGGGCTCATATAGTGAAAATGGCAAGATAAACGGTCGTTTTTAACGGTGACGCGGACGGAGAAAAAATTCACAGAGTCCACCACAGCATTAGGGGCCTGTGCTCTACTGATTTCTGTAATAAAAAGTTAGGATCAATTTTTTTCTACCTTCCGCTATATCAAAAGCCTAATTAGACTAGCCTATAGGCTATAGCGGAAGAAGCTGGTGAAACTGTATAGAACAAATTGAAAAAGTCGCAAAAAAAAAAACCCAACTGCAATCGGTCAAGGAGGGCCAAAAGATTAGTTCTTCTAAAATGTAGGAAAAAGTAGATAATTTCTGAGTTGCTGATCATCAAAATAGTATTCTCAGTATCTATTCATCTAAAGCATCCTCTAGGCAATGCACTTTCAGGACCAAGTCACCTGGAGTCAAAGTCAAAAGGGCACATGCATTTCATACAATCTACATGTGCTTACAATCATGCATGAATAATTTCATGTATACAATACTGTAACTTTTCACTATGTTATCAAAAGGAATGTAAGTTATCGTCAATTATGATGTAGTCTTATTGATATGGTGAATGCAAGTCCTCTATACGTTTCAAATCCTAAAGACTCCTAGTGAGACAAGTGTGCAATCATGCTAATACTCACATTACTGTTTAGTAATAATGAGGACTTACACAGGTCCTAGTGAGGCAGGTGTGCAATCATGCCCATACTCACACTAGTACCGGATAATAATGAAAACTCGCACAAGTCCTAGTGAAGCAGGTGTGTGATCATGCTAATACCCACACCAGTACCAATGAGGACTTACTCAAGTCTTCAGGAGGAGGATGCAGTTTCTAATTATACACTGAGGACCCTCTTAACATCGTCTTTGTGCAAAAGGCTGGATGCAACAACAGTTGTCAACTTGAACAGGTGTTGTGGATATTAAAACAATGCAAGTTAGCTCTCCGCGTCTATAATAATCATTTACAGTCATTACTCGTTTACTGTTGGTGTATTTATCTAAAATGAGTGCAAGTCCTCTCTGGGTTTCATGTCTCAGTGAGGCAGGTGTGCGATCATGCTAGTACTTGTAATAGTGAGGACTAACACAGGTCCTCAGGAGGAGGGTCTCGTCAGATACACAAAGTAGGTCCTCAGTAGGTAGTCTTCACAGTGCATGTACAAAGTCATATTACGTACTCAGCAATGCAATCCTATTAACAAAGTTTCCAACCGACAATCGTCATACCGAAGGCAACTTCATCTCACTCCACCGGCCATTTCCTCGAAAAAGCGGTATTTTCCTATAGTCCTCACGATGACGATGGAAGTTCAACGTCCTCGTCATGTAGGTTAAACAAGTATGTGTGTGTGTGTGTGTGTGTGCTTGGGCGAGAAAGAGAGAGAGAGAGTTAATCACGTTTCATAAAGAACTGAATCAGGTTCATTTCGCAGTAAATTCTTATGTAAAGCATCTCCACACAGTTCTGGCTGCAGTTTATACGAATTGTAATAAATGGCGTTGTTTGGGTTTCTGTTAGTATGTAAACATACCTTGCAGCCTGTTGAAGAGACTGTTGAAGTCGTTTTTCTCTTGGTCTTCATACAGAACCTGAATTGGAAGATCTTCTCCATGCGTTTTCCTCAGTCGTTCTAAAAAAAATTGCATATATACACACTGGTTAGTATATTAACATTAACAGGGTCCAAAGTATTCAGTGCCACCGTAATTTGGTAGTGGTGCCCCTCAAACCCTCGTTGTAAACTCTATCTCTCTTTCACACACACACACACACACACACACACACACACGCACGCACACTATCACACACATACTAACAGACACACACACACTGACACACACACACACACACACGGGTGGGTGGGTGGGTGTTTGGGGGTGTAACGTCCTTTTCCACCACATAGGGTGATATCAAGGACGGGGCAACGATGAAAAAGCCAGCACAAATATTTGGCTCCAGCCGGGATCGAACTCACGACCCGAGCATTAGAAGTCCAACGCTCTACCATTCGACCACCCCGGCTCCCCACACACACACACACACACACACACACACATAATGATAATAATAATGAATAGTACTTGTTTAGCGCTTAATCTCGCAGGAAAGCAACTCATAGCGCTACACACACACACACACACACACACACACACACACACACACACACACACACACATAATGATAATAATAATGAATAGTACTTGTTTAGCGCTTAATCTCACAGGAAAGCAACTCATAGTGCTACACACACACACACACACACACACACACACACACACACACACACACACACTGACATGCACTACCCGGCCTGATGCAGATGAACAGTTGCTGTCAAAGGCACTGAAACTATGGCAGACTACTCATAAGTGTGAAATGCCTGACGGAAGAGATGGGTTTTCAAGTTCGATTTGAACTGGGACACTGTGGGAAGGTCACGAAGTTCGACTGGCAGCGATAATTATGGAAATCACACGCATGGGCGATGATCACGTCAGACAGAGGCTGTGAATATAAAGTAAACAAAACAGGTCCTAACACGGAGCCCTGAGGGACCCCGTATAACAGTGGACTAGGGGCAGACAACCTACCATGAACGGTAGCAGCCTGGGAACCTTCAATGACGTGCAAGAGCGGTATCGCGAACACCAAAAGTAACCTCCAGCCTCTTCAGCATCACAGAGTGATCAAGCGTGTCGAATGCTGCGCTGAGATCCAGGAGAGCAACAAGGAAGACTAATCTCTCGTCTGCCTTCACTAGCAGACCATCCAGGACGCTCAGCACAGCAGTCTCCGTGCTATGAATCTATGATCCCTAAGGTATGCTGACTGGTGGACTTCAAGTAAATCACATTCCTGCTAGCTTTTGTTTTGTTGTCGTAATGTTTTTCTGTTCAGTCTAACACACACACACACACACACACACACACACACACACACACACACACACACACACACTTCTGTTAGCTTTTGTTGTAATTTTTTTTCTGTTCAGTCTAACACACACACACACACACACACACACACACACACACACACACACACACATTCCTGCTAGCTTTTATTGTCGTAATTTTTTTTCTATTCAGTCTCAATGCTGTCTTTTTTCTTTTTTTTCCTTTGTCCTGTCTTGTTACAAACCCCTAGTAGCTTAGTGCTGATTTACTCACCAATGAGTTTCTGCATTAAAGTCATGCTAGAGTATCCGTCATTGGTACCATAGTCTGCGATGATGAAAACGCCCTTTCTGTCTGGCACTGGTATTTTGTCTGCACAAACAAATGAACAGAATAAAACATGGTAACATAAGTATTGTTACCATCACAACTGCACCACGTCATTCTTTGTATGTCTGTGTAAAGCTAAAGCCGAAAACATGCGCTCAATCAGGTCAGTTTCAAAGTAGTGGAACTGAGTAAAGCTGAGAGCGCTACCGGCTAGCGTTTTCGTTTTGTTGTTGCTGTTGGTGGTGGTGGTGGTGGTGTTGGTCAGTGGTGGTGGTGGTGGTGGTGGTGGTGGTGTGTGTGTGTGTGTGTGTGTTTAAGCAATGAGGGGGTGCTCATCTTGAATATTCAACATAACATTTGCCTGAATTTTAGTTTTAAGAATCTCGTAGTCACTATTACTTTTTTTTTTTTAATGAGCCAAACTGCTGAGAAAAATTTCTGATGTTTAGACGATCGCAACTGACAATGTCTGATCTGTATCAGAGGACAAATTTTGATTGAACTGAACTGAATTAGGCTTCTTTAATGGTACACTCGACTCACCCAAGCGAGGAATAATAAGTTCGATACTTCCATCGACTATCGCTCTGCTGTTCTGTCCCAGAGTCTTGCCGTAATGTCCAGAACCAGACTCCCAGAACGGCAGATGTCCTCCCGTTGCAGATCTTATTACAAAGGCGTTAGGAGCTGGAAATTTCAACACTTTGGACAAGCAGCACCTCAGAGTTCTGGCTAAAGTGACCGCCATCATTATCAGTATGCACGCTCTCGCCTAGTCACTTTTCGTGCAGCGTGCGTCAAGTGGGTCACAGCAGAACCAATGCGATTGGTTCTGCGTAGATGCGGCGAAGTGTAGTCACGGGGTGTAGTCAAAATGGAATGGAATTATTCCGGTGTTACTCCGCTTTAGCAGTTTCCACAATCAATGCTCTCACTGGCACGCAGAGCCATATACATGTATTTGAAACGTGATTGAGCATGTACACGTCAGTGTTTGCGTTGTGGTAACGCGTTCTTCAAAGCCGTTGATTGGTTGATTGAAACGACCCCTTTCTCGGTATCACGCAGACAGACCGAAATCCGATGATCGGAGCTACTGTTCGAAAACTGTCGTGACGCAGGTGCGGTTAACCGGCGTAGCCGGCCGCCCCTACGTGAAAAAAGCCGGCCCCTACTGACGCTGAGAAGATGGCACCTCTGCGGGGAGGTAACTTTCCGAAGCCGCCAGGCAGTCTCTGGGGCACAGAGTCTTTCAGTGGAAAGTACCTCTGTGCACAGTGGGGAAATGGCGCTCACTGCGCTACCGTGACGGGCCTAAATTGTCTCGGTGCTCTCAAACACAAGGTCGCGCACTATGTCATCCTTGACCAGCTTTGAACCCAGAGGGATCCTCAGTGGCGCAAGTGATGGCAGGCTGTCTTCAGAGTGAAAGTAGGCGTGTTTCTGAATCAGAGACATACATAACATGTCTCTGTCTGAATGGACAGATCTATTATTACATTCAGTCCTAGAGCACGGGTGTGTATGCTTTTGTAATCGTCTCTTATTCCACCACAAGGCAGGTACGTGATCGTCTGCACCGTGCAATAATACTTGCCTGTAGAGTGCAACACCCTTGCCTGTCAGAGTGCAACCCCCTTGCCGTTTACTCACATCCTGTTGGATCAGTGTACCACGTAAACAGTGCCATCAAAGCGCAACAATAATTGTCCGCTGGCAAAGATTTTGCCCAAACGAAAAGTGGTCGGATATTCAAGACTTCGTTTCAAATCGAATCATATGACACACAAGTCTTCGCTTTTCTAAAAAAAAATTCGCCATTTTTAAAAATGGCGCTGGGTGTAAGCAGTCACATTTTCACGCCCCGCCGAAAAGGGACTGCACTCTGGAGTCTAGCCGCCAGGAGCTACCTATCTCCTAACCCCAGTCACGTGGCTAAGAGGTCGAGGTCGTACCTTTAGCCACAGTTCCAAACTACGTGTTCCTGGGCGAGTGAAAACTGTGGTGGCAAGAGCATAGCAACTGGTATCATTGGCTTGGTTCCCGAGTTACCTATCTCCATGCGTTACTGAAGCTCATTTGGTATAGTTCGCGCGTTAGGGGGTGCAAATGTATACCAGTCAATTCCGTCGATATTTCGGCATAAACAGTCGTCCACTAACTGGGGGGGGGGGGGGAGGGGGACTGTATCCCCGCAACGCGCGGGACGGGGTGCAAATGTACTCCGGGGTCTGGCGAGGTGAAGTCACGTGGCCGCTGATTTCGTTCTACAATTTACTATATGCGAAATATCGACGGAATTGACTGGTGCACATTTGCACCTCCTTACGGGCAAACTATACCAACTGGGCGTTACTGAACGGTTCGTGAGGCTGGCCATTGCAGACACAGCGATTTTGCACACTTAAAGATCTAAGCTCCCAACAAAAAGCTTTCCGAAGTGTGAAATAAAATTACAGACTGAGTCGACCGTGCAAGCACAGTCAACTCTGTGACAGTTGCAGAGTTTTCAGCGTCCCTGAAACCCCAAGAAAAGCCAAGGGCAGCCTGATTTCACAGTTTGCGTTTTGACACTGAGCGAGAAAGATCGTGCAGCACTTAACATCAGCTTGACACTGTAGCGATGTGTCTCGCTCACTGACCAAAAGCCAAATAATATCACGGCAAACTCATGCTCTGGTTTTATAAGGGTCCCCGAAGCGCTGAAAACTCTGCAACTGTGACAGAGTTGCCTGGATTATGCACAGTCGAAGGGGTCACAGTTTAAAAAAAAAAAACACAAGAAAACCCGCTGTTTTGCTGAGCCGCAGACCTTTAACGCGGGAGCACCGGTAACACCCGCGTCCATATGGGCTATACCCCGTGTTGCTTCGCGCCTTGATTCACTGTTCATGTGATATCATGTAATGGGTAATAGAAAGGAAGCAGCCTAGCACGACTCGGCGTGACCTCTGGCATGGAGACTGCCAAGATCATTGACCTGGCCCTTCTTCTGGATTGACTGACGAGGTGCCGGGACCAGCCCTGTACTATCGGGCCGTTCACCGACTACGCTTACCCTCCCCTCTGCACTGGCCCCAAATGGCTAGCCGAGACCTGATACAGGTGATACATGAACCTAAGAAGGACAAAACAAAAATACTCTCCAGCCCCCACTCCTCCAAGGCGGTGGGTGGGTGAGTGTGAGTTTAACGTCCTTTTCCACCATGTAAGGGTGATATCAAAGACGGGACAAGAAAAAGACCAGCACAAATATTTGGCTCCAGACGGGATTCAGTGCAAACTCACGGCAGTGCAAAGGCAGGGAGTATAATTATAGTGTCTGGGTGCGGGGGGGGGGGGGGGGGGGAGGGCATACACCGTGTATAGGTAGGTGTTTGTGTATGCATATGTATGTGCAGGTAGTATGTGTGTATATTACCGTCATGAAGTGCAGCCAGTCATTACGTGTAATTACTACGGTTCTCAGTCATTCACTGGCTGCACTTCATGACGGTAACATATACGTCTGTAAATGCATCAGTATGTATTTACGTACTTTTGCGGTGTCAGTTTCTGTTGGAGCGTACGCATGCGGATGTATGTATTTGTATGCATGTTTGAGTACGCAAGTGTACATGTCTGGATAAGCGACATGTGTGACGGTGTGTCAGTGTATCACTGACGTGTGTGTGTGTGTGTGTGTGTGTGTGTGTGTGTGTGTGTGTGTGTGGACTGCCACGGTGTGTGTGTGTGTGGCGGCCGTGTCAGTGTGTGCGTGTGCGTGTGTGTGCACATTGGTGTGTATGTATTCATGCATATATGTATATATCCGTGTACTAATTTATTTTCTGAAAGTTCACAAAACATCGTAGAAAAAAAAAAAACCCAGCTGACAAACGCTTTTCGTATTATTCAGAGAAAACAAGCTCAGTGAACTTCTAGCAATACCCCTCTCCCCCCCCCCCACCCCCCCCCCCCCCAAAAAAAAAAAAAAATCACCAGTTTAATTTTTCTGTCCTTTCGGGGAAAAAAAATCTGCAGTATTGCCATGGTTTTCCGACAATGACTGAGAGTCGCTTTCTGTGAATCGGCGTCAATCACTACGAGACTACGAAAGGAAAATTAAACTCGTATGAAAAGTCTGTACATGAGAAGCTTTCAATCAATATAGAAAATCTGCAAATAATAGAAACCACTGAAGTTAAATGTGCGATTTGGTCCTTATACTATTCTTCTACCCACTATTCTTTTTAATGATGAAAGTAACACATACAGAAAAAAAAAATTGTACTGCTCCGAGAAACAGTTTAAAGATAATGACACTTGCAAAAAAGAAATTAGGCAAGCAAAAAAGTACTTTCAATCTCTAATTCCCTTTTCTGGTTTTCAATGGTCCACAACAGCTGTGCACTGTTACTTGTCTCTCTTCATTGTCACATTGTGGCAAAGGACTTTGGAGATCCACACTTTACTGATGTGGCGGTTGATCATAGAACGTGTGGTACTCTCTCGGTATTACTTCTTTCAGCTGCTGAAGATCTTCAAACTTAGTCTTTTTGATAGGTATGGGTTGGCTGTACATCTTGGGGATTGTCACAGGTGCATTCCTGTTGGAATTCCTTGATGGTAGAGGGCTCCATTCATCACTGTGGTGCAGCTTGTACTGAATGATTCCATCAGTACCATATTTCAGTGCCCGGATATCCGTTACTTGTGGGTCACCGGGGCGACGGCCTGGTCTGATCGTCTTGCAGAACGACAGTTTCGAGAAATCCAAAAAGAACTCAAAGGTCAAATTCTTGACGTGGTAGGGCTCTGGCTTGGTCCTTGCTGACGTGATCACCTCAATATACTCAGCAGGCCAGTAAATCTGACAGTTCAGAAGCTTACGCTCAATGGCTGAATGGACAGTCTGCCTCCATCCATGTGTGTCCTTTTTCCAAGAACTTTTGGATGATTGTTGGTAATGCTTCAATAAAGGCACGGGCCATCTCGCTCTTGGCATTGCTGGCTGGTGGTGGGAGTTTGGTGGACTCCATGTGTTGCTGTCTTTGCCCATGACCTGACTGTCCATTCTTTCAGTCCGAAAGTGCCCAGGAACATTTGTTTACAGACTTGTCTCGGCTCATCCTTGATGCGCAAGTAGTACACAAGTGTACATTTCCTCCTGGTCTCCCGCGTAAACGTTTTTATCTTCTGGTGTCGATCAAAAACGAGGGATGATATGCACGCTTTTCTTTGTTTCCATGTCATTTCCTCCCAAAAGGATGTTAACAGCTGCTTTCTGTCTTCTGACGAAATGCTGGCACAGCTTTTGTAAGCGGATTTTCTACAGAATGCTGAAGAGCACGGAGGACCTTGTTGTCTAGGTGGTTGATGTTTCATGATTGTCTCGCCTCGTTTTGTTTTGTATTTTGTTTCGTATGCTTTTCCCTTCCTCCTGAACTCTCTATTTGATTTTCTGATCCAGTGTTTTTCCTCAGGCATTCCTCTTTTTGCCCACTTGGCTTTCTTTGTTTCATTGTTTGTCTCCTGTGTGTCAATGTAATTCTGACTAGGCGCGTGATTCTGGCGAGGCACTTTGCCTTTTCTTGGGGTGCGCTTTCTCTTTGGGTTCAACTCTTCCTCACTCAAGTAGTGGTCCCTGTCGCTAGAGCTGCTGCTTGGGTGATAAGAGTCGCCACTATCTAGGATGGATTCAAAGTCACTTTCAGGGTTGGGATCGTCCAATGTTTCTGAACACAGCAAATCTATCTCCGGTACTGGAGGTACCACAACCATTGTAGAACCCTGAATTACCAGTCTTTCCATTTTGCCTTACCAAGGAAAACGCCTAGCATGACTGTCAAAGATCACTGCTGACAAAAATAACGTGTCTGTATTTGCACATAATGCAAGGTAACGTTACCATTGAAAGGGTTTATTTTCAGGCTAAAATTGTAGCTGTACGTTTTGTTAACAAATTACATTTTCTCTGAAACCTGACTTGGTCTTTTGGGTCTTGATACTCGAGCACGAGTCTCATAATGAAACTAAACGTGAATTCCATCCTAACGACATTCCGTTTGCATGACTCATGGTACATGGAACAACTGAAGAAACAAGTCAAAATACACACAATCTTGCATTACACACTTTGGACCTTATTCAATGACATACCCTAATCATAATCTCACTCAAAGGTGAAAAAAAAAACTTTTTATGAATCCCAAGCCAGCTGTGGTCGCCTTGTTTGTTGGTTTGGGTTTTGTTGTTGTTGTTTTTTTTGTTTGTTTTTTTTTTTGGGGGGGGGGGGGTTTGGGGGGGGGGGGGGCCGTAAAACCTTGCAACTCGTGGTTCCGTTAACAATTTGCCTGCCGAAATGCGCGTAAAAACCTCGTAAGTTGGGATACGAGGTTTTGGTGTACGAACGCGCTTGCCATCAAAACCTCGCAAGTTATGTTACGAGGTTTTGTACACATAGGCGTTTCAGAAAAAACAGTAACGAGGTTTTGCCACTCACGAAGACTGTAGTGTTCTAAATCAGATAGGGTTACGAGTTTTTTACACATGGTGGACAACGTTCAAGGATAGCAATGGTGGTAAAATCTGTTTCCCGCCAAAACTTGAGTTACGAGGTTTTGAAACTACATCAGCGATGTGCGTTTGTTGGTTTCATTTACTCAAAGGGAACGAACAGCTAAGTGGAAACTGCAAGGGAGAGAACTGTGCCTGCATGGGATGAGTAATCACTAGATCTATTCGGTCCCTTTGAGTAGTACTTTTCGCTGCTGCAGTACTACTTATTGTTGTTATTGTTTGTTGGTGTTTTTGTTGTTGTTGTTGTTGTTGTTTTGGTTTGTCTGTCTGTTTGTTTGTTTGTTTGTTTTTTGTTCAGTTTTTCTGGGTTTTTTTTGTTTTGTTTTGTTTTGTCAGTTTGGTTGTTTTTTTAAGTTGTTTCTCTATAGAGAAACAACTTTATGAGACGGGGCAGATTTTGCTACGCGCAGCAGCAAGTTTCAGTGATACAAAACAAGACTGTGACGTTTCTCCACACAATACTTACTTTCACGCACACAGTGACGTAACGAAATCTGCGTCATAGACACCTTACGTGCACACTATGCTGCTGCGTTCTTTTTGGCGGGAGTGACGTGTGTGTGTGTGTGTGTGTGTGTGTGTGTGTGTGTGTGTGTGTGTGTGTGTGTGTGTGTGTGTGTGTGTGTGTGTGTGTGGACGGATGTAATGATGACTATCTCCTAAACCACCTCGTTGGAGGCCTTTTTACTTTGAGATAAAATGGGAATTCACCTTCTCCAGAGCTACCTTTCACGATTTTTAGCCTGCCGCATTTTCAGAAGAGTTATCGCCAATTTTAAAAAATCGGTCATGTTTCGAATTTTTTCGAAAAAGTTGTTCAAATTCCTTCATTTTCTAGACTTTGGAAGTTCACCCAATCACACTGCCTTGGTTTGTGCTACAGCTCTGTAGCTCTGATTGGTTTTGTGTAAAAAAAATATTTCCGAGGTAGGGGTTGTTTGCATATAAGGCCAAATATCTATGAAAAGACTCTTTCAAATTACTCATCATTCCGGTATTTTTGTCACTTATGCCAACTGCACATATGACATGAACTACTGCACTATTATAGCTTTAGTATTAAGAATAACAGAGCTTTTAGATAAACACATTTTTTCACGTTTCTGCGAGAAGCGCTGGTAAAAAAAAAGTTCCAATTTTGCAATTTCGTAAGTACAACCCGAGGCACTTAAGTCCACGTTTCATCAGCTCTCTAGATCTTCCAGATTTTATATCAAAATTAATTCAGTCACGGAAGTCACAGAAACAACAAGGAAATCACAAGATATGAAGAAGTATCACATGACAGACGAGCAGCTTGAGGCTGACGTCAAATGTTTGGTTCACAGACAAAATCTGCAAGTATTGTCACTGCTTCCGACATTTCATCAGCCCTCTAGATCTTCCAGATTTCATGTGAAAAATAATTCAGTCGGAGAAGTCACAAAGCCAACAGGGAAATTACAAGACATGAACAAGCATCCTCAGACGATCTCAGTGCTAGAGGCTGACGTCAAAAGTTTAGTTCACGGAATTGACGTCATCTCTCTCTCTCTGTATGACGACCTGCCTGAGGCTGACGGCAAATGTTTAGTTCACGGAACTGACCTCTCTCTCTCTCTCTCTCTCTCTCTCTCTCTCTCTCTCTCTCTCTCTCTGTGGGGAGCCAGGGTGGCCGAATGGTAGAGCGTTGGACTTTCAATGCTTGGGCCGAGAGTTCGAATCCCGGCCGCTGGGGCCAAATATTTGTGCTGGCCTTTTTCTCGTTGCCCCGTCCTTGATATCACCCTTTTGTGGTGGAAAAGGACGTTAAACTCCTAAACACCCATCCACCCACCCTCTATCTCTGCCTCTCTCTATCTCTCTCCCCCTTCTTCCCCCACCCGGCCCCACCCTCAGTCACGTGGCTAACCGGTCGAGGTCGTAGAGGATCTAGTCAAAGACCGTATCTACGGTCTTTGATCTAGTGTCGTTGGTAGAACTTGGAGAGGGGAGAACCGGCAACAATAACAACAAAACAGACAAAATAATATGAAGTTTGGAGAAACAACTTTGTAGGACGGGGCCGTTCCTCCTTGGTTTTTTGGGGTTTTTTTTTTTGGGGGGGAGGGGGTGTTTGTTTGTTTGGGTTTTTTTTTTTTTTTTTTTGGGGGGGGGGGTGGGTATTCTCCTTTTTGTTTTCAGTGTCCGTGCTTCCGGGCAGACCACAAGGGCCGGGAAGCCGGGACAGCCGAGTGGTAGAGCGTTGGACTCTCAAATGCTCGGGTCATGAGTTCGAATCCCGGCTGGGGCCAAATATTTGTGCAGGCCTTTTTCTCGTTGCCCCGTCTTTGATGTCATCCACACGTGGTGGAAAAGGACGTTGAACACCAAAACACCCACCAGAACACCCACCCCCACCCCGCAAACCAGCTGACTCCTTGATATCCGCGTGCGTAAATAAAACTTCTTTTGGCTCACACTCCAGTCAGTGTCAGTCGCCCGGGTAACGAGATGCTGTAACTGTGCGTTTGTCTAACCTGAATGATACATGACGAGGGTGGGTGGGTGGGTGTTTGGGAGTTTAACGTCCTTTTCCACCACATAAGGTTGATATCAAAGACGGGGCAACGAGGAAAAGGCCAGCAGAAATATTTGGCCCCAGCCGGGATTCGAACTCGATCACAACCCGAGCATTAGAAGTCCAACGCTCTACCATTCGGCCACCCCGGCTCCCCGGTACATGACGACTGATGTGAGACATAACCAAACGAGCTCAGAGCCGGCGATGTATGACCTACTGATGTAAAATTACTGATCATGATACTGTAGGAACTAAAACGTGCACTACGGGATATCAGTATTGTGCCGCACACTGAGGACTTGGGATAATTTTCAGGCGGTACGGAGGGATCCAAATCATCCAATCCCCGGGTTGGCACTGAGGTGTTTGAGTGGCCCGCTCAGTAGTGCAGTGGGACAGGGATTTTTCTTCACATGGTTGACTGGTCTGAGAGAACCCCGGTGGTGCAGTGTGGTCACGTATACCCCAAGGGACCCACCCCCGTAACATCAATACATGCGGTTATGGGGTGGTTTGTTTGGGATGAAAATATAACGTAAGTCCATGTGGGTTTCATTGTAGGAAAGTGCACGTGAGAGCTTTCCACGAATCTTTTCATTCGGCCATTCAGTGTAAAATATTGCCGAAAAATCCTTTTTTCTCCACAACTTTAGAAGAGATAACGATGTGTAACCGGGTGTCAGGGGTCCGGTTCATGCAGGCAGGGAGACCAAACACAGAGGTCGCTATGACATGAGTTTTAATACGGGAAAACAAGCAGGATACAAACAAATGCAGTCACCAGCGGCAGGGCTGAGAGCGAGAGTGTGAGCGCGCCGCGAACCGTGGCTCGCAGCTCCTTATATGCGCTCAGCGCGGCCCGCAAAGAAGGCAACGGCCGCTCGCAGCAGAAACAAAGGCTAGATGCTCGGGTAGCAGCGAAATCTGTGTTTGTTTACACACAGAAAACTAACAATAGCGGGCGTAATACAACAGCTACAAACCTCAAACAAACTGCATTCAAAAGAGCGTGAAAAGTACTTTAGGATGGCATAAGTTTGGCACATTATCAATGTACAAAGAATTTCCTATCGCCGATTTAAGAGCGTAAAGGCTGGGACCACGCATTCGAAAAGTGGTGAAAATGGCATAATACACCCGTTAAACTACAAAACAGCGCTAAAAACAAAACATAACTAAAAAGTACAAACTCTTCCGAAACTACTACAGTTACCATGATAACTTTAGGTTAAGCGACTGCGGAGATATTTAGCACTAAATGAACATAAACAAACACAACTAACTGACACGTGGCTATCGTGGATCCGCAACGCTGCACGCGTGCGGTAGCCTACAGGCGAACAAAGCCGGCGGCACACAGCTGGCCGGAGAACCTAGGGTAGTGGGCGAGAGGGTCCAAACCACTCGGCTACAGATGCATACTTTTGACCCAAACCACCACCAAATGATACTGTAAGCTCCCCCCCCCCCCTCCCCCTTCCCGCCCAACACCCACCTCCTTTCTCACACTGAACACAGCTTCAGTTTAAATCATCTTTTTCTGAACAATCAGACGTGACATGAGGTATTCACTCCTGTAGGTGGCGGGGTCACACTCGGCCACCCTGCGTCGGAAAGTGTCGTAGAACTGATCGAGAACTGCGTCCTTCTCTTCCTCCGTGCGTGTGTCCGACAGTCCGGATCGGAATGAAGCGTTGCTCCACACTCGGTGAGCCTCGGCGATGCGGGCAGCGAAAAATTCCCTGTCGTCAACTCCCTCTGCAAACAAATTAAAGCCTTTATATGGCAAATAGAGCTCTGAATGCGATACGCCGACTTATGCTGGCCGCGTGTAGTGAACTGCAGCAGCTCGAAGCTGTTCTGATCAGCCGCGCCAGAGACAAATTTTGTTTGGGAAAACTTGTGCTTGTGCGTTCGCCTGTATGCTCAAAGTAGTCCCATCTTAGTGATAAGTAGTCCTTTGAATACAATGAGGTCTGCTGGCCGTGCGGAAGAGAACCGCTGCAACGACTCGAAACTCTTCTAGTCAACTCACCTTTCTGGAGTTTTTCACGCCACATCTCCTTAAAACCGCAGTCAGCAAGGGCTTGATCGTGATACACCATATCCAAGCCAGCTGTTCGGACAGGGGAGGTACTCTCTTTGAAGGGAAGGGTTATCTCCCTTACGGTTCTATTCGAAAGCTTGGCGTAAGTTGCACGATACTCTTCCTGTAACACACACACACACACACACACACACATACACACACACACACACACACACACACACATACACACACACACACACACACACACACACACACACACACACACACACACACACACACACACACACACACAGTGTTGGTCTTTGACAGTCTTGCCTGATTTCCTTTTTTCAAGCCCCTGCCAACGATGTGGGAAAGGGGGTTATGATGATCAACTGCGTACGTCTGTGTGTCTCTGTGTGTGCGTGTGTGTCTGTGTATTTCTGCAAAATATCTCAATCAAGAACGGGTGAAACAATCAACACCTTTTTTGGTGTGCGTGTGTGTTCAATATCGGACTCCAAGGAAGCCTATTTGATCTGGCAAGAGCCCATCAGGTTTTGGTCTCTTGGTTTTGGTTACGCCTGAACAGGTGTCAAGGTCACAGGGCTTTGCCGAAGTGTAACGTAAAACCACCCTATGCAACGGTAGCTAAGGCAGCTCAAGGGAAGCAGTTCCTCATATGCCGCTAGGAATGGAAAATGTCTGGGCAGGGGCTTTTTTCGCAGCCTCGGCGAAGCATTTTTGTTTAACTTTGTTTGTTTGTTTGTTTGGTTTTTGTTGTTGTTGTTGTTTGTGGGTTTTGGGGGTTTTTTTTGCGGTCTACCGACGAAGGATACCACACCGTTTATAAAGACACTACATGTACCTCAATGCAATAATTGTCGCGGTTCACCCGCAAAACTCTAACGAAACCGAATTCCTTGGCCGGTGCTTAATTCAAAGTTCACTGATAATTACCGCCGTAATGACAGATTTCTCCATCAGTTTGTGCCAGCTGTCCTGTAAGTCAAGGTATACAGGAAGGAGGGTATACCATGGTGTATCGGATGTCAGCTCGGACCTTGTCCTGGGTCGCCTTACCCCTTCAGAGTGAAACGTGTCGTCACAACTTGTAGACAACACGATCAGCAAACCGCCTGCATTAAAAAAAAAAAAAATAAGTAAATAAATAAATAAATAAAATGTTCAATGCAAATTACTTTGTTCTCTGTTCAGTGTCATAGCTTGGGCATGGGTCAGACTGACTCGTTCACTGACCGAGCAAAAGGAGGACAAAGGAGCTTCTCTCTATCTCTCGGGGAGCCGGGACTATAGCCGAATGGTAGAGCGTTGAACTCTCAATGCTCAGGTCGTGAGTTCGAATCTCGGCTGGGGCCAAATATTTGTGCTTTTTCTCGGTGCCCCGTCTTTGATATCACCCTTACGTGGTGGAAAAGGACGTTCAACTCCAGAACACCCGCCCCCACTGCACCCCCCCTCCCTCTCTCTCTCTCTCTCTCTCTCTCTCTGAGCTATAGAAGGACTAAGCCTGCCTCTCTCTCTCTCTCTCTCTCTCTCTCTCTCCGACGCAGTTTCCATCATCACCATCATCATCATCTCAAATGCCGGCACTAAGCCAACAGGAGCGTACTCACTGACGAGGCTAATACTAATACGTTGAGCGGCACTGTTGTCTCAACAGTGGTAAAAGTTTGAATGTTCGACCGGCTCGGCTCGCGCAAAGTGTAAACACTGAACATAAAGAGGTCAGTGTAAACGGCAATCATCGAGATAGAGTATTTTGAGCATTTCGGCGGACTCACAAGCGAAACTGTTCTAAAACGTAAGTTGGCTTGGTAAACATAACAAGATGGCCACCAGCCCAATATGTTGTTTCCATTTGATCACCTGCTATCGTCACGGTCGTTCTTTTGTAATGCCATGTATCCACACACACACACACACACACACACACACACACACACACACACACACACACACACACACACACACACATACACTCTCTCTCTCTCTCTCTCTCTCTCTCTCTCTCTCTGAATGGAAACAACTGACCGGGCTGTCACACCAATCTTGTTTTTGGAAGAGATACGTCAAGTTGTATTCTTTGAAATCTATGACGTTTTTCCTCACTGGGATGACGCATAATACATTTGGCGTAATAACTTTGATACAGTTCTTGCAATGAAAGCAGGCCCATGAAAATTGAAGTGTTGCTGCTGCGTGCGCAGTGTAAAGATCGAATTAATACCGACCCAATATGTTTAACAGACAAGTCTGCGCAGCGAACGTTTTCTAACTATGTGTTATGTCAGACATACACACGCGCGCGCACACACACTCACACGCACGCACGCACGCGCACACGCACACACACACACACAGACTCGCGCGAGCCGCGTTTGTGCTCCATTGAGACCTATGTGGTGTTCTCTCACTCTACTATGCTATTGAGTGAGAGTCAGTGGGAAAAACAAAGCACACTACATCAATGAAACTCCCGCTTTCCCCGTCTACACATAGATAACGTCCAAAAAGTGGCGACACATCCCCAAGAAATGCCAGTATCACGTCAATCAAACATGACGTCGGAAAATGACGCTGATACTGCCTTTTGCGTCAGTGCGCGCGTGCCTTTTCTGCGATGGATCTGACCTGTTCAGTACGTAAGCAGCCCTGCACAGCGTTCTGGGTTCTTCTTCTTTCATGAATTTGTTCTCCGTGCATATTCTGTTCATAAAGTATTGGAGTTGTATTCTGTTATATCCCGTGTCTTCTCTGCGATTGCACGAAGATGGCGACATAGTAGAAGTAAAATACACCACGTCTCCAAACAGAGGAATTCGGAAAGAAAGTGGCGAGACACCCCCAAGAAAAAACAGCATCACGTCAATCAAACATGACGCACTTACTTTACGTCAGTGCGCGTGCGTCTCTTCTTCGATGTTTGTGAGGCGTGTGGCTTGTAGAGGAAATGTGCTGTGAGTACAAATTTTCGAGTCAACTGACGATAATGGCTGCAGTGAATTTTTCTAATTTTTTTTGTATATTTTTTTTATGGCACCCCAGGCTCATTATCTATGTATAGTAGGAGCGATTTTGAGATCTAAAGTGTGTTCACCAGCACTTTCATCAGGTACGGCTTACGCCAAAGGTATAAAAGCGACAACCTCCAAAATTCACTCCGTTGAGAGTCCGTATTCATGCTATCTATGTCTAAAACATGGAGTGGTTTAAGTAAATATTACGCCTTTAAACGCCAGAAAGCCACTTTTTCTGAAAAGGGCGATAACTCGCAAATCATGTGTGCAATCGTACCTGGATCGGGCCTTCTATTCAACAATCTTGATTCATTTAGAAACCCAAAATTTGAAATCGATCGGTTCAGTATTTTCGGAGAAATAGGCATCTGAACTGGGTTCACATGCAATGTCAACTCAGGCTCGGTTTACATGAAAACTATAAGAGCGACCATTTTCTAGTAGTGACTCTGTTCAGAGTCCGTATTCAAGCTATCTACTGCCAAAAAATTGAGTGATTTAAATAAATATTACGCCTGTACACGAAAGACAACCAACTTGTCTCAAAAGGGCGATAACTCCCAAATCACTTAAGCAATCATCACACGCTTGAATCGTCTAATGTAACATTTTGATATATTTGGATACCCCAAATTTGAAGCCATTCGGTTGAGTATTTTCGAAGAAATGGGCCTGGACACAATTCACACACACACGCACGCACGCACGCACACACATACGCACAGATGGCACTCACTGAGGATGAGAAGCGCGTTCGGTGGACTGTACATGTCAGCATCGATGACGCAAGTTTTCTTACGTCATTGTCAGAGTTACACTTGCAAAATCGTCTCTGCGGGAGATCGGCAGTGACGTGCGTTTGTACCACAGATGCTTGCCCATGAACGTGGAAAATTTAGCCCGTCCTATAATGTTGTTTCCATTACTATGGAAACAACATAAAAATAGACTGTTGAAGGTTGTGTGTACCGGGTTTCAGTTCCTTCGCTCTCAGCGAGAGAAACTTCTCCCAGCAGCGCGCAGAGGCTCTCTGGAAGGGACGCAACTCTTCCTCAACAGCGGACATTTCAAAGATGGAACTCCTCAGCGGTGGAACACTGTCCATGAATTTGAAGTCTCCCTTATTAGTTATTATTTTTAGTTTTAGCACGTTCATGTTGATCAGCATGAACGGGTATTCCAAGTAAGGTAAAAATTAGGGAAAGAGGCCATGTTTTGACAATCATTAAACTGATCTTCTATGGGAAATTAATAATCTTAGAATATGTGTCTTCAATTGTATCATAGTTTGGATATTTTACGTTAAGCATCGCATCGAACTTTGAGCTTGACGACTAGAGAACCACACACACACACACACACACACACACACACACACACACACACACACACACACACACACACACACACATACACACACACACTTACGACACCTAGAACTTACTTGTCTTCCAGCCACTGGGTTGTGATGGAGGTAAAGATGACGTCACATGTTTCATCTGGCACCACCTGCTTGTAGAAGTTGGTGTTTGTGGCCATCGTGTAGACTTTGGTGAAATCATGCACGAACGACGACTCCTCTGAAAATGACCCCATGAAAAAAATGTTCATCTATCCCCCCCCCCCTCTCTCTCTCTCTCTCTCAAACACACACACACACACACACACACACACACACACACACACACACACACATACACACACACACACACACACTCTCTCTCCCTCTTAGTCTCTGAGCATAAGTGTGTGTGTGTGTATATATGTGTGTGTGTGTGTGTGTGTGCGTGCGCGCGCGCGCGCGCGCGCGCGTGTGTGTGTGTGTGTGTGTTGGCGAGAGAGAGGGAGAGAGAGAGAGAGAGTTAATCACGTTTCATAAAAAAAACTGAATCAGGTTCATTTCGCTGTAAATTCTTATGTAAAGCATCTCCACACAATTCATGCAAATCTGGCTGCAGTTTATATGACATACAAGAAATGGCGTTGTCTGAGTTTCTGTTTGTATACAAGCATACCTTGTAGCCTGTTGAAGAGACTGTTGTAGTCGTTTTTCTCTTGGTCTTCATACAGAACCTGAATTGAAAGATCTTCTCCATGCGTTTTCCTCAGTTGTTCTAAACATACACTTTGCATATATACACAGGTTAGTATGACAGGGTCCACAGCATTCAGTGCCACCGTTGTTTGGTCAGTGGGGACCCTCAAACCCCCTTTGTGAACTCTGTCTCTCTTTCACAGACACAGACACACACACACACACACACACACACACACACACACACACACACACACACACACACACGCACGCACGCACGCACGCACGCACGCACGCACGCACACACACACACACACACACACACATTCCTGCTCACACACACACACACACACACTCACACACACACACACACACACACACACACACACACACACACACACACACGCTCACACACATGCTCACACACTCACACACACACACACACACACACACACACACACACACACACACATACACACACACATTTCTGCTAGCTTTCGTTTTGTTGTCGTAATTTTTTTTTGTTCAGTCTCAATGCTAGTCGTCTTTTCAGGGTTTTTTTTTCTTCTTTGTCCTTTCTTGTTACACACCCCAGTAGCTTAGTGCTGATTTACTCACCAATGAGTTTCCGCATTAGAGTCATGCTAGAGTACCCGTCATTGGTACCATAGTCGGCGATGGTGAACACGCCATTTCTGTCTGGCACTGGTATTTTGTCTGCACAACAAATGAACAGAATAAAACACGGTTACATAAGTATTTTTACCGTCACACTGAATTGCACCATGTCATTCTTTGTATATCCATCTAAAGTTAAAGCCGAAAACATGCGCTCAGTCAGGTCAATTTCAAAGTAGGGGAAGTAAGTAAAGCGACTGGGAGCGCTACCTAGAAATATGTAAACGTCATTTTGTTTTGTTGTTGCTGATATGGTGTGTGTGTGTGTGTGTGTGTGTGTGTGTGTGTGTGTGTGTGTGTGTGTGTGTGTGTGCAGGAATGTGTGTGTGTGTGTGTGTGTGTGTGTGTGTGCCGGTGTGCAGGAATGTGTGTGTGTGTGGTGTGTGTGTGTGTGTGTGTGTGTGTGTGTGTGTGTGTGTGTGTGTGTGTGTGTGTGTGTGTGTGCCGGTGTGCAGGAATGTGTGTGTGTGTGTGTGTGTGTGTGTGTGTGTGTGTGTGTGTGTGTGTGTGTGTGTGTGTGTGCCGGTGTGCAGGACTGTGTGTGTGTGTGTGTGTGTGTGTGTGTGTGTGTGTGTGTGTGTGTGTGTGTGTGTGTGCCGGTGTGCAGGACTGTGTGTGTGTGTGTGTGTGTGTGTGTGTGTGTGTGTGTGTGTGTGTGTGTGTGTGTGTGTGTGTGTGTTTAAGCAATGGGGGTTGCTAATCATAAATATTCATAACATTTTCCCTGAATTTTAGTTTAAGAATCTTGTAGTCACTATTACCTTTTTAAATGAACCAAAGAAAAATTGCTGACGTTGAAATGATCGCAACAATTTCTGGTGTTTATCAGAGGACGAACAAAGTTGTATTGAACTGAATTGAATTAGGCTTCTTTAATGATACACTCGACTCACCCAAGCGAGGAAGAATAAGTTCGATACTTCCATCGACTATCGCTCTGTTGTTCTGTCCCAGAGTCTTGCCGTAATGTCCAGAACCAGACTCCCAGAACGGCAGATGTCCTCCCGTTGCAGATCTGATTACAAAGGCGTTAGGAGCTGGAATGTTCAACACTTTGGACGAGCAGCACCTCAGAGTTCTGGCTAAAGTGAACGCCATCATTACCAGTATGCACGCTCTCGCCCTCGTCACTTTTCGCACGTCAAGTTGGTCGCCGCAAAACCAGTGCGGTTGGTTCTGCCGGCGTAGAAGCGGCGAAGGTCACCACTCGCTCACGGGGCGTAGTCAAAATGGAATGGAATTATTGCGGTGCTACTCCGCTTTAACAGTTTCGAGTCTTCGACAATCATTGCCGCTGTCACCAGCACGCAGAGCCATAATTTATGGTTATTTGAAACGTGACTGAGCATGTACACGTGTAAGCATGGTTTGCGTTGTAGTAAGGCGTTCTTCAAAGCCGTTGATTGGTTGATTGAAACGACCTCTTTCAGTCTCGGTTTCACGCAGACAGACCGAAATCCGATGGATACACTCGGTGCTATTGTTCGAAAACAATCTATCGTGACGCAGGTTCGGTTAACCGGCGTAGCCGCCTCTACGCGAAAAAATGCCAGCCCCTACGGCTGAGGCATAGAAGGTAAGACCTCTGCGGGGAGGTAACTTTCCAAAGCTGCCAGGAGCTACCTATCTCCACGCCGCGTTACTGAAGCTCATGAAATTAAAATTTTGGTATAGTTCGCGCGTTAGGGGGTGCACATGTATACCAGTCAATTCCGTCGATATTTCGGCATAAACAGTCGTCCACTAACGGGGGCGACTGTTTTCCCGCAACGTGGGAGGGGGTGCAAATGCCGGTACCCCGGCCGGGGTCTGGCGAGGTGAAGTCACGTGGCCGCTGACTTCTTCAGTTCTACGAATTTACTTCATGCGAAACTGTTATCGACGGAATTGACTGGTGTACATTTGCACCCCCTTACAGGCAAACTATACCAAGTCAGTGAGTCGCGATACTGAACGGTTCGTGAGCCGGATGGCCATTGCAGACACAGCGATTTTGCACACTCACTTAACGCGGGAGCCGCACCGGTAACACCCGCGTCCCGCCGCCGCATTTGGACTATACCCCGCGTCGCCGCTGCGCGCTTTGATTCGCTGTTCAAGTGATATAATGGATAACAGAAAGTACACCTGTACCTAGCACGACCCGGCGTGACCTCTGACCTCTGATCCGGAGATTGGAAAGACTGATCATTGACCCGGCCCTTCCTCTGCACTGACTGACGAGGTGCCGGTGTAGCAGTCCAGATTATACCCCGCCTGGAGTATACCCCCGTATGAACTGGCCCCTAGCCCAGACTGTCCCCCCGTATAAACTGGCCTAGCCCATACTATCCCCCCAGTATAAACTGGCCTAGCCCAGACTATCCCCCGTATAAACTGGCCTAGCCCAGATTATCCCCCCGTATAAACTGGCCTAGCCCAGACTATACCCCGGGGTGCACTCTGAATCTGGCCTGGGCTGATCTATACCCAGGGGATTGAACCGGCCTAGGCTATTTTATACCCGAGGGTATAAAGTCAGTAGCCAGGAGTATACTCCGGCCTGTTACACCGGGACCAACCCTGTACCATCGGGCCGTTCACCGACTACGCTTACCCTCTGCACTGACCCGAAATCGGGTAGCCGAGGGTGGGTGGGTGTTTGGGGGTTTAACGTCCTTTTCCACCACATAGGGTGATATCAAAGACGGGGCAACGATGAAAAAGCCAGTACAAATATTTGGCCCCAGCCGGGATCGAACTCACGACCCGAGCATTAGAAGTCCAACGCTCTACCATTCACCAGCATAGTACCTTTTAAGCCTGTTTCAGAGATTATTGCCCGCATGAGGTGTCTCCCTTCAATTGCAGCAACAAGCACGCATTTTCGTGGCCGCAGAGCACAAAGGAGCCACGAAACTGAAATGCCTGCATTACATGCTGCCTCGGTTCTGTGTATGCACGGGGGACAACCCATGCACGCAATAATCTAGACTCCAGAGTGCAGTCCCTTTTCGGCGGGGCGTGAAAATGTGACTGCTTACACCCAGCGCCATTTTCAAAAATGGCGAATTTTTTTTAGAAAAGCAGAGACGTGCGTGTCATATGATTCGATTTGAAACGAAGTCTTGAATATCCGACCACTTTTCGTTTGGGCAAAATCTTTGCCAGCGGACGGCAATTATGTTTGCGCTTTGATGGCACTGTTTACGTGGTACACTGATCCAACAGGATGTGAGTAAACGGCAAGGGGGTTGCACTCTGACAGGCATTGCACCACTCTCTGGGGCACAGAGTCTTTCAGCGGAAAGTACCTCTGTGCACAGTGGGGAAATGGCGCTCACTGCGCTACCGTGACGGGCCTAAATTGTCTCGGTGCTCTCAAACACAAGGTCGCGCACTATGTCATCCTTGACCAGCTTTGAACCCAGAGGGATCCTCAATGGCGCAAGTGATGGCAGGCTGTCTTCAGAGTGAAAGTAGGCGTGTTTTTGAATCAGAGACGTACATAACATGTCTCTGTCTGAATGGACAGATCTATTATTACATTCAGTCCTAGAGCACGGGTGTGTATGCTTTTGTAATCGTCTCTTATTCCACCACAAGGCAGGTACGTGATCGTCTGCACCGTGCAATAATACTTGCCTGTAGAGTGCAACACCTTGGCCTGTCAGAGTGCAACCCCCTTGCCGTTTACTCACATCCTGTTGGATCAGTGAACCACGTAAACAGTGCCATCAAAGCGCAACAATAATTGTCCGCTGGCAAAGATTTTGCCCAAACGAAAAGTGGTCGGATATTCAAGACTTCGTTTCAAATCGATTCATATGACACACAAGTCTCTGCTTTTCTAAAAAAAAATTCGCCATTTTTGAAAATGGCGCTGGGTGTAAGCAGTCACATTTTCACGCCCCGCCGAAAAGGGACTGCACTCTGGAGTCTAGCATTGCACTCTACAGGCAAATATTATTGCACAGTGCAGACGATCACGTACCTGCCTTGTGGTGGAATAAGAGACGATTACAAAAGCATACACACCCGTGCTCTAGGACTGAATGTAATAACTTGAATAGATCTGTCCATTCAGACAGAGACATGTTATGTATGTCTCTGATTCAGAAACACGCCTACTTTCACTCTGAAGACAGCCTGCCATCACTTGCGCCACTGAGGATCCCTCTGGGTTCAAAGCTGGTCAAGGATGACATAGTGCGCGACCTTGTGTTTGAGAGCACCGAGACAATTTAGGCCCGTCACGGTAGCGCAGTGAGCGCCATTTCCCCACTGTGCACAGAGGTACTTTCCACTGAAAGACTCTGTGCCCCAGAGAGTGGCAATAATCTCTAATCAGGCTGAAATTTGAATATACTGTGCTGGTGAATGCGACAGCCTGGAACTCACCGCTTCTGTGCACACTGTGAAATAGCACGTTGACCACATAGTTGTTCAGAACTGTCCACCTTTCTTGTCAAAGAGTATTTTGACTTTTTCCTCCTTAGGTATCACTTGTATAGGCGCAGGTCTCGGTTAGCCGATTTCGGGTCAGTGCAGAGGATAAGCGTAGCCAGTGAAGCCCGATGGTACAGGGTCAGGTGAGTTGAGTCTGGGACTGGTACACACTGAGTACTTATACTAGAGGTCAGATGGGCATGAACTCACTGCGAGCTGTGCAGTTGTCAGTCTTTGACCCAGTTTAACTTCAATGACCCGGTAACCTGACTGACATACCTCACCAAGAATATCTGGCCAATGGTGTCATTAGTTTTGTCAGTCACGTCACAGTCTACTATTTTCTGCACTTGAACATCAGCGGCTTTGGTCCCTCTCAATGAACTCTCCAGTCTTTACTGACTGTCACTGGTTCTTCTCAGGGTCCATTACCGGGATGCCAGTCCGTCTGCTGTGCAGCTTGTTGTAAATTTTCAAATGCGAACACTGACACGGTCGGAAAATTTTCAGACCCCTTAGACTGATATAGTGCTTAAGACAGCTACTGGCAATCTTTCAGCTCATGATTGTTATCCAAAGTAAAAACGTCTTACAACGCCGGTGACACATCAACGTAATTTATTTTGATTGCCGTGCTGCATTTACTGATTTAGTCAGTCAGTTTTGCGTTCAGTTAGGCTGTTCACTTCACAGAGGCGGTGGGGTGGATGGGTGGGTGGGTGAGTGTGAGTTTAACGTCCTTTTCCACCATGTACGGGTGATATCAAAGACTGACGGGATAAGAAAAGAAAAACAAGAAAAAGACCAGCACAAATATTTGGCTCCAGGCGGAATTCAATTCAAACTCACGGTAGTGCAAAGGCAGGGAGTATAATTATAGTGTCTGGATGCGGGGGTGGGGGGGGGGGGGGGTGGGGGCTAACTCGGGAACCAAGCCAATGATACGTCTTGGCTTGGCTAAAGGTACGACCTCGACCTGTTAGCCACGTGACTGGGGTTAGGAGGGGGCATACACCGGGTGTGTGTGTATGCATATGTATGTGTAGGTAGTAGGCCTATGTGTGTATACCGCGTCTGTAAATGCCGCATCAGTATGCATTTACGTACCTTTGCGGTGTTTCTGTTGGAGCGTACGCATGCGGATGTATGTATTTGAATGCATGTTTGAGTACGCCTGTGTACATGTTTGGATAAGCGACATGTGTGACGGTGTATCAGTGTACTGACTCGTGATCACGTCAGTGTGTGTGTGTGTGTGTGCGTGTGCGTGTGTGTGTGTGTGTGTGTGTGTGTGTGTGTGTGTGTGTGTGTGTGTGTGTGTGTGTGTGTGTGTCAGTCAGTGTCAGTGCCACGGTGTCAGTGTGTGTGTGCCGTGTCAGTCAGTGTGTGCGTGTGCGTGTCAGTGTGTGTGCACATTGGTGTGTATGTATTCATGCATATATGTATATATCCGTGTACGAATATGAGTGTAGACGCATTCATATAAGTATGTATACATGTGCGTTTGTTGGTTTCATTTACTCAAAGGGAACGAACAGCTAAGTGGACACTGCAAGGGAGAGAACTGTGCCTGCATGGGATGAGTAATCACTAGATCTATTCGGTCCCTTTGAGTAGTACTTTTCGCTGCTGCAGTCACTACTTATTGTTGTTGTTATTGTTTGTTGGTGTTTTTGTTGTTGTTGTTTTGTTTTTGTTTGTCTGTTTGTTTGTTTGTTTTTGTTTTTTGTTTAGTTTTTCTGGGGTTTTTGTTTTGTTTTGTCAGTTGTTGGTTTTTTTGTTTGTTTTGTTTTGTTTTGTTTGTTTGTTTTTTGGTTTGTTTGTTTGTTTGTTTTTTTGTTTGTTTTTTTTTTTTTTTGGGGGGGGGGGGGGTAATTTCCTTTTTGTTTTCAGTGTCCGTGCTTACGGGCAGACCACAAGGGCCGGGAAGCCGGGACAGCCGAGTGGTAGAGCGTTGGACTCTCAAATGCTCGGGTCATGAGTTCGAATCCCGGCTGGGGCCAAATATTTCTGCTGGCCTTTTTCTCGTTGCCCTGTCTTTGATGTCATCCACACGTGGTGGAAAAGGACGTTGAACACCAAAACACCCACCCCCACCCCGCAAACCAGCTGACTCCTTGGTATCCGCGTGCGTAAATAAAACTTCTTTTGGCTCACACTCCAGTCAGTGTCAGTCGCCCGGGTAACGAGATGCTGTAACTGTGCGGTTGTCTAACCTGAATGATACATGACGAGGGTGGGTGGGTGGGTGTTTGGGAGTTTAACGTCCTTTTCCACCACATAAGGTTGATATCAAAGACGGGGCAACGAGGAAAAGGCCAGCAGAAATATTTGGCCCCAGCCGGGATTCGAACTCGATCACAACCCGAGCATTAGAAGTCCAACGCTCTACCATTCGGCCACCCCGGCTCCCCGGTGCACGGTCTGTGAAGTGTGAACTAAGCGTTTGACGTCAGCTTCACACTGGTGGTATGACAGATGATGCTTGTGCGTGTCTTGTGATTTCCCTATTGCTTTTGTGACTTCCCTGGCTGAATTAATTTTTACATAAAATCTGGAAGATCTAGAGGGCTGGTGAAACGTGGACTAGAATACC
>JACVVK020000017.1:405000-442500 GCA_018292915.2 Batillaria attramentaria | reverse complement strand
TTACATGTTCGTGTAACACTAACAGAGCCAAACAAGTTACAGTCATACAGTAAAGGTATTACATGTAACAGAGCAGTACAACCACACATTGAAGGTACATTACATGTTCGTGTAACACTAACAGAGCCATACAAGTTACAGTCATACAGTAAAGGTATTACATGTAACAGCAGTACAACCACACATTGAAGACCTGTACATTACATGTTCGTGTAACACTAACAGAGCCATACAAGTTACAGTCATACAGTAAAGGTATCACATGTAACAGCAGTACAACCACACATTAAAGGTACATGTTCATCTGTGTATTTTTAATATTACATTTAACTAACAGAGCCATGCAACACGTATTATACAGACTAACTACTCTACCATCACTGTCACCATCATAGTCTTTTTACAATGTTGTGTTAGGATGTATCATAGCTGTTTGTACACATGTAGTGTCTGCGTGTATGTGACGTTTATTTCATGTGTATGTAATGTGACATGTATTTCATGTGAATCTCATGTGTATGTTTTGCCATTCTACTAAAGTACTATTGTGAGGCGCCCAGAGCTCCAGCAGGAGGTTGGGCGCCAGACAAATCATTATTATTATTATTATGTAACAAAGCCATTTAACCATCCACTGAAAGTATACATGTGCATTACTGTTACATGTACAGTAATACTAACAGCCATATAACCTTACATTGAACTTCTTGAAGGTGCATATATGTACATTATGCAACTCGAACTGCACTCAACAGGCACCTATTGAAGGTAGGTTACATGTAACAAAGCCCCGCAGCCACCTGGTGTGGGTTCTGACTTCAACACACTCTTGCCAAATCCTGCGTAACATTTGCAGGTAGGTAACAGCGTGACCCGTGCTATCGCTCTCTGAAAATAAAGAGTTCACCTTTTCCCAGAGCCACTGGTTCCAGTGCTGTGGTGTCTGACTCATCTTCTAAGACCTTTGGTGCACTAGAGCAGACACTCGTTACATGCTGTGTTATGGTAGAAACCTGTCAGCGACCTAGAGGGGTGAACTACTGAACGGTGTGGTAGTACCGTACTCACGCAATCGCCCATTTTCACTTGTGCTTGCACTCTGCTTTTTGTTTGTTTTGTAAGTAATCTGCAAAGTATTAGTAATCATAAGGAAGGCTGCAGAAAATCACTTGGGGGGGGGGGGGGGGGGGGGGGGGGCTTTTGCCTGAAATATCAGTAGCGGTCATTTTAGCTGTGTAACCACCAAAGTGCCCTCATACATGTATACCCCAAGGAAAAACCATTATTCCTAAATTAGCTTTTATGTTTGTGAGTCATGTCATGTCTGTGCGTGTACTTTCTGAGGGAAAAATGTTTTGTACAGTCAGACTACAGTTCAGCCTTGTCTTCAGCTGTGCAACTTACAAGTTCTGTCAAGACATTCAAAATAACATTTTGTCCATGTATCTAAGTATACAGCAACGTGGAAGAAATGTATTTGTAGAACTGAATGCACAAAATCTGTTCTTGAATTAAGTTGAAACTGTTTGACGTGTCGTGTCAAACATCACAGGCCTGTATGTGGGTCAACGCAGCATCAGGGAGTTGAAAAGTGCTAGGCGTCTTCAATCTGTTTTTAGCCAGAGTGACGGCGTCTTACCTGTAGCACACATGAAGAATATTATTGGACCAGCGCGGCTTCTCTTGTGCCTCCTGCGGTGCAGAGGAGGATGTGGGGTCACAGGATTATTGCTAGGGCGGGTGAGATAGAGGTGGTGTACAACACGTGTAACACATGTTAGCATTTAACTTATCTCCAGCTGGCTGCTGCCACTTGCAGATCTATAGATCTGCCATGGGTGGTAAAAACCACTCTCGCTGCTTACATTACTGAAAGGCTGGGCAAGATTATATTGGTAACTTTCATCATGTCTGTCTCTGGCTTTTGTTGGTGTGTATGTGTGTGTGTGTGTGTGTGGGGGGGGGGGGGAGTAGGCCACTTATGTTAGATGCTGACGACAGGTTTACATGTCTCAAAATTGTACAGTTTGTATACATGTGTACATGTGTCAGTCAATAAATTAATTTACAGTTGTTTAATTTATTTAATAATTTATTTTCAAGTGTTTCTTTTTCTTTTTTTTTGGGGGGGGGGGGGGTTAGTTATTAGGGTTTTATGTAGAACTTTAGGTTTTTATTTTTATTTTTTTTAAAGAAATGGTAGTGTGGTTAATGGGGAAACTATTTGGCATTTTCTTCTCTCATAAAATCTTTGTTTTTTCCTTCTTTTTTATTTTTTATTTTTTTTTACGTCATAGGCATGCTGTTCCACTTGCAGTCACTTATTGTTTCCAAGTGCTCTGCATAAGCGTTCATAATTTGTTCCCTTATCCCTGAGCAGTAATTCGTGCTTACACTGCTAGTCTTGCAGTGTTATTCCTGGGCACTCCTGCATGCCAACCGGTATTTATTTGTAGAGGAGGCACTGTATCACAAGTGTTTTGGGAGGGATGGCAGATGAGTGGGAAAGAGGTCAGGAAACTGGCACGTGTATACATACATGTGGATTGGTAGGCTTGGCAGAGCATCTTTGTGTACGCTTTGGAAGACCGTTTTCTCTTTTGTTTTTGCATGTGCGCAGGCTGCTGTTGTGCATGCAGTACAGGTGCAACCCCCCCCCCCCCCCAAAAAAAAAAAAGAAAAAAAAAAGAAGAAGAAGAAAAAAAAAAAAGATAGTCATGTACTGATGTAGTAATGATATAGCAGCCTGCAGACACTCGGGATATGAGCCTTTATGACACACAGAACTTAAACTTCACTTTTTACCTTGATTTTTAGAGCTGAGAGGTAGAGCATTGGACTTCCAATACTTGGTCTTGAGTTTCGGTCACATCTGGGAGCCAAATATTAATTTTGTGCTGTGGTTTCCCTCATTGCCTTATCTTTGATGTCAGGGATGTGATGGAAAATGACCGTAAACCCTCAAAGAACCAGCCAGCATTTACAGGCGCACAAATCATTGAGGACTTTTGGTTGTG
Organism: Batillaria attramentaria; assembly: GCA_018292915.2. Classification (NCBI taxonomy): domain Eukaryota; kingdom Metazoa; phylum Mollusca; class Gastropoda; family Batillariidae; genus Batillaria; species Batillaria attramentaria. Next base: position 439,483 of record JACVVK020000017.1, on the reverse strand, counting down.
TTTGGCAGTAGCATCGTACATGTACCACATAATGTAGACACAACCACAGCCGCAGCCTCACACAGGCTGGTATTGAGAAAAACAGTAAAAAATATGCAAGCGGTGGAAAGAGAATCGGAAGAACGGCGAATACCTGTGTGTGATACAAAATGCGATAGGAATGCAACAGGGTGCTTTGGCGTCTAGACTAACACACACAGTAAATCACTTCATTCTATATTTTCATTTTGCAGAGACCTAAGGAATGCTTTTGTGGTCAAGAAACGTTTTTTTAAAAGTTTTCACAGATCAATGCAAAATAAAAAGAATTCTCAGTCTCATGGACTGATGGCGTCACCCAGTTCACCGTTAGACTTATTTCCGTTTTGTCCAAACAGCTCTAACTCTGAAGTAGTCTTTCAAGTCTAACTGTCCCATTGTCACACTGTATGTCACAGCTCAAGCGGCGGGAGCCCAGGTGGTGACATTCCAGCGCAAGCACCCGCTGTCCAGCTGGCTGTCATCCATGTTGGTGTGTTTTGCCGGCAGTTTCATCGCCAACTTCCTGCTCGGGGAGCCCGTCATCACGCCTTTCAAAGACCAACGAGCCCTTGCCACGGCCTCCATAATCTGGTGCGTGAAAAGTCAGAAATTAACACATGATGAACTGCACATGCTGAGTTTTCCCATGTTTTCCCGTTTCCCCCAAAATCTTCAGACGCGCCAGGTCCCCAGCAATAGCTGAGTGTTTACAGTGGAAGTTGTTTCTCATACATTTTAGTTCAGTTCAGTTTAGTTCAAGATGGTATCTCTGCGCTCGGAAAAGCCCATTATATGCGCTCCACCCTAACTCTCAATAATCTCCCCAGCGTCTCCTTTGAGGCTGCTCCAGTGTTAATAATAATAATAACCGAGTATTGTGTTGGCGCTTTACTCAGTTTCTTGAACTGAACCCAACACACGCTCATGTGAACCACGCACATTCACTCACACACTGGCCATAAAACACATAACATCTCCGATTGTTTTTCATATGGCACCCATTGTCACATGTGGTGATGGATCTGAGAATTCAAAACAGTCTACACAATCTGTTGACAGGTATGTGGTGAACTACTCCCCGTTTGACATGGTCTACAAGCTGTGCAAGCTCCTACCCTTCAAGCTTCTCCTGTGCATGTTGAAGGAGGTGCAGCGAGCGCACAAAGTGTATCATGGCGTGATACACACGGCCAAAATCTACCCCAACGGCTACGCCATCATCGTTCTTATTGGCATGATCAAAGGTACGACTTGTGCGGTTGTCACTTGTTAGTTTGTGTAAGATTTACCTAGTTCAGAATATTAGGAAGTTACAGTGCCGTCTGTGCAGGTATGCACTTTTGTGTGTGTGTGTGTGTGTGTGTGTGTGTGTGTTCTTTGTTTATTTGACTTATTTAATATGGATATTTAAATGAACGGAGCAACTGCGTGGTATTTTATATGGATATATTTAAATGAACGGAGCAACTGCTTGGGTCTGAAGACAATTTTCTGTTTGAAATGTTACCTCCTAAAACAGACAATAAAGTAATTTTGCGTTTGAATCCTGTCAATGAAGGGGTGTACTGGTCATGGGTGGGTAGGGATGGTTTGCCAGCCAAACCGTAATATGACAAGAGGCATGTGGTGGTCACTTACTTGTGCCTACTGCATATCAAACCGTGCTCAGCTCACAAATCGTCGCTGGCATTTTACCAGTTGGGTTTTCCTTGAAGTGTGTTAGTAAGGTATGTGTATTTAAACAGTATTGCATGCTTAACCCAGCACAAAGTGGATTTTTTGTATTTTCTCTGCAGGAAATGGAAGTGGGCTAATGCGGAATTTTGAGAGACTTGTGCGGGGTATCTGGGTGCCTGGAAGTAATGAAATCCTGCAGCCCACATTGTAAGTAAAACTTTACAAAATGTCTCGGTTTTTTGGTGGTGGTGGTGGGGGTTTTTTTGTTGTTTTTTCCCCCCATGTGCACACCTCTGCATTCCACATACAGTGCTTGAAATTAGTGGATGCATGGTGTGAAATGCACTGTAACTTGTAAGTTTGTACCTGACACTTTCCTTATGGATGGTGATGGGCTATTCATGGCTGGGGAGAGGAAACAACTGCATAATACACTTTTCAGGAAAGAAAGTGTTAAAAACATTGTGGAATGTTGTGGCTGTTATGCCAACACTTTGCGGTCATTGCTATTCACTGATCCTGTTGATAAGTGGACACAAAAAGATCTTGAATTGGTTCTTAAAAATGCTTATGCAGATGCCGTGTGGATAGGTCTCCCAAAACAACAAAAATATCAAGCCTTAATCTGTCTTGAAATGTATTGAATACTCTTTTCCACCCACAGGTTATCTTGGATTTTTATCAGGAAAGTATTTTGTAAAACCACCTTTAATGGCTTCAAGTGAAGAATAGATTTTTTTTCTGTTGCTCTTGGCTTGATCCAAACAGTGATAATGATTTCCTTTTCTTCCACCATCATTACTGAGTAACCTTGTCATTTTGCTCTGGTCTGTGCAGTGTGACGAAGGCCTGTCTTGTGGCATCCATCATCTTCCTTTCTGAGCGTCTCAACTTCATCGCTGTGCCTCACCCTCTCATCTACTTTGGCGTCGTCATCTTCTTCGTGTACTTCAAGCTCTCCTCTATCCTCCTCGGCATCGTCGACCCCTTTGTGCCGCTCGAGAACCTCTTCTGCGCCATCTTCATGGGTGGCATGTGGGATGCGATGCGACGGGCTGTGAAGGCCGAGCCCGTTAAGGAGGAAGACAAGGACGGAATGCTTCGCAATGACGTCATCAAGTCAAAGGAAGAGAAGAAGAAAGATTAAAGGGGATGGTTGTGGGACTGTTTGGTGTGGGAGACGTCTCTACTGCTTATTGGGAAAAGGTTGTAAGCGCTTATCAAATCCATGGTGCGTAAGCCCTTTTTCTGGATAACAGTAGATCTGTGTTACTGTTAGATAGATCTGTGTGCTGGTGTACGTATGAGTGTTATACCAATGTTTGAAGAGTACTGATGGTGCATGGGAAACCCAAGTGTGACTGACTGCCCTTAGAAACCACGCAGGGGTTTGTTGTTGTTGTTGTTGTTTTTTTAGGGTGATCTCATAGAGCAGTGCTGGTGAGCATAAGAGAGGTGCCAGCACAAAAGAATTTGGAAAAAGGCATAATTTGTCTATGATATTTAGGGCAGATTTCAGTTATCGGTGATTCTTCCTACATGTAGTAATACAACCGACATCTGTCATTGTTCCTTTCTAGCATAATCCCCGTGGTCAGCCAGAAGCTTGTGAAACTGAAACTGAAAGAAGTGTCATAAGTTGCGTGAACTTTCCCAGCCAGTCTAAAGCGTGGCGTGTTCATTCACTTATTTTTATCAAGGCAGACAATTGGAAAGGGGCAATGAGGGGTGCTACATAACATTTTCTATTCTTCTGACTGTTGTTAAAACACAGGGTAGGCAAGAACTAGGCTATTATACAGCAGTCAGTGTGGTGTCACTTTTGATATGTCAGTTCACGCAATGGCATGAAAAAATATTCATCACTGGAGATCGTTTCATAATGAGATTTTCATAAAGTCTTTGAACTGGGGTCAGGTTCTTGTATAAATGAAAAAAACATTTCTTGCGTGTTGTATTTTATCCAGAGCTGTCCTGGGGTTGGGTTGCTGTCAAGCTTGTGAGATTTGTCGTGTACACTCTGTGAGTCCTTTGCAGGGTTTTTACGAATCATCGTAACACAAATGCTCATCTCCTCATGATCAAAATATTAATTCTTTGTGATTTTGTGATACTTGGTCTCAGTATTTTGTAGTTTCGTCTGACTTGTTTTTTTGTTTTTTCCAAGCTGATTCGCGCTTTACTTTGCATGTAAATACAGCATGTGGCAATCGGATGTAGCTGAGTTTGATCTCCGCACACATCTCGTAAGTTTCAAAATCTTTTCTTTTACTCTGGTACTGAAGAGTACACGTACTTAAGATTTCAGACAAAACTGAATATTTAACTGCAACAGGAGATCGTGAAATTGGGGCAGTCTTGTTAAATGTTCTCCTACAGTATTTTTTCAAATGCCTTAATTGTTGATGTGCTGAATATTGTAATACCCATACCCCTGTTTGGTTACATGAGGAGTAAATTTTCTGATGGTTGCATCGAAATACACCAACAGATTTTTATAAGTTTGTTTCTTTTCACTGTTGAAACTGTTCCTACGTAAATTCATACAGCTTTGACATACGGTGACAAAAACCGTGACACCAACCACCTTTCATCACATGCTCATAATATAATGAATTTGCACTGCTGTTTTGCAGTGGCAATTAAGGATGTATCCATTTTGAAGCTGTCTGCTATGCTTTTATAGACATTTGTAGCACTGTAACTGGTAAGTGCACTTTTATACATGGACATACATGTTAGTATTTTGTCTTCCAGTGTTGTACATTGTGCTTTCTAGATGTCTCCATTTTCTTACAGTGGACATTTTGTTCACAGCATGTATACGGAATTTTGCCCTGTATCAGGATATCTTCTCTCAGATCTTTTCCAGCATAAGACGGTGATCCAAATTTTTTATGCGGCACTGTACAGCTGTCTAATACTTGAAACTGTATGTAAGAGTGTGGTGTTATCAACACAGCCCCATTCACAAGTGTTTTTTTTGTTTTCATGAGGATGTTGGCATCATAATACATGTACATACATGTATATGTTAAAATATCCCAGTGACCAGATTATTATTTAGGCTTCAGAGTGAGGGTGTTCTTCAAAACAGTTAAACCAGAGATGTTCAAGGCGGACATTGCATAATGCATATCACATTCCTTCTAAATATTAACCTAACTACTGTAACAACCAAACGAATCAAGATTGACAGTGTATACTTCAGCTTGCTGTCGGGGAAAAGCGCCCTTTCAAAACTGTCAGCGTTTGTCGTCATAGGCTCCAGGCATTAGTCTGAATAACACTGTCAGAGTATCCATGCTGTTTCAGTGCTTGAAGATAGGGACTGACAATTGTACAGGGTATAATTTGTTAATTTGTTGGGTTCCCCCCCTCTGTACATAATCTTGGACAAAGCAAACATGATTCATGATTTCGTAAATACTATAGTCAGCCTTGCTTCAGTAGTTTAAATTCATTTGATTTTGAATTTCAATTTGGGCATGTTCTTGTGTACAGTTGGGTGATACACCTAGTCAGCATTCGCGGAAAAAGCAATTGTACCTGACCTCATTGATTTAACGATGGTATGGCTAGTTTGTTTAGCCTGTTATTGTCTGGTTAACACTAAATAAGATTTTTTTCCGATGCTAGCTGACCAAAGTGAGACAGTGTGTTCAGAAAGCATGTTTACATACCATAACACTGACATATATGTATCTATTAACATTTTAATTTTTTTTCCCCCAACACACAGGATTTCAGAACCACATTCAGCGGTTGCCAGTTTTGCGGCTCATGTGTTTATAAACATGAATAAATAGTTGTTTAAATGCCCTGCCGCCTGTTTTTTTGTTGTTGTTTTTTTGCTGTTTGTTTTCTGGTTCTTACCTCGAATGGTTGCTGTGTCAAATTTTCAAGACACACATCAGAACTATTAGTACTGTAGAGTAGATGAAGTTTCAATTACTCACATACTAAAATGCATATATATACTGGCATTGAGTTGGCATTATTTGGAAAGCCTTATTTCAGATTTTTTAATCACGGTTACAAATAGTGTCTGACAATATCATGGAGCATTACACTTTACCCACACTACGCAGTGATAGAACAGATAAGATTGTGTTCACATGTATCTGTATGTACTCCAAGACTTGACAGTAACGTTTAGAGAAACATGTTGACTTTCAGAATGCAGTGTCCTTCCAGTTATTGTCCATTCCCTTTTTGTTTTTAACTGTGCTGCTCTTGAGTGTACATGTGTATACATGTTCTGTGTACCGGGTATAAATTAACACCAAAGTTTTTTTTTTGTTTTTTTTAATGGAAACTGCCGATTAACTTTTGGGGGTTCATAACACTGCTTCCAAACCTTACGCACGTGTATTTTGAAACTTTACCTCTGTGTGTGTGTGTGAGAGAGGGAGAGAGAGAGGGAGAGAGAGATAGAGGGAGAGAGAGAGAATGTGTGTGGGGAGTGTATGTGTGCACATGCAAGGGAGAGAGATGATAATGAATCTTTATTACACCAGGATTGAGACGAGTTCACTAGAACCTGGCTGTCTGTCCTTGCTATGACTGCAACATAAAGAAAATGAGAAAACCACTTTGGTTTACAGCAATGTTTTTCAGTATCTTCAAGTCTGATTTTTGCGCGTGTTAAATTGTTCAAGGTGTTGTTGCACCAACCTCTGCACCCTACGCAAAGAATTTTTCCCTCGATTGTTTGATAATGTGTTCTGCATTGGATGTTGGGTTTTTTTTTATTTGTTTTGTTTTGTTGTGTTTGTCAGGCACAAGGGTGTCCTGATCGAAACTTCCAACTTTTTGTATGTGTGTGTTTCCCTGGTTGTGGACAGTTTTTCCTCTACCCACAATGTAGGCTAAATAAAGGTGTAAAACTCACTGCTGTTTCTTCTTCTTGATCACTCAGATGATGAAATGGGTTCTTGGTGTGAAAGCTGCTGTGTGCTGCATGTCCTCCTGTATTCCTTCAGACACATGATGTGCTGGAGGTCTGGCTTGGACACAATCCTGACTTCTCAGCTCTGAATTTGGTTAGAGGGCATGATCATTTGTGACCGTCCACGAGAAAACCCGGCGTAAGACGCACGCCGCTGTTCCGAGCTAGAGGCTAACAAAGGTCGGCGGGTGCTATCTGGCCGATATTGAGATTTTGCCAAAATCAGGTAGTTCTGCCCTTAAATTATGATGTCTTGAGAGTTTTTTTGCACTGTAAAGAGCAAGGCTGTTTCTTTAAGATGGCTCCAAAAACGAAAAATATAAAATTTTGCACTTATGCGGGGTTTTCTCATGGAAGGTCACATTTTTGTACAGTCCAGTTGTGAGTGCAGTACAGCAATACTTGTCGTAAGAAGCTTCTTCATAAAATTGTTACGATTTCTTGTGTTCGGGTATGCTGTCTGTAAATGACTTCTCTCCTCATCAGTGGTGCCAAATTATTATGCAAAATATTGTTTTCAGTAACAAAATTTATTTGCATGTAAAACAGATAAAACAATCTCTCAGCAGTTATATATTGCACATGTGAAAACGGACTAGGAAGGCAAATAAAACAAATGAGATCATTGCACTAGATCAAACAGCCTGTAAGGAATGTGGACTCTATGAAAAAATAAACATTAAAAGGAAAATCTTTACACTAATAGAAAATAAAACCAGGTAAATAATTATCTAATATTAAAAATTTCAAAATGCAAACTAGGAGAAAATTACACAAAAATCTATGAATAATAAACTCCACCACTATTTTTTCAGCTGCACACCCAAAAAGACAGTGTGCTTTCCTATTCGACATAAACGCCCTTTCAAACTCTTTTCAAACTCCTGGATTTGCTGCCCAAATACAATTACATAAATGTGACCCTCCACTACGAAATGAGTCGTCTTGTAGCATGAACAAATAGCACAAGAAGACTCATTTTGTGGTGGGTACCAATTCTCCAAGGGAACAGCTGACTAGATATGCACAAGAAAATTTGGGGTGTGTTGGGGAAGGGGGATTTCGATGACAAAGATAAGAACTCGAGAACGCAAAGCAAAATGTGAAGGCCACTCAAAAAGGAAATTTAGTCTCTCTGCAAAAAAATGCGGTTTATGATCAATCGCCGTAAGCACAGAAAACCCACTGGCAAATACAAATATACAAGTGGTGAGTGCACTGACCACATAAATATGGTGGAATTCATTGCATTTAAACATATAAAAATAAAAAGATGCCTTGACGAAGACAATCCATATTTACAAGCTCACCTGTTCCCTCTTATTTACACACAAACATTTATCATAACCCTCTTCCACCATCACAAAAATACAACAGGAAAACCTGAATGAAAGTCACCAAAGCTACGAACACTACTGAAGGTTTGATCTAGCCAGAGTTGTTCACGTTTTAGAACTGCATGCAACAGCAGGTTGTCCTATGTGTGAAGATGATGATGGAGACTTGGCATAGCATACCGCTCCACCTTGAAACAGTGCTCACAGGTCTTACGGAGAGGTTCCAGAAGAGAGGTAGAGTTACCAAAAAAAAAAAAAAAATCTGTTTAAAGAGATGAGTCTTCAGGCGCTTCCAGAATGTGGCAATGCTGACTGCCTCCTTCACTGATTCAGGAAGAGAGTTCCAAAGTTTGGGGGCCGCATTCTTGAAGAACCCTGCACCGTTCCTCTTCTTGCTGGTGTTGTCAGTTGAACAGAGCCGCAGACAGAGAGAACTTGCAGACCACAAGTTGTGTGCTGGTTGATAAATGTAGAGTATCAGTTATTTTTGTGCATTAAGACACACTGATTGCTGATCAGACTCCCAGCAGATCTGAAAACAGTCATGTGCATAATTATTAGTGTATGTCACGGAGTTTCTTAACCCTCATCTTGCTGAATTAATTTGTCTTATGCTGAAAAAGCCATAGAGGTAGCCCAGAATATTCCACACTCAGCACTACCAGAGTTAACATAATTTGTAAAATACATAGGGATTTTACGTTCTGGTTCTGTTTCCATCGCATCTTTACCTTGTAGTCACTCTACACCAAGCTTTTTTATTTGTATTTTAAAGTGCTTATACAAACAGACGATGCATTTGCTATGCTTCAGGTCTTCCATACTTTACTCAGGCTAGGAAACAGGTTAGTGCGTAACTTACTGGCAAGAACATGATAAAATGCAGTATTACACAAACCATAGCCCTCAATACAAGCTGCAGTGCATGTACACATACTCAGTTTAACTGTAACTAATGAGTTCAACCACTGCTGAGCAAGAACTTTCACTGTATAGTGTTGCATAATAAAAGCTGATTTTATGAGACTCACCCGTGTTGCAGCTCACAGCTCACACCTAACACCGAAGGCTCCTGGAGGGCAGAAACAGATGGCACCATTTCCAGACAACGGCATCTGACAATAGCCGCTATTACAAGGGTTGTTCTCACAGCTCAACACCTGGGTGGCACAGAAGGGTCCCTGCATTCACAGAGTACAGGCTTCAGTGATCAGTGTCAAGTAGCTGCAAACGTTTGGTAACATTTTAAGCCTGCTCTTAACTGGGCACAGCGCGTGAAACACACATGTGCACGTCACAGTTGTTGCGCTCGGTGTGTCTACTAACTACAAAACTGAACACAGCTGTGCTCGGTGACAAACCGATTGAAGATGCACTGTCCGCACTGTTTGCGCGCCGAGTGACGTAGTAGAGCCAGTCTGAATCTGTTGTGGAAACCACAGTCACAGTTGTGGTTATTTGAAATCCAGGTTGCTGTGATGACGCCACAGCGGCGGAAACCCCCAAAATCACAACTGTGTCACAACTGTGGACAGCACTGTGGCACTCCGCAGTGCCCAGTTAAGAGCCGGCTTTACGTGGAACCTCTAGAAATATCAGCTATAGGACACAGAGTCACAAATAATTATTCTTGTCTCTAAAACGAACAAGGATCCTTACAGAGAAACCGTCTGGACATTCGCAAGTGGCTTGTCCTGCTAGGTCAACGCACGTGCCACCATTCTGGCAGGGATTGGGGTCACAGATGTCAGCTGGAAAATGGTATAAAAACTTTTGTCGCCACTGGTGTGACTATTTTCTTCATTTCAAAACAGCACAAAATTTAATCACAAGACTGAGGTATTGACAAAACAGTTTTCCAGTAAGTAATGTTGAATGTATTCTAAATCCAGACACAAAACTGATTCTAAAAGACAATGCACATTCTGCCTGTCAACATCCTGGGCAACAAAAGCAAACAATAATACAAACCAACAAACAACCAAGCCAAACCAAACAGAAGCAAAAACACTCACACTTACATGACAGTTCAAACGTACATGCATTTAACAGTTGAATACAACCGCTTCTTCACTTTCAGTCCATTTGTTGAAAATAAACTTAAAAATAAGTCACAAAACTAAGCACCAATGAGAAAATTACCGCAGCTGTTATGTACAGCCAGCATGCCTGTCAATCATGCTCAGCTTCAACTTGTTTACATATGTGATTTTGAGGAAGCCAGTACTGTACCTTTTGGAAACTGGCAGAACAGCCCCTCGTAACCCTCGGAACACACACAGTAAGCGCCCAGCTCGTCAGTCGAGCAGTCGCCACGCCCCTCGCAGGGACTGTTGTTTTCTGGACCGGTACAACTCATCACCAAAGTTTCACAGGTAGGACCTGCAAGAAAATGGACACATTTCAGGTACGTCATACTGACATCATCATGGAACTTTGGTGTAACTCCATTTGCAGAATAGTTCAAGTCTACAATGCAGGTTGTCTTGTGCTTTTCAAAAAATGCAGTTATGCCAAAATTCCATGATAATGTTTAAACATGTAATTTAATGATTTTTATTATGAGTTTGACAGTGCCTGACACTACAATATGCAAGGGAATAATACAACACGTATATATATATATATATGCAAGGGACTCCCCATTCTTCCAGTTCTCTTCTCACCACATCTGTCTTTTCATCATCAAATGTTTAGCTTGTATGGTAGTGTGAGACGCCATCCATACTCAAGCTTTCCTGCTTTGTTGTTATAATTTTATTAAGTGCTTCTGTGAACAGTTTTACTTGAACTTGAACCTGTTTGCTGAGTGCAGCAGTGTTTCACCAAGACCGACAAGTAAACATGTACAATCACAAACACAATTCAGTTTGTCATGCTTGCCTGTGTATGGAGGGGGACAGTCGCAAGTGAATCCACTGCCAGAGATGAGACAGGTGCCACTGTTTTGGCAGGGAGAGCTGGCACAGGCACCACGGTGAGCCTCACAAACCAAACCTAGTGAGAAAAGTCAGACAGTACTCAGCCATGCACTATATCAACCCTGTCATTATTCTGGATCATCATCATCATGATCATCATGATCATCAAAATCTGATCGGCCCGATAGACAGAAAATAATTGGTTTGTTACCCCCTAGCCACATTGATTTATTGATACGTTGTATTACTTGAAAGTAGAAGCAAATTTGTTTCCAGTGGTGCAAAGTTTCAATGTGATGAGACAATAAATGACTGAGTTATTGTCAATAACAGATGGATACCTCCTGCCATTAGACTTGTGGATCAAAAGACTGTAATTTCTCGTAGCTGTACATGTAAAGTGAACTGTCTTTTCCGTGGACTCCAGAGACCAAATGTTACCAAACGACAGCTTTACGAAAATTGACAGGTTGTGTGGTCATACTGACTGTGAAAGTTTGAAAAAGGTATCATTTACCATAATACATGTGCAGCTGTTAATTCTGAGTCCAATTCATGGATCCAGTGACGGGACTGGTTTTACTGAAACCCTTCAAGACCTTTTGTGTAACAGGGCCCTTTGGTGACCATTTCTAAGTTACATACAGGTAGATCCAATTCTAAATTCTGAAACTTCAATAGCTGAGCTGACCTTTCCACACCACGTGATTGTGATGTGTTCATGTCCAGTGTGTGAGCGAATGCGTGTGATTCACATGAGCGTGTGTGATGGGTTTAGCTCGCGGCGCTTTGAGCCTAATATTTGGGATAAAGCACCTATACTAATGCGATAATTATTGTTTTCATCATTATTATAGCTGAATACTCACTACTCACGTGTTCACAAGCCTTTCTCTCAGAACGTATAGCTTGCAAGAATTAGAAACCATGATGAAAGGGTCTACATACCTGAGTACTCTGACAGACACTGGCAGAAGAAACCACCAGGTGTGGCCATGCAGGTACCATTGTGCTGGCAAGGGGAGCTGTCGCATGCCGTCACTTCGTCCTGGCACGTCATCCCCGAAAGAGTAGGAGGGCAGTAACAAATGAACTGCAGGTTCTCCTTATCCACGCATGTCCCACCGTTCTTGCACGGCTCGAAGTAGCAGGTCGGGAGGTGAGACTCGCACAGCATGCCAGTGTAGTTGGCTGGGCAGTTACACACAAATGTGGATCCCACGTTCTGGCACTCACCTCCGTTACGGCATTGCTGTGACAGACAGGCCGTTTCTGCGATTTCGCAATAGCTTCCTGCAAAATAACAAGGGAATGGTATTATGTTTTGGTTACTGAGTTGCTGCATGCTTGGATATGATTGGTATTCTCTTCTGAACCCATCTAGAAGAAGAATCACCTGTTCAGCTGAAACAGACAATTTGTTGTAACCTATCACACACGTTATGTGTATAAGATACTGTGCACTGATAAATAACTCCTCAACCGTGTGCATACACTTGGATGCATTTCAATTTTTCAGTTCTCTCAAAGAAGAGGGAAAGTAGCTGCCTTTCAAAAAAAAATGCCCAAGTGTACTAATGATCTGCTTCACAAGGACGTCAAATTTATATCCAAGACTGAGCATGGCTATACTACTGATATATTTCAAACAGAAATATAAATATCTATTTAAATTTATGTACAATCAATGAATGAGAAGAGCATACACACACACGCACGCACACACATGCAAGGCACACACACACACACACACACACGCACACACACACACAGAGTGATGGCACCTACAACTCAGACAGTATATATATATGAAAGCAAACCTCACCAGTGAAACCAGTCCTGCACACACACTGCTCCACTCCATTCTGCAGAGTACACTCCCCATTTCGACATAGGGCAGGATTACACGATGGGATGTGCTGCTCGCAGTTCTGCCCGGTGTAGTTAGGCAGACACTCGCACACATAACCCCCGTTCTGATTGACGCATGTTCCATTGGTGCATGGCTCTGACGCACATGGCAGTGGCGTTTGGCAGTTGGTGCCTGCATAGTGTTTTGGACACTGGCAAGTGTGTGAAATACCTGATGACTGACAAATTCCCCCATTGAGGCAGGGGCTGCTGCCACAGGGAACAGGGTCCTGACAGCGGTCGCCAGCGTAGGTAGATGGACAGACGCAAGAGATGGATGTTCCGCTCGACTGGCAGGTACCCCCATTGAGACAAGGCTGACTGAGACATGGTTGTAGTGAAGTGTCACACGTGGTACCTAGGTGTAGACGAAGGTAGCTTTCACTATCAGACAGGGCAGAACAATATTCTGATTCCTGACTATTAAGACCCCCCCCCCAAAAAAAAAAAAAAAAAACCCAAACAAAACAAACAAAAAACACCCCAACAACAACAACAAGAACAAAACCAACAAAAAACAAGGAGGAATGGCCCCGTCCTACAAAGTTGTTTCTCCAAATTTCATTTTATTTTGTATGTTTTGTTGTTATTGTTGCCGGTTCTCCCCTCTCCAAGTTCTACCAATGACACTAGATCCTCTAGGACCTCGACCGATTAGTCACGTGACTGGGCCGGGGTGGGGCTGGGTGGGGGGGGGGAGAGAAAGAGAGAGACAGACAGACAGAGACAGAGAGATAGAGAGAGAGTGGGTGGGTGGGTGTTCAGGAGTTTAACGTCCTTTTCCACCACGTAAGGGTGATATCTAAGACGGGGCAACGAGAGAAAGGCCAGCACAAACATTTGGCCCCAGCCGGGATTCGAACTCTCGACCCAAGCATTGAAAGTCCAACGCTCTACCATTCGGCCACCCTGGCTCCCCAGAGAGAGAGAGAGAGAGAGAGAGAGAGAGAGAGAGAGAGGTCAGTTCCGTGAACTAAACATTTGACGTCAGCCTCAGGCAGGTCGTCATACACAGACGGAGAGATGACGTCAATTCCGCGAACTAAACATTTTCACGTCAGCCTCTAGCACTGCGATCGTCTGAGGAAGCTTGTTTATGTCTTGTGATTTCCCTGTTGGCTTTGTGGCTTCCCCGATTGAATTATTTTTCACATGAAATCTGGAAGATCTAGAGGGCTGGTGAAATGTCGGAGGCAGTGACGATACTTGCTTATTTTGTCTGGGAACTAAGCGTTTGACGTCAGCTTCACACTGGTGGTATGACAGATGATGCTTGTGCATGTCTTGTGATTTCCCTGTTGCTTTTGTGACTTCCCTGGCTGAACTAATTTTTACATAAAATCTGGAAGATCTAGAGGGCTGGTGAAACATGGACTAGATACCTTGGATTGTACTTATGAAATCGAAAATTTGGAACTCTTTTGACCGGTGCTTCTCGCAGAAACTTGAAAAAGTTATGTTTATCTAAAAGTTCAGTTATTCTAAATGCTAAAGATATAATAGTGCAGTAGTTCCTGTCATATGTGCAGTTGTCACACTAGACAAAAACGCCGGGATGATAAGTAATTTGCAGTAGTCTTTTCATAGATATTTGATCTTATGTGCAAACCACCCCTACCTCGGAAATATTTTTTTTACACAAAACCAGTCAGAGCTACAGAGCTGTAGCACGAATCAAGGCAGTGTGATTGGGTGAACTTCCAAAGTCTAGAAAATGAAGGAATTTGAACAACTTTTTCGAAAAAATTCGTAACATGACCGATTTTTTAAAATCGGCGATAACTCTTCTGAAAATGCGGCAGGCTAAAAATCGTGAAAGGTAGCTCTGGAGAAGGTGATTTCCCATTTTATCTCAAAGTAAAAAGGCCTCCATCGAGGTGGTTTAGGAGATAGCCATCATTACATCCGTCCACACACACACACACACACGTCTCACAACTCCCGCCAAAAAGAACGCAGCAGCATAGTGTGCACGTCAAGTGTCTATGACGCAGGTTTCGTTACGTCACTATGTGCGTGAAAGTATGTATTGTGTGGAGAAACGTCACAGTCTTGTTTTGTATCACTGAAACTTGCTGCTGCGCGCAGCAAAATCTGCCCCGTCTCATAAAGTTGTTTCTCTATAGAGAAACAACTTAACAACAACAACAAATAAACCAACAACAAGAAAAACCCCAACAACAAAAAAACAAAAAAAATGCTCTAACAAAACTAACACCCATCACACAACCACTATCCTCCCCAAACAAATACAATATTTTGTAAATATTACATTAAACGATACGAACACTCTCATTTTTATGGGTGTGCAATTTTAAACTGCTTAACTACACTACTACAGAAAATTGTACGTTTGTTGTAGCTTGTTGACAGGTCAGTCGAAACTGTAACAATATGTGGCAACAGATCAAACCATATACACTGTACCTGTAAAAGCTACTGGGCACTGACAGACAAACTCCTCCCCCATGTTCGTGCACTGGCCGCCATTGTGACAGGGAAAGGAGCCGCAAGGGTTGAAGACCTCACACCGCGGCCCTGAGTATCGACCGGGACACCGACAGCTGTAGGACGTGCCCAGCTGAGTGCAAGTCCCATTGTTGAAACACGGCATGCTCATGCACGGAGAGAATTCCTCACACCTGTAGCCTGAAAACCCTGCTCTACACTGGCAGGAATAGCTGGTGGTCTCCAGGTTTGTACATATACCATCATTCAGACAGGGACTGCTTGCGCAAGGCAGAACAGATTCGCACTGCTCTCCTGTAACACCTGCAGGGCACAGGCAGTCGTAACTCGTGGCGTTCACATCGAGGCAAGCGGCATTATGCAGACACGGGCCACTTGAACAAGGTCTGAACGTCTCACACTGTGAACCTGTGTGAGTGGGCGGACACACACAGCGATACCCCTCAACAACCTCAAGGCATGTGGCACCATTCAGACACGGGCCAGTGACGCAGGAAAGGTGAAGTTCACATCTACTGCCAGTGTAATTGGAGGGACAGGTGCATGAAAATCCATCAGCAGTGTCTTGACATATGCCCCCATTCTGACAGGGCTGGTTCCTGCAAGGTAGCTCACGTTCACACACCTGTCCCGAAAATCCTTCTGGACATTGACACACGTACTCAGTTAGTGACAGGACGGTGCAGGTCCCCCCATTCTGACAAGGGAGAGAAAGGCACGGCAAAGGATTCACACAGTTAGGACCGCTAAATCCTGGTGGGCAAGCACACACCAACCCATCCGGTGTCTCTGAACATGTTCCTCCATTAGCACATACCCCTGCGTAGCATCTCTCTGTGAACTGGCAGAACCGTCCGAAAGACTCCGGCCCACACTGACAGGTGAAGTTCTCTCCTTGTGGCACACACGTCGCATCATTCATGCACGGTTGACTTGCGCAAGGGATGGGCAGCTGACAATTGACCCCTGTGAAGGTCAGTGGGCATGTGCAATGATAAGAACTTTCAGACTGTGTACAAAGTCCATTGTTTTGGCAAGGTCGACCAGCGCAGGGTCCAACAGCTTGTTCACAGTGCTGACCTGTGGACAGAAAGAAAAAAATGTCGCAAACTGCACACAAAAACAAAAGAACAACAAACAAGCAACAACACAAAAAAAGAAGAACTGTCAGTAAGTCAGAGTAGTAATGCATTCTGACACCCATATTTATACTGGATGCCTAACATAACAAGATTTCTCACAACTGTTTTGCCAAACATGATCCAAACATCCATCCTCCACACTGATCCTTGATTTCCTTTGTTTTGAAGAATTTTTGTCTCCATCTAAACCAGCACCAACATCGTGATGAATCTTACTACATGTACATGTACTATCACACACTCATACCACATCTTACCAGTAAAGCCGTTGAGACAGAAACATCGATATTCTCCAACGTTCAGATCCTGGGAACAGCCTGCTCTGCCGCTAGAGCAGCAGTATGCACCATTCTGACAAGGGTCCGGATCGCAGGGATCAACGTCGACGGCTGTCTCGCAGAAGGTGCCAGTGAACTGCGGCTCACACTCACACTTGAAACTGTTCACTCCATCAACACAGGTGCCTGCAAAAGCAACAGTAACTTCTACAGCAGGGGTGTTTGGGGGGGAACATTACTTAGACCAATCGGGCCCCGAACCATTTTTGGGGTCGTACATCCATTCTTCATTGGCTTTTTTTTTTCTTCCAAAGCAGTAATTATATTTCTTCTTTATTCACGTTCCACAGAGACATGGACTCACATCATTGCTAAGCAACCTCGATCTCTTACCTGGGATACAGTTGCAGTGAAATCGACCTTCCCTCAGTGGTGTGCACACCCCTTTGACACAGGGGTTTGGGTCACAGGGTAATATATTCAGACATGAGTTTTCCTGCTCCTCAAAAAAGAGGAAAACAGTATGAAGAGGAAAATGAGAAAACGGCGGTAATGTCAACTGCTCCTCAAAACTAAAAGAAGGGGGGGGGGGGGGGGGGGGGCAAGACAGATTGTCTTGCATGTCCAACATTTTTCCTGTTTTTTTATGTACGAAACCACGGAAAAAAACAACAAACACATAAAAAATAGCGGAAATGGGCGTAGGGGAAAAAAAAACTCATGCCTGTATGATACTTCTTTTTCTTTCTTTTTATTTTTGCCTCAAAGACGGGACAGTGAAAAAACAAAAAAAAACCCCAAAAACCAAACCAAACAAAACGAATGGCTGAACCTGGGCTAAAGGCGGCAGAATTCAGCCAAAACAGCTGAAAAACTCATGCCTACACATTCTAACCATCCGTAAAACAAAAGCCTCCACCCCCCAAAGTCAAAAGTTCACAGCACAGAATGACACATACCACCATTTCTGCAAAGGTTGTTGACGCAGTCATTGATGTTCACTGCACATGTTGGGCCAGTGTAGCCAGGCAGACAGAAACAGGTTGGGACAACTTGCGGAAGCACTGGCTGCATGCAGATTCCATAGTTCTGGCAAGGGTCTGGCGCCACTGAAATATGACGAGAAATCTGACGTATGCTCAACAGTGTAACATAACCACACATGCAAGCACACACACACACACACACACACACACACACACACACACACACACACACACACACACAAAGAGTAAAATCACATCACAAACAGTCTAAATTTGTTTCTCTTAGCTGACTTCTAGAAGCCGAAAACAAAGTTTCAGAATGTCTAATGTACTATGAGCTAGAATTTGCATAAACATAAGTGGACATGTATTCCAGTTTCATTTCAGGAGCTCTGAGCAAGGTGATCGGGTAAAACGCCTACATAACTCACATTATTATATTATTATATATATATATATATATAGTTTTATTATCACCATTATATTTACCTTGCACACAGTTCTGTCTTCGCTCACAGTACTGGCCGGCCCATTCCAGAGGACAGAAGCACTTGAAGGTCGCAAGCCCTGACACGCAGGTCCCTCCATTCATACACGGCATCGAGTTACACAGGTTTATCTGTGTCTCACACCTCGACCCTGATACATGTACAACCGAAACGACACAATGAGAGTGAACCGATATCGATTTCAGGGGCAAGCTACAATGCAAAAGTTCTCTCCCTTGAACCAGCAGTACACCTGTAGATGAGGCGATTGCTTGTGCAAATGCGAGCTCGGTTTTAGACAAGCTGTGTTGGTGCCCTACCCAGAATCTCATATGCTTTTCTGTATTTTGCCCCTGTTCCTATGTTATCAGAGGGTGGGGAGAAACACTTGACTTGCCTCGCATGGACCATGCCATCACAATACTCTTCTGGATGCATAAACAACAGATTTCTAAAATGAACTTAGGAAACTGACTCACTAATAACTACTGCATCACAGCAACCTTGACAATATATTTAAAAAAAACAACAACAAAAACCCCAAGTGCATACAACCTTAACATGCACTTTTGAAAAGCACAGCAAATGCTTGAATATTCTCACCAGTGTAGCCCTCAACACAGGTACAGGTGAATCCACTGGCTGTGTTCCGACAGGTAGCTCCATTCTGACATGGTGAACTGTCACACGGTAACAACTCCACCTCACAGTTCTGACCTGTGAAGCCAGCGCTGCATGTGCAGGTATAACTAGCACCATTCTCCTGGAAAATGTACTTTACTCAATAATCAACCAGCCGTGAAAAGGTCAGCACTCCCAAAACAACAGCAGCACCGCAGACTTTTATTCCATGCACAATTGTACAGAGGGCTGGAGAAATTATGGGTACAACTAGAGTTCTAAATCATGGGTGGAATAAGAAAACTTGTGGTTGCAAGGTGCAACTAGAGAAATCATAGGTGCAAAACCAACAGATAACCTCTTCTCCACCCTATTCTGTCATCAGAGATTTGCGACAAGCAGAACTAAAATTTTAATAAGTGCATAATTTTTGACAAGCACTGGCATACACCAGATGCACACACAATTTTTATACTGTAAATCGTCTACTGTCACATTTCTGCAGTTCCAGACAACAGCTACCTGCTGCTAGAATGTCACAAACTAGACTCTGCCGCCTATTAGTGTTTCAATTTACAAGTACCAGAGTATTACGTAACGCGCAAGTCAGAATCAAGAGTACCTGACACGTAGCCCCATTCTGACATGGAGATGTAAGACACGGTCTGGTCAACTGATTACAAGTTAGTCCCTCATAACCTGAAAATTACACAGGTCATGATATCAATTCATTTCAATCAAACTTCTTGTACATACTATGTACCAGTGGGAAGCCTCCTACACATACAGTCAAACTTATTGCAACGACCACCCATAGTCGCCTGTCAAGAAACAGTTTGTTAATTTAAGTTCACACTCTATGCTTTGGTTTGCCACAGCAGATCACTTGTAAAACTGTGAACAGTTAAATGCTGTACATGGCTGTTATTAACAGGTTTCAAATACCACAGTCTGAAATGTTTCACAGCTTTGACACATGAAAGCACTTGACAAAAACAGGGGATTTTTGGTCTAGTGGTTAAGGCACCCGACTTCGGATGCTGAGGTGCCTGGCTCAAGTCCAGTGGGCAGGAATATGGTGGGATATTTCAATACAATACTGAATCAGATTCACGTGCAGACTTGTTAGCGGTGCCTGTCTCGCTTTCATATACACACACAATCACAATATCAAGTGTGCATGTTAAAAATCCCATTTCAAACAGGAGGAGCCATGGAATGGAAAAAAGGGAACCAGCATGCACAGCTACACTGATAATGGAACTCGCTACGTGAAGAGCGTTTGCCTGATTGTCATCGTATTCCTCGGAAAGACAACAGGCTCTTCAAACATACACAACGTAACAGTCAGTTAATTTGAAGAAGAAGAAAACACATACAGTACTTTTATTTTAGTTGTATGATGGTATTGATCGAAACTTCAGAACAAGGCAGGTAATGCACAAGCCAGTTTCTGAGACGAGTTGCCAGTAAAAAGACAAATAAAACTGAAGAAAATGATTTATTCACGTTCCACAGAGACATGGACTCACATCATTGCTAAGCAACCTCGATCTCTTACCTGGGATACAGTTGCAGTGAAATCGACCTTCCCTCAGTGGTGTGCACACCCCTTTGACACAGGGGTTTGGGTCACAGGGTAATATATTCCCTAAAGAGAAAAAAAGAGAGAAAAAACAAGTATGCATACGTACAATTACAAACATGAGGCATAGTCGGTGATTTATCAACTTACCAGAAAAAGCCACTTTTCCCATGATCATATGATTTCAATTTCAAACCAAGGAAGATCACTTAGGTACACACAGAGACACAGACACACACACAATGTAAATAAATGTCCAGTTTAGCTGTTGATACTTTTTCTGACAAATGTAAACACATTTGTCCATTACAAATGGACATCTGCAAATCTTTGAATACAGTATATATGGGTTATTATTTTGAAGTAACTGTTGTCGTAACAGTGAAGTGTTTGTAACCACTTATGCATTCATCTGCTGATGGCATTGCTTAACATCCAAAGGGAACAACAAAAGATTGGCATAGGTGAAAGTCACAAACAAAAGCGCACTAACTAACTAACTGACTAACCTCAGGAACTAGTCTCTTGTACTTGTGGCTACAGACTTTGTCATAAACAATGTACCTTCAGTTGTAGATGGGGCAGCTGTAGTTGTAGGAGCCAATGTTGTTTCCACTACTGGCCCAGTTGTTAAAGGTGGAGCTGCGGTTGTGGTAACAGCAGCAGTAGTTGCTGGCGGTGCCTCTGTGGGAATGAGCGTGCTGCAAGTGATGCCTGTATAACTGGGAAGACAGGTGCAGATAAAGTAGGCCACAGTCACATTCTCCACAGCAGGAAATCCGTGACACTGGCCGCCATTTTGACAAGGTGACGGGATGCAGGGGTCACCTGGAACAAATACACAGGACAAAAATCTAATTCCAGGCTGCTCATGAAAAGATGTCGTTTTAACATGCATGCAGTTTGTACATGTCTGACTAGGACTAGAGCCTGTGCCACAAAATCTCCCAGTCATGGGATCAATAATATCATCTTATCCTGTGTAAAGAATTTACAAATTTTGTTGTTGTTTATTTAAAGGGGTTAATGATCGATCTGAGCTGTTTTCGTGGTATCTATCATCACACCACATAGACACCTGGACAGTGACAGCGTCTATAATGATGACACTGAGCCAACAGATGCATACTAGATGATGAGGTGACCACAATGAACGCTCCAGAAGTGTAACAACAGTTGCCGCCGACGAAAAAGAAGAAACAAATTTTGGACAAGCAGGACAATCCCCAACCTTACCTCTACCATTGTTGGTTTTGAGGAGCATATGACAGTGTCACCATTTCCTCTTTTTCTCTCTCTAAAACATATTTTTTTTGCCCTTTTTATTATTTTTTTTTTTTTTTAGTATTTTTGTTTGGAGCGGGAAAACTCATGCCTGGTTGAAAAGATATCCCATTTTCCGGGACACTAACTATAAAATTAAATGTGTAAAAGTGAAAAACACTCACTGCCTTGACAAGTTGCTGCACTTTCATCCTGTCCCTGTGGACATTCGCTCATCCCGTCACACAACCACTCCTCCAGAATGCAGTCGCGTGGGGCTGGCACTCCACAGTGAATCTGAATGATCCCGTTCAAGTCCTGACAGTCCTCAGGATAAGCTGTGTAAAGAAAACACCAAGTGCACAATTATGCTCATGACACATGGGAGACGTTTCCGTTCGAACAAAAGTGGTAAACAGCTCAAAAACATGCTCGGGAAAAATTAGCGCAACGGCATGTCATAACTGCACATCACATGGGAAACACATCAAAGCAGACACAGAGACAGCCGTCAACATGCTGCACAGCCTGTTCAGCAAGATCTGGGAGAAGGAAGAGGTGCCAGCCCAGTGGAAAGAAGGGATCGTCATCAAGCTGCCAAAGAAAGGGGACCTCAGGGACTGCAGCAACTACCGAGGGATCATGCTCCTGTCAGTGCCAGGCAAGGTTCTCAACAGAATTCTACTGGAGAGGATGAGAGAGGCAGTCGACCCCATGCTCCGAGACCAGCAGGCAGGCTTTCGCAGGAACAGGTCTGCGCTGACCAGATTGCCAGCCTACGCATCATTGTGGAGCAGTCACTGGAGTGGAACTCCCCCCTCTACATCAACTTCATAGACTATGAGAAGGCCTTCGACAGTGTAGACAGAGAGGCGCTGTGGAAGCTGCTAAGGCACTATGGAGTTCCCGGGAAGATCATCTCCTTGATCCAGTGCACCTACCAAGACATGAGCTGCAGGATTGCCCATGCCGGCCAGTTGTCAGAAAGCTTCGAGGTGAAGACCGGAGTCCGCCAGGGATGCCTGTTGTCCCCGTTTCTCTTCCTCCTGGTCATCGACTGGATCATGAAGACCACTACAGCAGGCAGGAAAAACGGGATACAGTGGTCACTCTGGACGCAGCTGGATGACCTCGACTTCGCGGACGACCTGGCACTCCTGTCTCACAGCCACAGCCAGATGCAGGACAAGACTACGTGCCTGGAAGCCACATCAGCCGGAACAGGGCTCAAGATCAACAGGAAGAAAACCGAGCTGATGAAGATCAACACCACTGCCAGCACACCGTCACAGTCGGTGGAGAGCCCATCAGGGAGGTGGAGTCTTTTGTCTACCTGGGGAGTGTGGTTGATGGACAGGGAGGCACAGACCGAGACGTCACAGCCAGAATCGGCAAGGCAAGGGCAGCAATGGTCATGCTGAAGAACGTCTGGGCATCCAAAGTTGTCAGCATAAGAACCAAACTTCGCATCTTCAACTCCAACGTGAAGTCAGTTCTGCTCTACGGATGCGAAACATGGAGGACAACGAAGACGATGCAGCAGAAGATCCAGACATTTCTCAACACCTGTCTGAGGCGCATCTTCAACATCCGATGGCCAGAGAAGATCCGGAATGAAGAGCTGTGGGAGCGAGCAGGGGCAGGAACCAGTGGCCAGGCAGATCCTGCGGAGGAAGTGGGGCTGGATTGGACACACCCTCAGGAAGCCAGCATCCAGCACCACACGCCAAGCCCTGACATGGAACCCGCAGGGGAAAAGGAAGAGAGGCCGGCCTCGCAACAGCTGGAGGCGGGACACTGAGGCAGAGCTATGTAAGCAGGGGACCAACTGGACTGGAGTGGCAAGACTAGCCCAGAACAGAGTGCGATGGCGAAGGGTTGTCAATGGCCTATGCTCCACGTGGAGCCAAGGGCCTAAGTAAGTAAGTAAGTACATGGGAAACACAGAAAAACATACTGTCCGCTGTTTGTTCGGACTAAAACACTCCATGTGACATCCGCGTTAAGCTGGTTCCTTTTCGTTTCTTTGGAAGAAAACCTGGAGGTGAAGACTGTCTACCTACTTCTGCGAAGGGCACCCATGCAGATAACACTGACCTACAGAAATTTGATGTTGATTTTGATTTCACTGTACTTCATTCAGACTTTGCAGGTGGAAGAAAATAATTATAAAAATGAGATCTGTGCATGCTCACTGTTATTACAATTTGTATTTTTTATTTCATTGGTAGACCATAAAAGGTCAAACCAGTCAGAACTACAAAAGAAAAAGCCTGCAAGATCCAAAAAATGAAAACTGGAAAAAAAATGCAGCACAACTGGTTGGTGTTTCTGAAATTTAATAATAATACATATAGTACATGTATACAAATAGTACACTGTACACTCTGCAGTACTTACCAGATGGTGTGCTGGCCTGTTGTAGACACCCTGGTATGAACAGAAAACACAAGACTAGTCCCGCTACCAGGGTGTGTCTGACCAGTCCAAAATAATCCATTGTAGCAACATCTTCTAGTGCTTCATGAAGCTTTTAATGTTGTCATTTGTCCCAGTGACTCAACATGCTCCTGGCAAAGCTGTGTGTCAACATCTGAGAAAGAATCAATGTACAGTTATAGTAGTTCTCAGCCAATGAACGATCATCTGAATAACAAGTTTGGTGTCTCACAAGTTGTTGCAGTCAGGATTCAACTGTGTGATATATATATATATGTGAACACCGCTCCTATCAGAGTAACGCATGGCACATTATACGCTGCTTTTCACTTCAAGTCAACAGCACACACCGCAGACTTAAAAAATTCTCAGCAGTTTTGCTATCAAGATTCAGCCAAAGACTACATATAGCTCCAAATTCAATTGGCCCATCTAGCTGTTATTTATTTACTTAGGACGCAACAGGTTGTGATGGCAAATTATTATATGTTCGATCTGAACCAGATAAATCTACGAGTACCATATATCCATACCACACCAGCTGTTGTACTGTCAATAGTGTACTGGGGAACACACACAGCAGTCATGGTAGAGGAATCAATATTTATCAAGCCATCTCCCACTGAACTTGCAAGATACACTGCTGGTGAGGCAGAGATAATCAATACTGAATCTGTTTATTGTAGATATTTGTACTTCAAAACATTTGATATGGACGTTACAAATAGGAGCCACACAATGCTTATCCTATCTTAAGTGACTTACGCCTATACAGTTAAAATCCACATATTTTGTTTGCTCTCTAATTTACCTTTGCAGAATTTGCTTGTTGCTACCATCAGGAGCAGAGCACTGCATCCGAGTACTCTCCACTGGAAAAAGTACAAGAAAACCCCACAATTGAACATGGCGGCGCCCTTGTGCTGAGAGGACACAGTCGACATTTGGGTGATATTTAATTAGTACTTGGTGGGTATATTCATGGTCCATAGGTGGATACGCGTTATATTTGCAAAGAGCCTTTATTGCAAAGATGCACTATGGAAAGGGCAGCTTGTGTCTGACACATTTTCCTTATCACACCACTGGATCAAACGAACACGAGGTGTCGTCTGCTAGCTCGGTTAGGTCACAGTTGCACATCACAGGCGTTATGTTATCACACCCCTTTTCGTTTGAATGTATGAATGGAATACAACGGGCAATATTTGTCCTGTGATTTAAGTTCTAGGTTAATAACATGTTAAGAGTTGTGCACAACTGTCCATGTACTGATGTAGCATAGCAGTTTCATATCGTATCGTCACAGAATCTATTTTCGCATGGCATGTATTTTTGGAACGTGGAAAAAAAAAGAAGGTATTTTAGAAGTTTGGACTGTGGAACATGCACCGAGTGCTACAGTGAAATGGCTTGAATTTGATCAGTTAGCACTTGAAGCGTGCCTTAGAACGTTTCACCTAAGAATGTATGAGAGATAAAAAAAAAGGCCATCTTAGTTACTACTTCAAAAGTTTTTGCCAACGTCATTCCGTGTCCGTTTGCAACAGCCAGAATTCAAATGACACCAGTTTACCTGTGTTGTTTGCATCAGAATATGTACAGTTTTGCTGTCAGAGTAAATTTGTATGCACAGATAAACAGTGCTTTAGGTTTGTACATGCACCTGCTGAAATAGCTGTTGCTCAACGTTTTGCACAGATTTCATTCCAGAAATAGGCTTCTGGAGAATCCATATGCGAGTCAGGTTGTTGTTTTTTTCCCCGCTCCTAGAGAACGATCATCTTATGGGTGGCTCTCTGTTGCTCAGTGTCTGTCTCCCAGAAGCGTTCCACAACACAATTTTCTTTCATTGGGTTTTGTGTTCTGCTTATGAAACCTGCTAAATGCTTCATCAGCATGAAAATAAGATTTTGACAAAAACAAGTGCCAGCTTCTGAGAGAGGCACAAAATGGGATCCACGGTTCTGACTGTTGCTGCAGGAAACTAGCATGCTGCATCAGCATCCCATTCGTGTAGAACAGAACAGATGTTGGTGTTTATTTTCAGAAAGTTTTGGGAATTGATTTACATTTCTTTGTAAGCAGTAGTTAATCCCTTGGGTGTCTGAAAATACATTCCACCAGGCTGTGTTGTGCGTTTGTTTCCATAGCCTGCACTTCGATCCTTCATGAGCAAGATGCCAGGACAGAGGGAGCTACTCAATGTGTGCTTTTCCTGCCTTCGCTACAGCAGGATGGCTTCGGGTGGACTTCCCTTAGTACGTCCAGTCAGTGCCAGTAATGCATTCCTGATGGGTACAACACAATGTGGACGATGTCAGCACACTACCACAGGTCATGATTCTGGGGAAGCGAAAAAGAAAACCACAAGCTTTGAGATTGAAGATAACCCATTTTATAAGAAATACAAGGACAAACTTCAGTATTTGGCCGAGTGAGTCCAGTTTCATGTTCTGCAGTTCTAATTTATATACAGTACATTAATTTGCACAGACTAATGACATGGTTTGTTTAAGGTATGACCAACTGAAAAGTAGGAGAAAAATTTTGGATGAAAACTAGATTTGGACACTGTTATTATCAGTAATGACTTTACATGTATAACAATAGGAGCAGGGTATGTTGCACTGATCGTTTTCATCTAATGGTCTGCATGCAATACATGTCTTGCTTATCTAGCTCTGACCCAGACCAGTTCAAGTTTCGCTTGGAACAATTGCAAGAAGTGAAAAAGCCCAAGCCAGCAAAACCCACTCCTGCACAGTCATCAGGCACAGCCATTGCAGGTGGCGCTGGACCTACCCCCACTCCGCAACCTGTCCCTCAGTCAGCTTCCTACACTACTGCGAAGGTTAGAATTCATAGTCAGACTAGGGTTGTTTTGTGGTTGTTGTTGTTGTTGTTGTTGTTGTTTTTTGGGGTTTTTTTTGGTTGTGATAGTGATTTTGTTGATGTTGTTGTTATGATGAAGTGATTTTTTGGCTCCCTTGTGTAACAATGGGAGTCTATGTATTAACCCTCCGTCGTCTGTCTGTCTGTGTGTGTGTGTGTGTGTCCAGAAAACTTTAACGTTGTCATTTTCTCAGAATCTACAAACAGTAGAGGCACCAAACTTGGCATGCTGATAGACTAGCACAAGACCTTTCAAAACATATCATTTTGAATGACCTTGACCCAAGGTCAAGGTCACTAAAGCTCTCTGTTTGAAAATTTTACATTGGCATTT
The DNA here is from genome assembly GCA_018292915.2 of Batillaria attramentaria. Lineage (NCBI taxonomy): Eukaryota > Metazoa > Mollusca > Gastropoda > Batillariidae > Batillaria > Batillaria attramentaria. Next base: position 412,165 of record JACVVK020000017.1, on the reverse strand, counting down.
TCTCGTAATCTACAAATGCCAGAGGTTTTAAACTTTGCATGATGATAGACATTGATAAGAACTTTACAGATATACATGTAGTCAGTGACCTTCTGTCAAGGTCAAGGCCGTACAAGATAGTTTTGTGAAACCTTAACATTGGCATTTTCTCAGAAACAATGAACAGCAGAGGTGCCAAACCTGGCATGCTGATAGACAGTGATAAGACCTATGCACACATACCATCTTAAATGACCTTGACTGAAGGTCAAGGTCATTGAAACAGTGTTCGGAAATTTTACATTTGCATTTTATCAGTATCTAGAAGAATCAGAAGCATCAAACTATGTGCGATGATTGACATTGGCAGCACCTTTACAGACATACCTGTGTTCAGTGACTTTTAGTCAAGGTCAAGGTCATGCAAGCGTTTTTTTTTTTTTTGGAAAATTTAACCTTGGCATTTTCTTCAAAACAACAAACAGTAGAGGCACCAAATGAGGCGTGATGATAGACAGCAATGAGACCTACCTTTCTGAATGACCTTGACTGAAGGTCAAGGTCATTAAAGCTGTCTGTTGTGAATTTTAACATTACTGTTTTCGGAGGAACTACAAATGCTAGAGGCATCAAACTTGGCATGATGATAGACATTGATGAGATCTCTTTTGAATGACTTTGACCAAAGGTCAAGGCTGTACAAACTGTTTTGGGGAAAATTGTAATATTGCCAGGAACTCAGAGCGCCAGACACATCACTTAGCATGATACTGGATAGTGATAAGAGCTCTACAAACATACTTTTGTGAATGACCTTGACCTGTGTCACAAGGGAGCCATGGAGGCTTCTGCCTCTCTAGTTTTTGTTTTGTTTTTTGACAGTTATGGAATGGGTTACTTGTTTTAAGTGTAGAGAATTTAGTGTCCTGATGTACTGTTTGTCTGAAGCTAAAAGAAGCATGCAGAACTATTCACTGAACATATACGTCTGGGCAATTTGGTAAGTGTGTGTGCCAGCCTGCTTTCTGACGAAGTGTTGGGAAAGAAGAAAAATGTATACATACACATGTACTTACATTATAATTGTTTGGCATGCTGCTAGATTTTAAGTAAAAAGGATGCTCGTTGTCTGTGGTCATTTTCATTTTTAGTGTGCATGAAAATAGAAAAAAAAAATGTGTTATTATGCAAGTAACAGGTTTTGGTCTTGTCACAAGTACTGATCTGGATCTACTTTTTTTTTTTCTTTTTTGCAGGGGCTGGATTCTGTTATGAAGCTGGATCTTGTTCAGGACAAATCCCCAGAAGAAATTGAACAAGTTTGTCCTTCTTTATTTATTCACTCGTTTGTCTTTTAGACATTTTGCATTGTCTGACATCAGATTTTTATTTATCAGATTGTAATTTATTTATTAAGACATAAATTTAAGACATCTAAATTTCAAATCATTTCACTATACCTTAAATTTATAATATAAAAGGTGGGGAATGCCACCAGCATTCACACCGCAATTCTTCATTTAAAATTTTTTTTTTTTCATGTTCCTGCTAATAAAGTTGTGTGTTTGTGTATGTGTCTTTAGATCTGGAAGGAGTACCACAGCAAGAAAGACTGTGTCTTTGCAGTTTTGAAGGTAAGTCAAATGACTGCATGCAGACTTTTAAGAAAGTTCTCAGGAAAATCTGCTCAGATATAGAAACAACGTTCTCACTGAAAATGAAAGATGTGCATTAATCTGTAATTTTCTGTCCTTTAATTTGTACAGTGCATTTTTTTTTTTTTTTTTAAATTCTTTATATCTTATCTATAATTTCAGAAGGAAGATTTTGAAGATCTGATGTCAAAAGCACAGCAGTGCCCAACTGTGAGTACATACTACAGGCATACCTAAACAGGGCTCCATATCCATGGGAACTATGACAGGACAAATGTCCTGACTGACCGTAAAAGTATAGGACATTAATTTTGTCCTGAATATTTTCCACTTTGGCACAGAAACGATAGGACGTATTATGTCTGCCCTGCAAGCTTTGCCTATCTGAATTGAAGTGTAAGCAATTTCTGTTTTGTGGACTTAGTTTGCGTCTTGCTGTATTTTACTTTAAGCCGTAAGTGTCACTTTGAACTATGATAATGAGCCATTTGTCATGGATGTTCAGACACTACTTCTTTTATACTACAGATCCACGGAATTCTCCTTTCCATGTTTCTTTGCTTGCCAGTCCTGTTTATGTTATCATATCCTGTTGACAAGGACATTCAGCTTAGTTAAATACCAGGAATTTTGAGTGAGAATTGAGCATTTGAATAAATGCTTGGTGGTGGTTCTGAAATATCCTAGGCTCTGAATTCTGAATTGGACTTGGTTTTCTGCTGTATATGGTCACATTAAGTGTTCACTGTTTCAGTTTGTGTTCCCACTGCCAAGAAATGATGGGTTTGAGTTTATGCTGATGCAGTTTGATGGGAAGGATGTCCAGTTTACTTCGCTGGCCATGTACCAGGTATTGTGTGTATCTGTGCAACAGATGAACAAAAATAATTAAAAAATAAAAAAAGCTGTACTGGCATAACTTCATTTTGCTGTATCTAGGTCTGCAGTCTATAACTGCTGGCAAGCTGGCAGTAATAATTGAAGGATATTTTGATTAATTTAATACATGTAGCTGTACAGTGATATAACAATGATACCTGATTTGTTGGCTTTGGGTTTTGTGTAAACAGAATAAAACATTTTATTCTAACCTTTAATTATAGTTCAGCAAGGCTCTGTTACAATTACATTCCCAGCTCATAAGCATCGTTAGTCAGCATGCTACAAGATTGTTGTACATGTGCTGATTATCATAGTGTCTGTAGTGTTTACATATATGCATGGTTTGTCTGCAGATCTTGAAGGAGAATGCTCCTGCCTGCATGTCACTCACACACTACACAGAACTCGTGGACAGCAAAGGTAGAATTGTGCAGGGTGTGCTGATGGTTTCTTTTTGTGCCATTTATTTTTTTAACTGGTGCACAATTAATACACAATCATTAGCTCATTTCCCTCCAGCCTTCATGCTGTTTTTGATAGATCTGGATTTTTTGTCATCTGTGTGTTGGAGAGAAGGCAAGTATTTGAAGCTGCCATTTTGTGGACATGGGTAGTGAGGAAGGGTCTGGCAAAAGTTAAGATGATTTGGATGATAGTTCTGAGCCAGAAATTGACAAAGAAGGAAAGAGGAAGACATGTGTGGAAGTGAGTGCAGTGTGACAAGTTAAACATATTCCTTGGACTGTTAGATTTCTGAAACTAGAGGCAAACATGGCGAAGCCAGTAGGGGGTAAACTTGTTTTCATGTTTGAGGAATGTGTGTGTGTGTGCGTGTGTGTGTGTGTGTGTGTGTGTGTGTGTGTGTGTGTGTGTGTGTGTGTGTGTGCGTGCATATTTGTTGGTATGAGTGCGGGAGTACTTGCATTGAGTCACTTTGTGAGAATTTTGCACTATATAAGTACAATTCATTATTATTATTATCATTATTTGAGAGACAGAATATTCCCACCAAGCTAAATTTAACTACACACAGAAAAATTAATTATGAATTTTTTAGTGAGGCCAGTGGTGCACATCCCCGGCGGCCCAAACTTACTTGGTAGGAATTGAGTTAAAATTGTGTGTGTGTGTGTGCGTGTGTGTGTGAGACGGTGTGTGTGTGTGTGTGTGTGTGACGGTGTGTGTGAGACTCTGTGTGTGTGTGTGTGTGTGTGTGTGATGCGTTGGTGATGTATTTTAATTTGATAAATATTGGTACTCTCATGTGGCTATTTTCCAGAATGACAAATTGTTTTGTTTGTTACAGGCATTGTCTTGATGTCAGGACAGTATGACGACAAAGTTCTGGTGAGTTTGATAGTGTTTACTACACAAGTTGCGATTTTCAAATGGAGCATCACTTCATTCACATTCAGAGTTAGAGCTTTAAAAATGTTTCCCCCACATTGTCAGCCTGCATCAAGTTACTTCCTTTAACCTTTGACATACTTCACTGACAAACTTGCATGCCGTACATTGATCGACGGTCCAAACACACCCATGCTTTTAAAGAAGGAAAAATGCAATTGCAGAATGGCTGCATTTCACACACACGTGCGCGCGCGCACACACACACACACACACACACACACACACACACACACACACACACACACACACACTTGATATTATACTGTTTCTGATTGCCCCTTTTCTTATTTCTGCTCTGCGCTATGGAAATGATAGAATACATCAAACATTTGATGCATGTCTACCTGATTAGGCGCTGTGTATTTGCACTTAATTGATCTGTCGATGTATTTCTTTTTAATCCAGAAACGCGAGGAGGCTCTGATGGTGGTGCAGCTGATGACTATCTACTATGGGAAGAACACACCGAGATTTGACAGAGTCTACGAGTTCAACCACAAACCAGATTCATTTGATTACAACGTTTTGATAGATGACTGCAAGAATCTTTATGCCAACAAAGCAGAGTAATATATTCTGTGACTTTTCACACCCAGCACAAAAGGGCAGTTTGCTCTCCCTCTGTGATTGTTATCTGTCAGTGGTATAGGAGTCTTTGTCTTGTTCAATGTGTTATTGGAAGAGATTGAGGGTTCAGCTTCATGTAGTGATGCCCACCGTGTAGAAGTTACACTGTCAAACTGTGATTGGGAAAAACAAACAGAAAACAACACCAAACAAAAAAATTAAGTACATGTATCAATACATTTGTCAGACATACAACACTGTGGAAAACTTTGCATCAAATGCACTTGATCCGTGCATCAGAATCAAGTCACTTGGGACACAATATGTGTTATCTGAAACCATTGTGGTGACTCGGGTTTGTGTACACGTTTACGTGTACACGTTTTATGCACATATAAGTGTACCACATACCGAGCAGAAATGGTTGGTTGGTTGTGGACTGAACACCAACTGGACAGCGCTGGGTGGCTATGTTTTAGTGACTTAGTCACTTACGGACGCATAAAGCCAAAGAAAGTCATACTTCTCTAATACAGTCGAACCTGCCAAGGCGGTCACCTGTATAAGCCAAACCACTGTCTAACCTGGTCACCCCAGAGGATCCCCTGCCACACTAACTGTTGACATGACACCCTGGATAACCCGGTCACCTGTCTAAGGTGGTCAGTTTGACCCAGTCCCTTGAGTGACCGCCTTACACAGGTTTGACTGTAATTATTAGAAGCGACTAAGTCACTAAGAAAATGTTCACAGTCACCAAAAGGAACATCTTTTCATTTGGCAAAACGCATTAGAGCTTTGCAGGCGGCAGTTTTTCTGGCAAGAACTTACTATGAACATAGAGCGGATGTTCACAGACCATTCTCTTTTCTTCATGTTTGGGGACAGTGTTACAGTGTGACGTGAGGTTTGTTTAATGCAAGACTAAACTGCATGAAACGCAGTACATGTACCGGTATCAAGGTGCATTTTTGGTATGTTCAGAGAAAAGCAGCGTATACAATTTACAAGTGCACAGTATCTATCCTTTGTATTTTCTCAGTGGTCAGGCTTTAGTTATTAGAACACTGTATATAAGAGAGATATGCCTGTTCCTTGTGAATGAATTGGTGTTTTTTGTATGTGCATATGAATAATCCTGAAATAAAATGTGGAAATTTATCTGTGTGTGTCGCTTCTTGGTCTCTCAGTTTAACAGTAACTTCTAGTTTGTTACGTTTCTCAGGTTCATGTGAGAGAAATGCTGTCTTGTCACTTGATCAGTGGGGTTTGGGGAGCTGTGGACACATTGTGATTGAAGTGAAAGCAGAAATCTGAATTGGAGTTAGACTGGTAGTTTTACAAGTTGGGATAAATTGGTTTCATCATGACAGTGATGAAATTAAATTCAAGAGAAGGGGCGGTCAAGATGGAATGAATTTAGAAAAAAAAAAAAGGCGGCCTGTAAAATATCAGATGTGCCCACACACAGTCATGTACCGCATTGTTCAGGAAATGGTCTCTTAGTGTTTATGTTCCTGCCACAGAGGACTGACTGTGGTTTCTGCAGCTGCTCCGTACTTTTATAACCAATGGCTGTTGATGCAATAGGAGGAGTTAGTTGATTGACGTGGCGCGTGTTCACCTGTCGCAGTCAAGGAGGAGGGCTTTCAGTTAGCGAGGAAGTATGGTCAGGGTGAAGTCAGTGATTCTGCCCTAGCTTAACGAGCAGGATGATTGATCGATTGACATCTGATCACTAACAACCTTCCGGTGCAGGGGCCCAAAGCGACATCCCGGTATTTCATCAAATTCGATATGAAACGTCATCACGAAATGACGTCATCATGTCATGCACACTACTGCTTATCGATTAGCAGTGACACTCCGTCCAAGCACCTCATTGCCCCCCATCCCCCGGAACACGGGCGCCCTCAAGCGGTTTGAGAATGGAAAAGGGGGTAATCCGCTTCGGAAAGGAGTGTTTAAAAACTAGGAAGTCCACAGATGGATTGGTTGGACTCTCAAATTCGACAGCATGCCCTCACTACGTGGGAGATCGGTCGCGTCTCGAAGTACACGTGGCTTGCTCAGAAACATGGACGGCGGTGTTCTGACCTGAACTGACTTGTTCGCTGTAAACTGAAAGCGTAAACAACCACTGCTGGCGCTAGGTTTGATGGATGTGAGTACTCAAGAATAAACAACTTTGTTTTGATCCTTCACCTGCCCCCTCCAAATAAATAAATAAATAATGAAAAATGAAATAAAATAAAATAGATAATGTTGAAGAAAAATAATAAAATGAAATTCGTATGCGCGGGCGCGCACACACACACATACGCACACGCACGCGCGCACACACACACACACACACACACACACACACACTGACACACACACACCGTCACACACACTGGCACACACACATACACACAAACTGGTTTGTGACGTGCTTAGACCTGAACGAAGGACAGACGCCATAAACGTATTCAATATTATTATTATTATTGCTTTTCTGCTTTGCTAACTAGAACTAGCCAGCGTCAGGAATAAGCAGCTGAAAATGAAAACTTCAATTTACTTTCAAGGCAGACATGATTGTAGTCAAATTTGGCTTCTCAGTCTTCTTTGAGGTTTTAATTGACATGCATATAAAGCAAAACCAACTACTCCTCACAAACGAGTGAGGA
>JACVVK020000017.1:380000-402500 GCA_018292915.2 Batillaria attramentaria | reverse complement strand
TTAAACTCCCAAACACCCACCCACCCCCGTCTTTGATATCACCCATACGTGGTGGAAAAGGACGTTAAACTCCCAAACACCCACCCACCCCCGTCTTTGATATCACCCATACGTGGTGGAAGAGGACGTTAAACTCCCAAACACCCACCCACCCCCGTCTCTGATATCACGCATGTGTGGTGGAAAAGGACGTTAAACTCTCAAACACTCCCCCAACCCCACCCCCATCCGCACCCTCTAGTAGCCCTGGCACTCATGCATGACACCTCGTGACAGCCGGATTAACCGTGTGACTGACGTGACCTTGAAGTTTTTAAGGTTCACACTGCACTCAGCGAAAAAAAAAAAAAAAAAACCCAAAAAACACCCTTTGAATCTCACCAAGCGAAATAATCCATAAACCTAAACAGATAATTCTGAAAACTGACGCATTAAAGTTAAACTGAAAGTCTTGCGAAGCAAATTTTGTTTTCAACGCGCAAGCGCGTGAGTCCAGCTCTGAAATGAATGAACAAACCCATTCATGAGTAGAGTTCCTGCAAATCCGGAAACGCCCAAAGAGACTGTTGTGTCTGTTATGAACGAAATGGCCATTGGATTTTTTCTTCTATTAAAAAAAAAAGAGATCTTAAACAATTCCATGGCGGACAAGTTTGAATTTCATGCGTTTTCAAATTCAAATTACGTTGTCTACGTGGTCATTTTTTTGTCAAAATCATTTATTCATTTATTTTCGGTTGTTTTAAATCTCTTTCACGTTGTTGATACAAAAATTGGACCACTGTGCAGTGCTACATCATCAAATAAAGCTATTGTTTGCGTAGATTCATTTGTTAATTGATTATCTGAGAATGTTTAAAGAACCTCCCAGAAGAAGGATGAAGAATGGAAATGTGGATGACCTGCAGTTCTTATTGTTTTTTGTTGTTTTATTTTTACTTCAAACTTGACTCTTGCTGCATTTCTATTTTTATTTTGACTTTTCTCTTTAGTTCAATATCATTTTTAGCCAGAGTTCTTGCGTTGCGGTGGGGAGCCGGGTTGGCCGAATGGTAGAGCGTTGGACTTATAATGCTCGGGTAGTGAGTTCGTATCCCGGTTGGGGCCAAATATTTTTGCTGGCTTTTTCATCGTTGTCCCGTCTTTGATATCACCCTTACGTGGTGGAAAATGACGTTAAACCCCCAAACACCCACCCACCCTCTTGCGTTGGGTGCCACTGCTTCCGACGTACTGACGTATAATTTGAACAAGATAATAATAATACTACTAATGAGTATTGTATAGGCGCTTTACCCAGTTTCATGAATCGGCTCAAAGCACCGCGAACTGAACCCAACACGCACGCTCACGTGAATCACACGCATTCTCTCACACACTGGACACGATAAACACAGTACAATCACGGGGTGCGAAGGGTCAGCTCGGCTATTTAAATTTTGGAATTTAGATTTGCATTTATTTTTCAAATTTGGTGGGCTGAACATTCCCAAAGCAGAGGGGGAGGAAGCCGGAGTACCCGGGGAGAACCCCCCCGAGGATCGGCCCGAATGAACGGTGCCACATAAGAGAAGGAAATATTTTTTGCTTCGAGTGGGACTCGAACCCCTGACCTCTTGCATTGGTGATAAGTCTCTCAGCCACTACACCACCGACCCCCCCTTGGATGGCCAACCTTATGACGTATTAATGTATCAATACATTTTCTGGTCTTCTAATGGACACGCTACCACAAATCTGCCCACACACTACCGAAAATGGGTGAGGTGGCCATTAAAAATAGCCTGCCCAATACTGACCACTTCCCCCTTTCCGAAACTGATTATGAAGATACAGATTCACAAACTGTTACCCCCCGCGGGCAGAGTAACAACCTACGAGGGGTCAAGTGACACGGATGTTACGCGGTCAACAGCGCCTAATTTCTCTAATTTCAGGGAGCGACCTCTCATGATTCATCAAATCCTTCACTCGGACAGCCCCAGTCAGCCAGTGTCCGTTGTTCGGTGACCGGTCACGTGACTTCCGGACGCACGTCGGAGTGCATATAAGAAAGATGAGGGTATCTATCCATACCTCCAGATCCCGACTGACCTCAAGGTAATTCTGCACACCTTTCAGTTGTTTTCTGATTTTCGTATTTAATCGGAAAGGATCGTTGATTTTAGCACGAATGTAACTCGGCTTTGGACGTATGACACTTTTGCACGGCTAGGAGTGGACATTACTTTTGATTCAGTTTTTAGTTCTCCAAGGTAAATCAAATTAATTTTTTATAACTTTTGCGGACATTAATTTTGATTTAGTTTGTAATTCTCCAAGGTAAATCAAATTAATTTTTTATAACTTTTGCGGACATTAATTTTGATTTAGTTTGTAATTCTCCATGGTAATTCAAATTAATTATCATAACTTTTGTCCTTTTTTCGGAGTATAAACTTTGCTTTTAAACAGGTAGGTAGGTAGGTAAAGGTTAGGTATGGGGAAAAGAAATTCGCCAACATGGATTGCATCTTGAAAATGTTTGGAGAAGGGAAAAAAATGGAAAAAAAATGGACGTCGCTACGTGAACAGCATAGATGAGGCGGACATTACAGAATATCTGATTTGAAAAAAAAATCAAAACCTGCGAGCATCAGTCTATGAACCTAAACGCTTTGAACGTGTCCAAACATCACGAATGTCAGCAGGCCAGCCATAATGTCACCGTCAACAGTGAGATTCTAATCAGAAATCAGAAAGTCCATCTCATGATAGACTCGACTGACGTGCTTCGTTCTTTTCTTGCCATTTTACCACAGATTTTCATTGCAACCGACTGGTCTAGTAGTAGTTGCATTTCGTGTTGAGGAGCAAACCGTTGCAAACTTCCAAAATCAGAAAAAAGAATTATGAAACTAAACTGAAACTTAATTGAGAACGAATCTGAAAGCAGATTAATCCTAAATATTCGACACTCTGTTCTGGACAGAAGACGTGAAAACTCAGTGTACCCAAATGCTTACCTCTCAGATTCGAGGAAATAAGATTTTCGTGGTTCGTATACATACATGTAAACGAATTGTTTTGACTCTCGTGCGTAAGTTGTAACAAAGTGAGTCTGTTTTGTAGCCCTCAGTCGTCTGTTTCGTCTGTCTGCCGCCTGTTTGTCATCTGTCTGTTTGTCTGTCTGTTGTTGTTGACGTCGTTGTTTTGTCGTTTCTGTTGTTACTTTTTCTTGAGGCAATAGTAATCGCCTTAGTATAGGCGCCTTATCCCAAATATTTGGCTCAAAGCGCCGCGAGTTAAACCCATGACGCAGGCTCACGTGAATCACACGCATTCTCTCAAACACTGGACATGAACAAATAACGATCACGTGTTGCGAAGGTTCAACTCAGCAACTAAGTTTCAGAATTTTAGAAGTGCGGGTTTTGTTGTTGTTGTTTTTTGTTTGGGTTTTTTTGTGTGTGTGCGGACTGAACATTTCCAAAGCAGAGGGGGGAGGAAGCCGGAGTGCCCGGAGATAACCACTAACGGTCACCCCTTATGAACGTTTTTTTTTTTTTTTTAAATTAAAACTTGTTTTGCAGAGAGCTGACGCAATGGCACTGGGAAAGTTGAGCTGCTGTCTGCTGCTGGTGGTCGCCTTGGCTTCGGCCAACGGCTCACCCATGATGCTCACACCGGGCTTCATGGGCCTCATGGGGATGCACGGTTTTGGAATGGGAATGGGGGGCATGATGCCGAGCAACGCCGGTGTCAGCTACAAGAACGGGGCCAGTACTTCCACGGCCGCCTCCTCCATGTACCCCGACCTGCTCAACGCTGAAATGCCTGAAGGTGATGACGATGACAATGATGATGACGCTGATTGCGACGACGACGATGATGATGATGATGATTATCATCTATCTCTCTCTCTCTCTCTCTCTCTCTCTCACTCTCTCTCTCTCTCTAACAACCACTTGACACTAAAAATACAGACAGAACATTGAAAAGTACGCGAAAGAAATATACACAAATTGTCTTCTTCTTCTTCTTCTCTCTCTCTCTCTCTCTCCCCCCAAACACCCGGCAGTGAACTAGATGGCCGGCTTAGGATTCCAGTCCAAAAATCAACAACAACATTTGTCCCAATATTTTCCCAGTGTTCGCATGTTTGAAATCACTCTTGTGGTCGACAAAAGATGTAAACCAAAACACGGACACATCCACCCTGAGCGTTTGCATTTTTTTCTCTTTTTTTTCTCTTCTCTCTCTCTCTCTCTCTCTCTCTCTCTCTCCCTCCCCAAACACCAGGCAGTGAACTAGATGGCCGGCTTAGGATTCCAGTCAAAAAAATCAACATCAACGTGTGTCCCAATATTTTTCCAGTGTTCGCATGTTTAAAATCGGTCGACAAAAGATGTACATCAAAACACGGACACATCCACCCTCAGCGTTTGGATTTTTTCCTCTCTCTCTCTCTCTCTCTCTCTCTATTTCTAAATTTCTGTTCTCTGACAGAACCCAACATGCTGACCAGCTCTCAGCAAATCTTCACTCCCGAGGGACAACTGTTTGAAGGATTCTCCATCACCGTCCGCCCAGCTGGCTCAGACATGGCTGGACAGGATATGGTGCGTTGAACTTCAAGATTGACAAGTCTACTTACCTCATGCCTCCTCCTATTCTCGAAGTTCTTTCAAGACAGTGAGCTGTGCTCATGTTTAGAGCCTGAACTTGGGTCTGCAAACATTCGACCCCAATTTCAGTCTGCGCCCGCCTGCTCAGTGATCTCTCAATCCCGACGCGATACCCGCTGCAATCAGACCACTCCTTTGTTAAGGTTACGGTAGCGTCTATCACGGTGCTACTTGCACAGTTACAACATCCCACTGGCACTGGCACTGAGTCAAGAATGACAGGCTACAGACCACTAAGAGCTTCCGGGTCATGTAGTAAGAACTACGCTTAATATAGTACAAAATGTTTGCCCCTTTTAAAATTTGTATGCAGAGTAAAAAATAAAAAAATAAAAAAGGCAGTCTGGGGCTTTTTCTTGGTTTTGTAAATAAGTTTCATGCCAGGTAATAGTAAAATTAGGGGAAAAACGAGCCTGGCTTGTGCACTATTTGTATTCATGCGCGGCTGGCACATGAGCCTGCAGACGACAGAGGAATGAGGTGGTACGTGGTCGCTGCTAACATTGCCAAAAGACGGAATATTGTAATTTGTTAAAATTTGCTCTACACATGAGTCTTTGGTTGCCGGATTTTTGTGAAGTTTTTGGTGAATTTTAAAGCATTTCTGTATGCAATGTTATGTGTAAGAGGAATATATAGCGTTTTTCTCGAAATTTCCATCTGTGTTCTGTAGCCGAAGTAACACTGACCCGACGCGAATATCACGAGGAGTTAGTGTTGCGGCACGGTTAGCCGCTCATCAGGAGAATTTAAATTTTCAGCCGGCTTGCACAGCCTGTAGACCGCAGAACATCGTATTCGGGTGTGTGTGTGTGTGTGTGTGTGTGTGTGTGTGTGTGTGTGTGTGTGTTTGGGGGGGGGGGTTAACGTCCTTTTCCACCACATACGGGTGATATCAAAGACGGAGCAACGATGAAAAAGCCAGCACAAATATTTGGCCCTAGCCGGGATACGAACTCACGACCCGAACATTAGAAGTCCAACGCTCTACCATTCGACCACCACCCCGGCTCCCCCATCGTATTCGGAGCTCGACTGATCATTAAGATGGTGATCCAATGTATATGATGTATGTTTTCTAAAAACTGGGACCGAAGGCAGAGTCCACTGAGTTCTTGATTAGGGATGCCATCATGCAATACGTATACATCAGCATGTGTGTTTTCAATTTGGGACTGGGGACAGAAAAAAAAAATAAAAAAAAAATAAAATAAAATGACCTAAACGACTGGAAAACCTTTTAAACTAGTATATGCAGTTAAAATATACATGTACAGCTAGAAGTTACTTGTACTAAGACTTAGGAGGTGTTGTTTGCTTGTTTGTTTACTTGTTTGTTTTGTTTTCTTGTTATTTCTTTGTCTTTCTTGTCTGCTTTTTTTTTTCTTTTTCTTTTGTGTGTGTGTGTGTGTGTGTGTGTGTGTGTGTGTGTGTGTGTGTGTGTGTGTGTGTGTGTGTGTGTGTGTGTGTGTGTGTGTGTGTGTGTGTGTGTGTGTGTGTGTGTGTGTGTGTGCCTTATCCATATTTTTCTATTTGCGCATAGTTGTGTGTTTGTCTCTTTTTTTCTTTGTCCATTTATTTGTATGAGAAGAAGAATAATAAAGACCAAAAAAAAAAAAAAAGAAAAAAAAAAGATGGTGATCCACATGCGCAGTTGTTCTACAACATAAGCTGGGTTCTGTAAAGTATAGTTAAACATGGAACATGAGCATTTAACCCGTTTTTCTCTGCTTCTTTTTTCTTTCAGCATGGAATGCACGGTATGGGCTTCGGACCTCTAATGGGAGGCCTCGGCTACGCAGGTCTTGGTGCCGGCTACGCAGGTCTCGGCGCCGGCTACGCAGGTCAGGGCGCAGGCTACGCAGGTCAGGGTGCAGGCTACGCGGGTCTCGGCTATCCCGGCCTGCTCGGTATGGGCGGCCAGGGCATGCGTGGGATGAGCCGAGGTCTTGAGGCGACGCTGGAGGTGAGGCTGCCCCCCAACCAACCCGCACTCAATGTCTTCCTCGTGTTCTTGGAGTCTTCCCGCCAGGGTCAGGCTGGACAGGCCGACCACTGCTTGCCTGAGCGCCAGGGTGCTGTCCTGACCGGGTAAGAGTGCGTGGTTCCCCAAAAAGACATGAATGATGTCAACGCAACCTAGTCATGTAGTTTGTAGCCGAAAACATCCGTTGTACTGTAGTCTAAAACCTCAGGAGTTGCTGTTCAGGCATTTCACGTCCTGCATAAAGGCCTTGTCAAACGTAGAGTGCCGGCGAGGCACCCGCTTGTGTCTTGCTCGGGGGTTGCGGTCATACGTTGCAATACACTTTGGCTACCAGCTGCACCGCCGGCCCGGCGCTCCAATACACAAAGCATGGTCAGCGGCGACTTGCTGGCGTGGCGAGGAAAAATAGGGCCGTGCTCTATTCATTGGCGTCGCGGCGACGTCTGCGGGGAGTGCCCGCTACAAGCGGATTTAATTGGCTCTGAGGGCATTTCGCCGCTGGTAGGCCTGCAGAATCTGCGTGTGAGGACCCCTTAAGGGTGGTATCAGAGTTGCCGCGGTGATGTTCTGCTGTTGTACTAATTTTTTGAGAGAAAAAAATTCTGATCTTTCATCCCATTCCTGGGAAATGCTGGTGGTTCAGGTTCTCACGCGATAAAACCGATAGGGGTGAGCGGTGGTCTAATAGGTAGCGCGTCGGATTTAGCCGCTGCGCTACTGAACGGCCGTCACCAATGTCATGGCGATGAAGCGTGGGTTCGAGCCCAGGTAGAGCTTGTGATATGTGATACCGGTTTTTCCTGGTTGCCGGGGTTGCGGTCATGCGTTGCAACAATCATCGGGGGTTTCTCTCCGGGTTATCCGGCTTTCCTCCCCCAGCAAAATTGTAAAAAATATAGGATAGGTATTGGGTGGCGCTGCACCTCGGCGACGCGCTTCCCCCGGGGGAAGCAGCCCGAATTTCCCGAAAGGGATAATAAAGTAGCAAAAAACAAACAAACAAACAAACAAACAAACAAACCCCCAAAACCAGTAACGTGTCTCCGTGTAGTCATTGCTGAGGCTGTCCCAGATGATCTTGCAGTTAGTTTGGTTTTCGTTTGCTTGCACCAGACCCACCGATGAGCAGACCAACATGATGAACAGCGGCTTTGGCGCCATGGGCGGTATGCTGGGCGGTATGGGCATGCTGGGCGGTATGATGGGCCCGGGTATGGGTGGTGAGACCGACTTCGGAATCATCACTGAGATGACCGTCCAGGGAGGCACCAACGTCTTCGAGCTGACCTCTCTCGGACCCTTCACTGACTTGAGCCAGCTTGCCGGCCGTGGAGTTGCTGTAAGTTGATAAATTCCCATCGTGATCTGGGCCCGTATGTAAAAGTCGAGGTTAATTTAACCCACGGCTACGGGCCTAACCCAGACTAGGACAAAAGAACCCCAACAGCAAAATTAAAAACAAAAGAAAGCGAAGAAAGGAAGGAAAAATCCTTCTGTAACGGCTTAGGCACCTTGCTGGAATGGACCCGATTCTTGATTTAAAACAAAAATCGACAGAAAATTTAACCCTAGAGCTAGTTTAGTTCGAGGTTAGACTCTAACCCGGGACTAAAAGCCCTAACCTCCACTATTACGTGCGGGCCCAGGTATTATTTGATTCTTCTCTCAGTCCCTTTTCCCGTAACACTTTACTTTAGTTGGTCTTGGTGGCTGTTCTGGTTGTTGACTTATTCAGGGCTTTACTGGAATCCCAGTGAAAGAGTATTTCATATGGCGTCGCAGGGTTTCATCTTTCTCATGATGGTGTTTGTCATTCATATCATGCAGTCTGAACTTCCCTCACAACAGTTATTGGTATAAAAAGAAATACCAACAGTGAGTGTATCTTTTTTATATTTTGTATCGGTAATACACATTCAGCGGCAGTACATTTCTAGTCCTTTGATTAGATTTTGTCAGTTGCTCTTCTCTTCTCTTGGGCCTAGATAAGCTTAGCTTACTTAGTTTAGGTTAGCATAGCTTAGGTTAGCTCAGCTTAGCCTAACCTAACCTATGCTAGCCCGGTGGATGGAGTCTGTGATTTTGAATGTGCGATAATTGTAATAGCTATTCTAATTGATACATATTATTAAAACGGAGATTGTTTTACGTGATATTTGATAAATAGAAATCTTTATGTTAATTCTAGTGTGTATCGTGGATTACTTTATGTATTTCTTATGTCCACCACACCTGAATTTCCCGCTAATAAAGATGTATTTGATTTGATTTGATTTGATTAGCACCGTTATCGTTCTGCTTCAGCTGGTTGAGGACGTGATGATTGGTGTTGACGGTAAGCCTTACGCTGCCGGCAAGGACTTCCAGATACTCTTCTGCGGAACCTTGGGCTACGACCTCGAGCCAATCCTTCTGGGCAACTAAACAGTGAGCACCGCTCTCAGCCTTGACGTTGAGAATTTGCCCAGCAACCACCACAACAAGCCTTACAGCCGGCGGACAGCAGTGAATCTTCCAGCAGTGACATTGCCGAACTAACAAAACACACACATGTATTTTTGGTCAATATATAAGAACTAAGAGGGAAATAACAAGCATGCAAAGGAGGAAAAACAGCGAAATTAGCAAAAAGGCAACTAAGTAATATGTATGTATGTATGCATCCACGCAAACAACTTCTGCTGCCTTTAACTCTTTCCTCAAAGCAGACTACCTCATTATGGCCAATCGGGAATGGTGAAGAGAGGAGGGATTTCTTTTTTAACGTTTTTCTTTTTTCGGTTTAATGACAAAGAAGTCCTGAGACAGAATGTCTAAGAGGCGAAAATGGCTCTGAACAACGTGTCCATATGCTTCAATTTGTTGTGACAGACTCAGGAAACATTATCACTTGTTATTCCATTTGATAGTTTGGAGCTTCTTTTCCTGCAGTTTTATTCAAATGTGATGAACTGATGTGATGAAGTCTTCGTAAAACGTTGAATCATTCTTTTATGACTATCATTCTGAACTATAGATATCATATTGTTGTACAGCGTTTTGTCATATTGCTACGCCCCAGCTTTGAAACAAATATTAAAGGACTTCTTTCTTCTTTTATGCATTTGGAATGGTGTTTATTTTCTGTTTTGAATGGTGATGTTTACTGTATGAAGCAGACGTCTTGGAAAGTGAGTGAGACCTCTACAGTATTTTCATAAATAAATGTGAATTTCAAAACCCGGCTACTTGTTTGTCAGTCGAAGGTCACCTTAACTGAAAACTCGCCTTGACCATGTACGTTTTCAAAGTGAGTGTTTTGTTTTTGTTTTGTTTTTACTTTCCAACTGGTAAACCCTGACCAGATCTGCAAATATGTCTGTTCAACAACTCAACAGTGATTCTATGCGACTTTGCTTGTGTTTTGCTTCACAGCCAAAACATCACATTTCGCTACACGTCATAACGAATACGTTTTACATACAGACTCGCATGAAATTACTTGAAAGTAGGCTACATCACATGACCTCGCCGGTGCGATGTTTTACGTGATATGTAACATTACGCAATCTTGCATTTCATCGCATACATTACAGCCACAAACCACATTTAACATGCGTCCCCATGGGCATTCCATTTCCTGTTGCTGAAACTCAGATCTGCATATATATTTGTGTTCAACAGACTAACAGTCATTCTATGCGACTTTGCTTCTGTTTTGCTTCACAGCGAAAATATCGCATTTCACAACATGCCATGGCAAATACATGTACGATTTACATACCGGCTCATATAAAATGAAATTATTTTAAAGTAGGCTACAACACATTACCTCGCCGGTGCGATATGTTACCTGATATGTAACAATGTTGCATTTCATCACTGACATATTTTACAGCCGTATCCTACATTGACCATGCGTTCCCAGTTCCATTTCCTGTTGTTGAAACTCGGCCGGCAGTCAGCCAAAGGTGACATATCATGGAACAAGATGCATATAAATTTTTGAGTCATTAATATAAAAAAGCAACAATAAAAAACCAAGAACAAAGTCCCATAAAAAACAACAACAAAACAACAAGAAGAAACACACACACACACACACACACACACACACACACACGCACAAAACATAAGGAACACACACACACACATACACACACGCCCCCTCCACCCGCCGGCGTGTGTCATCACGCGCGACCTCTCCTTGGTACAATACAGTGCGTGACGACTTGCGGACCGCCAAGCGTGAACGTCGGAGAGCAGAGAGGAGATGTATGACCACAGGTTTGACAGTTCATAAGCAAATGTATTCGGCAGCCAAAAAGCACGTGAGTAACATCATTGTCAAGGCCAAGTCGGCCTTTTTCAGTGCTAAGATCTTGGCTAGCAAGTCCAGCAGAGAACTGTTTAACATCACTAATCAGTTGCTGGCCCGTAGCACCTGTACTCCACTTCCTTCTGTGTACCCGATGTCTCAGTTACCCTCCTTGTTTGCGAACTACTTTGTCAATAAGGTAAAGACGATCCGTGCCGGACCTGACTCTCAGATCCGTACTCCATCTTCCTCAGGTGAGACTGTCTTCAGTGGAACACCATTCTCTGTTTTTCAGCCGGTTAGCGATGTTGACATCCGCAAACTCATTACCAAAACCGCTCCGAAATCTTGTGAACTGGACCCAATGCCCACAGCTCTGCTTGTTGAGTGTATTGATCATGTACTACCTGTGTGATAAATGATACGTTGTCATCAGGGTCATTTCCATTGATCTTCAAGAGAGCAGTCGTTAAACCACTTCTGAAAAAGCCGTCTCTTGATCGGAACGAACTAAAAAATTACCGTCCAGTGTCCAATCTTTCGTTTCTTTCCAAGATTTTGGAAAAAAAAAACTGTGCTGTCTCAGCTTTTAGGTTACTTAAACAGTCACAACCTCCTCAGTGTCACGCAGTCTGCATACCGTCCGCGTCACAGCACAGAAACTGCTCTGTTGAAGATTATGGATGACCTGTTGTCTGCCCTTGACGATAGCCACATCGCTGTGCTGACCTTGCTCGATCTATCAAGTGCTTTTGACACCATTGATCATTGTATTTTGATCAACCGTCTTCAGTCCGTTTTTGGCATTCGTGGATCCGTGTTATCATGGATTGAATCATACCTCTGGAAGGACACAGTCCATTGTCGTCGACGGTCTTTATTCTGACCCTTTACTCCTGGTTTTCGGTGTACCACAGGGGTCAGTCCTCGGCCCGGTGCTCTTTATAATGTACACCCAGCCTCTCTCTCAAACTATAAGCAGTCACTCAGTTTCACATATTTCATATGCTGATGACACCCAGCTCCATGCCCATGGTCCTATGAGTCAAGCTTGCACAGTTGTTCAGGGTCTCGAAGAGTGCATCTCAGATGTTAAATCATGGATGTCTACCAACAAACTTAAATTAAATGACGATAAGACCGAAGCACTGCTCATAACCTCCCAACGCAACTCCACGTCCGAGGCTCTTCCTCACTCCATGTATGTTGACAGCACGTCCATTGACTTTTGCCTGTCTGCGAAAAATCTTGGCGTCATCATTGACTCACATCTATCAGTGAAGCTCCATGTGCTCAATGTCTGTGAGGCTGCATATTGTGAACTTAGGTGTATCAGTTCCATGCGGCATCTTCTGTCTACTGATGCTACCAAAACGCTAGCTTGTTCCTTTGTCCTCTCCCGTTTAGACTACTGCAACTCATTACTCTCAGGCTGCCCTTAGTACCTCATAGCTTGTTCCTTTGTCCTCTCCCGTTTAGATTACTGCAACTCATTACTCTCAGGCTGCCCTCAGTACCTCATAGCTTGTTCCTTTGTCCTCTCCCGTTTACACTACTGCAACTCATTACTCTCAGGCTGCCCTCAGTACCTCATAGACCGACTTCAGAAAGTCCAGAATAACGCAGCTCGTCTGGTGCTGAAAGCCCGTAAGACCGACCACGTCACTCCTCTTCTCCGCACACTCCACTGGCTTCCAATCACTGCTCGCATCCATTACAAAATCCTGTCTCTGACCTTTACCTCTCTGTTTGACTGTGGACCTCTCTATCTCTCTGAACTCTTACACATCTACACCCCTTCCAGACAGCTGCGTTCCTCATCCGACTCACGAATTCTCACTATTCCAACCGTGAGAACAAAGTCCTTCGGCCAGCGCCGTTTCTCCTTCCAAAGCCCGGTCCTCTGGAACAGCCTCCCCCAGGAAATACGGCACAGTCAATCTGCCCAGTCCTTCAAACACGCCCTTAAAACGCATCTGTTCACATCAGCCTTCACATAAATGATTCAGCCCGTTCCCATCACCAACCCGTTGTCTTTGCAGTGTGTATGATGGATGTAGGTGTGTATCGGATGTTGGTATGTATGTAGGTGTCAGTGCTTGTTTGTATGACTGACTGTATGTCTGACTATATGTATGTAGTGTATGTATCTATGTATGTACGCTTTTTATTCGCATTTATTTAGTTGATTATTTATCTATTACTCAGTTATGTGTTTATTTATCACCTTTTGTATACATTTGTAAAGCGCCTAGAGCCCCGGCTCCGGAGATTAGGCGCTATAGAAATCCTCATCATTATTATTATTATTATACACACACACACACACACACACACACACACACACACACACACGCACGCACGCACGCACACACTGCTTGTTCATTTTTTTTCTTTCTTTGTCGATCGCATTACACCACATTTAAACCCCGGGTAGGACCATAAACGACAGCCGGCACTGTACGTAGA
This sequence comes from Batillaria attramentaria, assembly GCA_018292915.2. NCBI lineage: Eukaryota > Metazoa > Mollusca > Gastropoda > Batillariidae > Batillaria > Batillaria attramentaria. The sequence continues at coordinate 389,080 of JACVVK020000017.1, read as the reverse complement.
ATCGACAAATACGTGTGCACGGACGCAATATTCGTATCTATTTCAAAGCGCAGTTTTTAACGGATGTTCTAAAAACACACACAAAAAACAGGACGCCATGATGCTGTTTCCCATCATGTCACGCCACTTTTTTTCTTTTTTTTTTTCAAACTACTGTATATAATTTAGGCATTTTTGCATTATGTCTTTGACATAGATGATACAGGCCCTTCTACGTAAAATCCAACGGGACAGCACAGACTTTTAGTTCTGGTGGCTTCCTATCTGTAGGGGAGATAAACCTACTCCAGCCACATCACCTCCCTTGCACACTCTGGTACCGGGGGCCAGATTTTGTTACCGGCGATTCGAGCAAAACTCTCTCTCTCTCTCTCTCTCGTGTGTGTGTGTGTGTGTGTGTGTGTGTGTGTGTGTGTGTGTGTGTGTGTGTGTGTGCGTGCGTGCGTGCGTGCGTGCGTGCGTGTGTGTGTGTGTGTGTGGGGGGGGGGGGTATAGCCGAATGGTAGAGTCTTTGACTTCCAAGTGGAGCTAGTTTTACTCAAGACTCGAGCATCACACAGACAAACATTCTCAAAACAATACGATTATCGTATTGATGATCTTTGATATCGGCTACTATTGGAAATCTAAATAACACTTGAATGAACGTTTTATCACCATATGCTGAAATAATAAACTAAAATTCATTTTCGTATAGTGCAGACAGAACAAGAAAGCAGCAACAAATTCCAAAATAAAACAACATTAATAAACAAAGAAATAAAGACACATTTTTTATGAATTACAAACAAAAAACAAAATAAAATGGTAATGCCCAGAGTGAAAGTAATGCCAAGGTGCCGATCTGCATTTTTGGTTGTTTTTGTTTTTGTTTGTATGTTTTGTTACAGAGCGTATTATTATAGTTTCTTCCAGTGTTTGTAATCCTTTTGTATACTTTGTATTGCGTTTTCAGGTAATAATGACATTTAGTAATAGTAACTTCACGGTACATGTACGCTAAGGTACATGTATCTGTTTTGTGACAGGCCGATGGCCTAAACAATAAAGTATTGCATTGAATTGAATTGAATTGAATTGAGTTTAGGTTGTGTGTGTGTGTGTGTGTTGTTGTTGTTGTTGTTTTTGTTTTTTTGTTGTTGTTGTTGTCGTTGTTGTTGTTTGTTGTTGTTTTTTTGGGGGGGGGGGAGGTGGGGGGGGGGGTCGTAACCAGAACCACGGGCGGAGACAGCTTTTGGTCATTTGAATATATAATTATTGAATATTATTGACTGGTGTTATTACATGTATTCGTTACGTGTTCTTTGCATCACATTTACGCGCTTAGCGGGTTGGTCGGCGGTCAGTGATAGATGCGCCGCTAGCGTGAATGTGTCATTTGTACTACTCGCGTATCGGCGGTCGGTGGTCTAGTGGTTAAGACTTCGCCACCAATGCGAGAGGTCAGGTTCGAGTCCCACTCGGGGCAAAGACTATTTCCTTCTCGCAAGTGGCACCGTTCCTTCTGGCCTAAGCCCATATCCTGCTTTGGAAATGTTCAGCCCACCAAATTTGAAAAATAAATGCAATTCTAAATTCCGAAATTTAAATAGCTGAGCTGACCCTTCGCACCACGTTATTGTAATGTGTTTATGTCCAGTGTGTGAGAGAATGCGTGCGCTTCAAGTGAGCGTGCGTGTTGCGTTCAGTTCGCGGCCCTTTGAGCCGATTCATGAAATTGGGTAAAGCGCCTATACAATACTCATTATTATTATTATTATTATCGCCGAGGTATGAACAGACCACCATCTTCAGACTACGAACTGGACACTGCAGACTGCGTGCCCACCTGTGCCGCCTTGGGCTGTCACACTCACCAGACTGTCCGTGCGGAACAGCCCCTCAAACCCCGGAACACATTCTGCAGTCCTGCCCCCTCTTCAAAGAAGCAAGGACACAACACTGGCCGAACGGAGCCACACTGGCAGAGAAACTCTGGGGCAGCAAAACAGACCTCTTGAAGACCACTGCTTATATAAAGACCACAAACCTAATCATCTGAGGCGGAGTCCAGAACAGGGAACGCAGAAGATGAAGAAGAAGAAGAATCGCCGAGGTTCTCTGGGTACTGGGCTTCGCCCCTCCTCTGCTTTGGAAATGTTCAGCACACGAAATGTGAAAATAAATGCGATTCTAACATTCCGAAACTTAAATAGCTGTGCTGACCCTTCGCACCACGTGACTGCGAGATTATGCGTGTGATTCACGTGAGCGTGCTTGTTGGGCTCAGTCTGAGGCGCTTTGAGCCAATTTACAAAAATGGGTTAAACGCCTATACAATACTCAGTTCTCATTACATTATTATTATACGTTTTGCCCATCCTGATTGTATGATGTTGCACACTTCCTTGAATGTAACCTGAAACAGGATTTTCATCTGGATTACCAGATTACGGGATACCGGATAGTTATTAATAGGTATGGATTGGCTGGAAGACTTATGTCGGAATTTACATCAAAGCGAATGAAGTGTTTGTAGTGCGAATCGGTTGTTGTCGAGTACGGCATAAGATACGAAAGAGTAAAGTGAGAGAGCCTGTGCTCTGTGTGTGTGTGCGTGCGTGCGTGCGTGCGTGCGTGCGTGTGTGTGTGTGTGTGTGTGTGTGTGTGTGTGTGTGTGTGTGTGTGTGCTTGACACAACAAGAGTGACACGAATGTCCAGAAGAAAAAAGAATAGCAAAGAAAAGAACAACAAACCAAAGAACAAAAACATCTTTCTTATCAACATTATATCTTTACCGACTGAAAATGGCCGTCAGTCACCATCAGATCTGGGACCTTTCAGTCAAATTCCTCTACTTCCTGTCACCGTACGAACGTCAACCAAACTTAAAAGCTTTCTAAAATGTTCTGTTCAGAATCGTGCTTAGGTGAGTCCCGCTGACCATTCGTCAAACTGACGTGTGGACCACGCAACTGGCGACAGATGCCTTTGGCCCTCCAGGCATTCTATAAATGGTCCGGACGGTCAGTCCGCTTTTCGTGTCGTTCCCAAACTTCAAGCTACACGGCCATTTGCGGCCCACACGACACCAAACCAAGGTGAGCCAGACCTAGCAATCCGTCGTGAATTTACATCGACATTACATTTACATCGTCGAAACAAACCCTGATGAAATTTTTTTGGAAGTTTTGGGTGAATTTGTTTTGGTGGTTTAGCTATCTATCTCTCTTATTCTAGGTACGTTTTTTGATTGAATTTATGGTCGAAACAAACCCTGATGAAAATTTTTGGGTGAATTTGTTTTGTTGGTTTAGCTCTCTCTCTCTCTCTCTCTTATTCTAGGTACGTTATTGCTTCGATAAGTGAACAATTCGGGTTCCAATTCATTTTTGTCTGTTGTGGAAGTTGGTCTTTTTTCGTTTTCTTTTTGTCTTTTTTTTTTCCAGAGTTTTAAATTTGTTTTTAAAGTTGGTTGGTTTTTCCATTATTGGCGGCGTTTGCATTTTGCGTTTTCTCTGTGGCAGATAAGCTTTTGTTTTGATATGTGGACACTAAGGCGTTTAATGTATTTTGCTATGCGTTTAGAATCATCTGTCTGCGTCTTTTTCTTTTCTTTTCTTTTTTTTTTTCGTTTTGCAATGTCCGTCGGTTTTTCTAGCATCACTGGTACTATGTGTATTTTGAGTTTTTCTTGTATGAGGTACGTTTTTAATGTTGTAAGTGGACATCAGAGACTTTTAAATCATATCTGAATGCGATTGAAATCTGTTTATCTTTTTTTCTTGTCTGCTAAGACCATTGGCACCCAGCAGTGGTAGTGTGCAATGGATGACGATGCGTGTGGATGGGTTTTTGGGTTAGTTGGTTAGTTAGTTAGTTGGTTAGTTAGCGCTTTACGCCGCGCAAGCAACACAGACTATTTCGCGGCCAATCAAGGTCCTTCATTCGGGCCGATCGTCGGGGGTTCTCTCCGGGTACTCCGGCTTCCTCCCCCTCTGCTTTGGAAATGTTCAGCCCACCAAATTTGAAAAATAAATGCAATTCTAAATCCCGAAATTTAAATAGCTGAGCTGACCCTTCGCAACACGTGATTGTAATGTATTTATGTCCAGTGTGTGAGAGAATGCGTGTGATTCACGTGAGCGTGCGTGTTGGGTTCAGTTCGCGGCGCTTTGAGCCGATTCATGAAATTGGGTAAAGCGCCTACACAATACTCATTATCATCATTATCATCATATCCTTCTTCGCCACACTAAAATAAAAAGAAAGACAATAAAACAAGGTGTCAATATACATTAAAAAACAACAACATTCTATCCGGTTTAAATAATAAACACGTTTCACTTCTTTGTACATCAAACATTTAGAGGTCGAGGACAGTCCGTATTACTAGTCCGTAGTGTCTAAATTTTATAGAACAGATTTGACTCTTTCAAGAAGCTAAAGATGCTGTCAGGGGGGAACATGCCGGAACAACACCTTCAGAGAATCAGCACAAAAAAGTTTCACGCGAATCTCGGCACGATTGGGTGTTTGGGAGTTTACGTCCTTTTCCACCATGCATGGGTGATATCAAAAGACGGGACAACGAGAAAAAGGCCTGCACAAAATATTTGGCCCGAGCACTGAAAGTCCAACGCTCTACTATTCCGGCTTCCCGGCTATTGATGCCCCGCATCACATAACCACAATTTCTGTTTACCATTTGGCCTTTCCAGTTTGCAGCATGTCTGCGTTACTCGTAACTTGGGCATATTTTCCAGTTGCTGTACTATGCACCATACCAGTAATGTTTATGCTCTTAATGTTTGTGTATGTGTGCGAGAAATGTGTAGTGAGGGAGGGCGATGTTGATTATAATATATGTACATATTTAAATAGCCGCCCGTGGTGATATAATTTTGATTGTATCGTGGCTTTAAAAGCCCCCTGGGCTCAGAGCCGGCAATAAAAAATCTTCTTGGGAAAAAAAAATCTTCTTGGCCTCAACTACCGTCATGTAGGAAAAATGGCGTAAGCACTCATCAGTCCCATGACCTTTTTCCAAATGACTCTAGTCATAATTATGTTGATGATGATGATGATGATGATTGGCCACTTGCATAGCGCTACAGGAAAACTTCCATGCAGTAAGCATGCTCACGGCGCCTTAGGAGAGAGAGAGAGAGAGAGAGAGAAAAGATGCGTCTTGAGGTTCCGCTTGAAGGTCATGACTGACGCAGAAACGGACTTGAGGTGAGCAGGCAAGATGTCCCAGAGGCAAGGAGCTGCACTCTTGAAAGCCCGTGCACCAGAGCGTTTCTTGTTTGTGTTGTCATAGTAGCCTGGGACAGCAAGTCGGCAAATCATGTTCGCAAATCTGTCATCTAAACATGGACAGCGTTGCGCTTGTCAATCACACTTTTTTTTTTCTTTTTTTTTTTTTTGCTGCCCCAACTCTTTTGCCAGCTCCAGTGGTGTTCCTCCCAGGTAATGGGTGGAATCCACGGAGGGCTCGGAAGCTGGGGCAATTTTTATTATGCATGATGATGGAGATGAGGATGATGGTGAGATGATGCTATGGAGGTCCGTGTGGTTTGGGACTGCGGGACAGGGCCGCATTCCTCGCTTCCGGCCCATGGTCCGAAGTGCTAACCACTACACTACGGGGGCCGGTAATCACACTCTCTTCGCTTGAGTGATTAGGGGTCACTTCCTTCCAACGGCTTGTTCATTATCTACAGTAAACTCCTACAGCTTTACATGTATTCAATTTATCTTTGTTAGACGGGTGGATTAGCTAGACCTGCTTGGGAAAACAACATAGGAACAACCCAAAATCTGAGGTAAACCATAATTATCACACCAAAGTTTGCAACAGTTGCCAGCAAGATAATATTTACCCTATTGAAGTATGCCACTCAAGGGATGTGGGATGTCATCTAAGCTTTTCCGAGATCCTTCATGAATTAAATTTTGTGGAATTTGCTCAGTCTGTTCCTTTCAACGTGTTCGTCATGAGAAATGTTTGGAAGAGCGTGTAAATCCAGCGTTCTGGGCCCGTATGTAGAACTCGAGGTTAATTTAACCCACGGCTACGGGCCTAACCCAGACTAGGACAAAAGAAACCCCAAAACAAAATTAAATAAAAAAGGAAGCAAAGAAAGAAAGACAAAAATCCTTCTATAACGGCTTAGGCATGGTGGAATGGACCCGCTTCCTGATTTAAAACAAAAAACTACCAAAAATTTAACCGTAGAGCTAGTTTAGTTCGAGGTTAGACTCTAACCCGGGGCTAAACTCCCTAACCCTGACTTTTACAGGCGGGCCCAGGGCTTCAACGGTTAAGTTTGTCTGCGTTTTAGTTAACGTCATTCTATGCTGTTTTAAGATCGCGAAAATCTGGCATTCTGGGCATTTGTATGACATTTATTGAGGCAAAAGGCAAAAAAAAAAAAAAAAAAAAACCCGCACAAAAATGTCTGCCAGCACATAGCTACCGGTCCATGTCGGTCTCTCGACTCAAAATGAAATAACAGTGAAATCGCGGGAAGAACTGTTCATAAGTTGTCTTGTAATGAACACTGTTGTCCTTTCCAGAAACAAAGATGGCAGCTATCTCTACTTTCGCCGCCTTGAGTGTGATTTTGTCAGTGACGTCACAGCTGGGGATGGCGCAGTATCCAACTGGCATGTTTCCAAGCTCCAGTATCAGAAGGGTGCCAACAAGCTCAGTCCAAACCCCGGGACTACCATCGTCTGGTGCTGGTGCTGGGGCTGGCGCTGGTGTTGGTGCTGGTGCTGCTGTATGGGGAGCAAACTTGATGTACCCTGGTGGCAGCATGATGTCCCCTGGAGCGAACATGATGTACCCTGGTGGCAGTATGATGTCCCCTGGAGCGAGCATGATGTCCCTTGGAGCCAACATGATGTACCCAGGATTTCCTTTCCCTCAAGGTAGCAAACTGGGGTAGACATTCTGTGTCGAAGTTTGGATGCCTTGGAAATGCTCAGGAAATAATGTAGTTTTTAATTTCGAGATATGACTAGCTGAGCCGACCCTCCGAAACTGCAATGTGTTGATGTCCGGTGTGTGAGCAAATGCGCGTGCTTTACGTAAGCGTGCGTGTCGGGTGCAGTTCGTGGCGCTTTGAACAGAGCGATTTAGTACAGCACCTATACTAATAGGTAAAGCGCCTATATTAAAGCACATTATTATTCTTCGTGGCGCTTTGAACAGAGGAGTTAAGTACAGAACCTGTATTACTACGTAAAGCGCCTGTATCAAAGCATATGAATATTATTATTATTATTATCATTCTTCTTCTTCTTTGAACAGAGGAGTTAAGTACAGAACCTGTATTACTACGTAAAGCGCCTGTATCAAAGCATATGAATATTATTATTATTATTATCATTCTTCTTCTTCTTCTCATATTATTATTATTATTATTATTATTATTATTGTTGTCTGTGTCACAAATCCTGCGACTTAAGCTGGTTGGAATGTTCTTCAAGCGTGAGCGTATTTACACTGACAACTGGTGAAATGCTGATATCAGCGTAATTTGCCTGTGTGTAGCGAACACAGCCCCAGCGCCCCGCATGCTGACGTGTCAGGCGTTCGGAGAGCGGAACAACCGGCTGGCCGTCACCATCAAGGACATGAGTCAGGCGGATATGGGGATGGGGATGGGGATGTCTGCTTTCCCAGGCCTTGCTATGGTAAGTTGGATGGATGGCTGATTGTATTGGGGAGGGGAAGGGAGGGGTGGGATGAGATCCTTTTACTCAACAAAGACTGGGCACGAAAGAAAGACCCAGTAATTTTTGTGGCCTCCACCCGAGATTCGAACTCACGACCCGAGCATTGAAAGTCTAATGCTCTTACCACTTTCTTCTTCCAGAATTATCTGTCTACCTAAAAATGGCACTTTCCACAGGCAGTTCCACAGCTGAGGCAATTGAGTGTATCACCTTATCTCAACTTACCTCACCTCACCTCAGTGGCTCACCTCATCCCATCTCATCCCACCCCATCCCGGTTCACCTCAACTCATCTCATCTCAGCTCAGCTCATCTCACTTCACCTCAGCCAACTCATCTCAGCTCAGCTCAGCTCAGCTCAGCTTAGCCCAACTCATCTCATCTCATCTCAGCCCAACTTATCTCATCTCATCTCATCTCATCTCATCTCATCTCAGCCCAACTTATCTCATCTCATCTCATCTCAGCCCAACTTATCTCATCTCATCTCATCTCAGCCCAACTTATCTCATCTCGTCTCGTCTCGTCTCATCTCATCTCATCTCATCTCATCTCATCTCATCTCAGCTCAGCTCAGCTCAGCTCTGCCCAACTCGTCTCATCTCATCTCATCTCAGCTCAGCTCAGTTCAGCTCAGCCCAGCTTATCTCATCTCAGCTCAGTTCAGCTCACGTCAGCTCATCTTGTCTTGTCTTGTCTTGTCTTGTCTCGTCTCGTCTTATCTAACTCCCACTGTCTGTCCGGAAAGTCCCCGCTGCACGGTGCATTCGGCATGCTGGGAGCAGGGCTTGGAGCAGGGCTGAAAGCATTGGGGATGAACGCCGGAGGCCTGTCTGTGGACGTTCAGCTGACACTCGATATGGACGTGCCCAACGCCTACCTGGCCGTCACAGAGTACAGTGGGTCCGCTCTCGCCGGCTGTGACGCCGCCAGCTACGGCCCCATTCTCAGCGACTCATCGTGAGTAGCACTCACAGACCTTCCTCTCTCTATATATATATTATATTTCACGTCTATGGTGGTGTAAAGAGGCTCTAGGGATGTGGTATTCGGAGGCTCGGTAGCTACGCAAACAATCGAACCATCTCGGAGTTAGTCTTTCGCCGTAAACCACTCGAACTGATCATGTAAGCTCTATTTACTATAGTAAATACTGTGAGGGGTTTCAGGCTTTCTTCTATTTTGGAGTGATCACTTGCTAAGTAGATAGTGGGTCCGACTTGAACAGACGTGTGTGTGTGTGTGTGCGTGCGTGCGTGCGTGTGTGTGTGTGTGTGTGTGTGTGTGTGTGTGTGTGTGTGTGTGTGTGTGTGTGTGTGTGTGTGTGTGTGTGTGTGTGTGTGTGTGTGTG
>JACVVK020000017.1:367500-375000 GCA_018292915.2 Batillaria attramentaria | reverse complement strand
CATCCTCATCTTCATCACCATGCATAAGAAAAAACGGGGGTTTAACGTCCTTTTCCACCACATACGGGTGATATCAAAGACGCGGCAACGATGAAAAAGCCAGCACAAATATTTGGCCCAGCCAGGTTCCGAGCCCACGGCCCGAGCATTGAAAGTCCAACGCTTTACCATTCGACCACCACGGCTCCCCAGAGTTGGGACAGAAAAAATGAATTCACACACACACACACACACACACACACACACACACACACACACACACACACACACACACACACACACACACACACACACACACACACACACACACAGAGTCACACATAACGTAAATGCAACATAACGTTTGCGTTAGAGACATGATCAATAAAGAAAAGGACAGAGATAGTGTATAACTACTGTCTTTGGGTGTAACCACTCTCCGTGAGTGTAACTATTGCCTCTCGTTTGATACCCTAGAGCCACCACGACGGCAGTGCGATGCGTATACCACATGCAGAAGAACCACAAAAAAAAGGGGGAAAAAAAGTTGCCACGATAGATTCATTGGTCAAAACGACATTGTCAGTTTCATCGTAAGTTCGCAACCGCCATCTTTGAATTTTCGCAAGGCACATCGAGACTGCACCTAAAACAAGAAGTATGTTTTCTGGCGAATGATTTTGTCTTGTAAGATCTACGTAATGTAGTCCTACCTCCCGGTGAACACTGTGTATTACGACCTTGGGTCTCGACAAACGACTTGATTCGGCTGGAGCTATGAAACACATTCCTGGTACACATTCGAAGCAGCAGTCAGCCGAATTTATTTGACACAGCCTTGAAGGCCTGTCAAATTCGCTGGATCACAAACTGTGGTTGAAGTGGGTTTTGACTGTGTGTCGGTAAGATGGCATATTTTGGCGGGATCTGAAACTACAATGGCATGGCCACCTCGCACAGATCGACGTAAAATCATCGCTGTCATCTCCAGACATCTTACATAGACACACAATGGCTTCAGCTCAGGGGACGTCACTCTGACGAGTCTTAATAACATGGCGGCAGGTTTAAAACTTCCGACGTGAACCAGCAGATCGTGTAAGCTTGTGATACAAGTCTTGGGTTTACTTTGGAGAAAGAATGCGGTCTGAGGATTTTCGGTCAATACTGTCAGCTTCCTGAGGAGCTTTGTTGCACAGCAAAAACAGAAGACAGAAGATGTCCAACCGTGTTTCTCAAGAGATATCTCAGTTTGAGGAAACGAACTACAGCCAACCCAAGTCGGACTTCTACAATAACTGGGGTTGCATTTGCTTTTCAAATACCATACCTCTTTATAATCTGCAATATTCCATACGGCTGTGTGACGTCAGTGATGCAACTTCTGCCCTTCCCTTTAGAATCCGCTTGTACTGTGCACCGTCTTCAATATCTTGAGTGGGGACAGGAGAAGGGCTTTCAAAGTTTCGTCAAATCTCTGTGTGTGGCTTGGCTCATGACAAGTATGTCTTCTAAAGCATGCATATTCTTGAAATTGTATTTTTGCATTCTAAAGACACATTCGGCAGGACGGAACATTCAGTCTTCATACAGATGTGTGGTAGACCAACTTATGATGTTACGAGAAACACTGCATCATCACGTTTTCAGGAATTACGTATGGAAATTATGTTCAACTCCCCCCCACACACACACACACACCCCGCCCAAGTCCTCACCTATACCCTAAGCTCCCCCTCCCTTCCCCTCCGCCCCCAAAAGTCTTTATTGGACCGTCATTTGTAACGTTCAAGGTATTTCTTGGAGAGGCGCTTGGCGCAGTACGGAGAAACGCCTCTCATCAAATTCCAATCCCGCGATGTATGTTGGACTCCATGGACGAAAAGGAACTTACTTCTTCCGCCTGCTCATGCCTCTTTTGCCACACACACAATTCAGTGCCACGACCCCCCCCCCCCAACAAACACACACCACACACACACACACACACACACACACACACACACACACACACACACACACACAACTCCCCCTTCCTCCTAGCCAAACCTGGTTCGTCCTCCACCTTCATCCCCACCCGCGACCCCCACTCCCATCCATTTCGCCCCCGACCCATACTTTTTCCGAGCCGATGGGGTCATCATCCCTTGAGCTATACTGAAAAAAAAAAAACCATATGCCTAGACCTCACCTCCCGGCAAATAACCTACTATCCTTTTTTTATGACGATGGCAGCCACGTGGTCCGTGACATCCTCTACCCCCCACCCAGTTACTGCCCCCCACCTCCCGCCCCGAAGCGATGCGTGTGCTGCATGCGTGCGTAATTAATTCAGAAAAAAGATCATCGACTTGTGGGATTGAAAAAAGGGGATGGGAACAGCGCGCAGTGATTGGCGGCTGGACAAAATCTCCATATAAAGCGACATTGGCAACATACCCCTTGTTACACATTATCCAGGCAGGTGCGGTGTAACCACAGGTTAGTACAACACTGCATTCACTTGTGATATCGTCGAGTATACAGCTTCACATTAATCTGCCTTCTGTCTTGTTCACAAGAACTGAGCTACGATTTGTCTTACTCACAACACCAAAGGGACTGCATACAAGTATCACAGTGTTGGACTTGTTTATTCTTCTGCTGGTCTTTGTAGATCTGTTTTCCTATCGACTTTTGAAGGCTTTTGAAATATGTCATTTTAATTTGCACACTTAAGTCAATATGCTTATAGTCACTTTAATTTTGTAAAAGCTACCATCTGCGTTACTCACAATAGCACAGGGTTGCACAGAATTACATTGCATTGGTTACGTATGAGAAGCGCAGTCTTTCCAGATTTCTTATTCTGTCAGAGTAAACAAAAACAACTTCTGAAGACTTTTGAAATGTGCCATGTTGTTTTCTTGTTACTGTGATTCTAACCTGTCGTGTGAGTGGGTGGTTGTTTGGGAGTTTAACGTCCTTTCCCACTACATACGGGTGATATCAAAGACGGGGCAACGATGAAAAAGCCAGCACAAATATTTGGCCCCAGCCGGGATTCGAATTCTGATGTGTCACTTCAGTTTAAAACAAACGAAAGTGTAACACGGAAGTCTTTTTTTTTTTTTTTTTTTTTTACATATAATGATATAATTATGCAACAGTATATATGTTCAGTAAAAAAAAACAAAAAAAAAACCTCTTTTAATTTCGTCTTACCTATTTCTAATCTTATTCAGCTATTTGTCCAGACGTTAAACTCCCAAACACCCACCCACCCACCTATATTCCCAGTCACCCTCATACCATGGGGACAAGTAAAACAGGAGAATACTATTTTGTTTGCTGAACTGTTTTCAGATAAAAACATCAAGATGTGGAGTGTGGCTATAGTCCTTGCAAGCTGTCTAGTGGCCGGAACCTCCGCCATTGGGATAGGAGGGGCCGCAACTGTAAATGCCCACCAGTTTGGTCTCGGGCCAGGGGGCTTAACCAAAACCTCCGTCTCTGCAACTCAAGGGTTCCACCCTGGAGTGGGTGCCTTTGGCCATGGTTTGGGGGGTGGTTTTGGCGGCGTCGGTGGCTTCTTCCCCCCTGTAGGACTCGGAGGATATGGAAATTTGTTTGGGGGCCATGGAGCGTTTCCTGGAGCTCAAAAACAAGGTGCGTATCTTTCAATTCAATTCAATTCAATTCAATTCAATTCAATTCAATTCAATTCAGTTCAATTCAGTTCAATTCAAATTACTTTATTTATCCCAGAAGGGAAATTATAGGCCACCATAAAAAAAATCATAATAAGACATAATAATAACAAACAAAACTTGCACTAACAGAAACCTCAGTCACGCACACAAGTAAATCTAATTTCGAACACACACACACACACACACACACACACACACACACACACACACACACACACACACACACACACACACACACACACACACACACACACACATCCGTATAAGTCTAAAGCACTCACGCTCTTAATTTTTTTTATAGAAAACCACTCACAAACATAATTATAACTGAAACACTCGCACACTCTTAACTAAAACTTTCTCTCTCTCTCTCTCTCTCTCACACACACACACACACACACACACACACACACACACACACACACACACACACACACACACACACACACACACATATATAATAGTCTTGTGTACTCCTTTGGTTGTCGTTGTTGCTATTGTAGTTTGCTTTTGTGGTGGTGGTTGTTTGCATTTTGTTGCATGTTGTTGTTGTAGCTGTTGTGTTGTTTGGGTAATCAAACATTTGAACAGTCCCAAAGGTGAGGCTAGGAAGGCGTCTTTGAGCGGCGAAGCGCATGTGGGATTGTCAAACGGCAGAGATAACATCTTGAAATCAACTGTTCTAGTTTGCTTGCTTTTTGCTGCACTGTGTTTTTTTGTTTGTTTTTTTGTTTGTTATTTTTTTTGCTGCCCCAACTCTTTTGCCAGCTCCAGTGGTGTTCCTCCCAGGTCATGGGTGGAACCCACGGAGGACTCGAAAGCTGGGGCAATTTTTATTATGCATGATGATGGAGATGAGGATGATAGTAAGATGATGCTATGGAGGTCCATGTGGTTTGGGACTGCGGGACAGGGCCGCATTCCACGCTTTCTGTCATAAATATCCCGGCATTAACCAGGCCCGGGAACTACGGCACCTGCGGTGCCGGCCGTGTAATCATCCACATCATAAGGCCCGATGCACACGAGCGTCGGCGTCAGCACCATGAAGCAAGCAGCGAAGGCTGCCTCGCATCATACGCCTCGCGTGAGCGCGCGGTGTGCGCCGTTTGCATGCACACTTGGCTTCGGCGTCATTCGCCTGCACGGCCTGTTCGCTGAGCCCACACTGCACGCGCTGACCCACACTGCTTTCTGATTGGCTGAAACCAAGTCTGCAGCGCGGCGTCAGCAGCAGAAATAGGACATGTTCTATACGCGGCGTCAAAGGATTCCGCCGCCTGGCATCATTGATGCCGTTGCCTGTCGGCAGGCGCCGATGTCATGCACACGTGGCGGCGCCTTGAAACTGTCGCCGGGAGTCAGATCCGCCGCTCGGCATCATGACGCTGACGCTCGTGTGCATCGGGCCTAAGACGTGTCATACCAAGGGAAGCACCCCCAAAGTCGCACCCGTGAAGTGGGTGAAGCTCGGCTGTGTGGCAACAGCCTCCCCATTGGGCCCATAGCACACCCGCTCTTGGTAGGAGCCGACCTAGGTAGGAAAAATCCCGCTTGCCTCGGCTGGGATTCGAACACAGGGTCTCCCGGTCCATGATCCGTAGTGCTAACCACTACACTACGGGGGCCGGTGCACTGTGTTTTCTCTGTCTTTCATTTTGTTTCTGTCTATGGTTCGGCCCTATCTGTATGTTTAGTGATGACGACGAAGAATTCCAGTGGTTTTCTGTGTTTTACAAATGCATGGTACATGTATGTCGTGCTACAGACGAAGTTCAGCTAAGTGGTAAACATGGTTTCAAGACCCCATACGGTGAAGAGGGCATCAGTGTGGTCGTCAGACAAAAACAGAACCAGTTTGGCTATGGACCCTTCTCTGGCGTGAGTTGAACATGTTTCCATTGTGTTGTGTTGTGTTGTGTTGTGTTGTGTTGTGTTGTGTTGTGGTGGTGTGGTGTGGTGTAGTGTAGTGTAGTGTAGTGTAGTGTAGTGTCGTGTAGTGTCGTGTAGTGTAGTGTAGTGTAGTCTTGTGTGTGTGTGTGTGTGTGTGTGTGTGTGTGTGTGTGTGTGTGTGTGTGTGTGTGTGTGTGTGTGTGTGTGTGTGTTTGTGTGTGTGTGTGTGTCTGTGTGTCTGTGTGTACCTACGCGTTTTTGTGTTTGTTAGGGGTTTTTCTTGTTTGTCTTGTTTTTGTTTGCTTTTTAACATGTTTTCATTCTGTTGTTGCTGCTGTGATTGTTGGTTATTTATAATTTTTTTAAATAGAAAAATGAGGAGTATATAAACTCTCTGACAGTGCTTTAAACAGCAATGCCTTTTTTTTTAGTATGTGATTTTAGTAATTGCTTGCGGAAAGGAATGAGTGTAATTGGTGTAACTATATGTTGCTCTTGTACAAACACTATTTTATTTTTATGTTTATATGTTTGTTATTATGTACTATTTTTATACTGAGAATAGTAGGCTTACTCTTCATCCCAAAGCAAATTTCTCAACATGAGACTAAACAAGTCTATCATCCTCATTCACATCATTATTGTTGAAATTTGCGAGTGTCATCAGAAACTCACTAATCTCTCGGCGAAAATCAGGAAAAGATGAACTGTTCTTGACGGCTCTTACTGCAACAAACACGAGTATAATCAAAGTGCAACACTCCCACTAAACCAAATTCGAATCCATTATTTAATTATAATAAAAAAATTATGATCTATGTCTGGCTCTCAGTTCGGCCAGCTGGCCCAGTTCGGTCATTTTGGTGGTGGTCACGGCGCATTCGGACCAGGAGCAGGTGGTGCTGGCGGCCTTGAGATGGTGGTGGAGATCTACTCTGACAGTGTGCCGGACAGCGGCTACGGCAAGCCCATCTTCATCGCCATCACTAAATACGCGGGCAAGGATCCCTACAGCGGCGTGTGCACTCCAGAGAGCGTGGGACCAGTGTTTTCAGGGTAATCTTCTTTCTTTTTTTTCTTTTTTTTTTTAATTGCAGAAGTTAGTAAAAGCAGTCTCATTCCTTTTTTTGGAGTTCCTCCCTCTTCCAAACGACGTCGTAGGGATCATGAAGAGACGCTATGCTTCATTCTATTTCAAGTCGCTCGTCCTCAGCAAACTGCGTGCATCTAATCTAACCGAGCCAGGTTATAAATATAAATTACATAATTCAGCAACATTTTTGTTTTCTGGAAGTCCGGGGAAGCCGGGGCGGCCGAATGGTAGAGCGTTGGACTCTCAATGCTCGGGTCGTGAGTTAGAATCCCGCCGGCTGGGGCCAAATATTGTGCTGGCCTTTTTCCTCATTGCCCCGTCTTAGATATCACCCTTATGTGGTGGAAAAGGACGTTAAACTCCTAAACACTCACCCCCATCTTTCTGGAAGTCGGTCCAGGGATGACCTCGGATAGGGTAAGGTGGGTTGGGTGGGTTTAAGGGAGTTTAACGTTCTTTTCCACCACATACGGGTGATATCAAAGACGGGACAACGAAGAAAGAAAGAAAAAAACAAAACAGTACAAATATTTGGCCCCAACCGGGAATCGAACTCACGGCCCGAGCATTGGAAATCCAACGCTCTACCACTCGGCCAACTCCAGCTCTCCTCAGATAGGGTAGAAACATTCCAGATGGGTGTCTTGTTGATAGTGGGTTGCAATACCTTTACTTGCCAGCCGTCAGCCCCTGCGGTAAGAGCCTTTGCTTACAAGAAATTTTAGCTCCTAGTCAGACAGTGGCATTGTCTCTCACGGAGATTGTCTTGTGCGTGTGTGTTTCAGTGATCCGCACGGTATAGGTCATGGAGGGGGTTTCCCTCTCACCCCGAACTTCGCTTTA
>JACVVK020000017.1:302500-362500 GCA_018292915.2 Batillaria attramentaria | reverse complement strand
CCTATGATTCTCCGTAGAAACCCATCAGATTTCTTTCTGTCGTGCATTGGCACAAGACAGAATGTCAATGACATCATTTGACAGGAAAGGGCCGGAGTGACTTCAAGATGAAAGACATTGACTTAATGGTTTTTCCCCCAACAAAATGACGTCTCGTGAACGAGTCTGCACGTGAATTTGACTCGATCTGGTAAGGAACAACCCCAACCAATTTCTGCCCACTGACCCAGTAACTCAGCATCCACAAACGGGATACCTTTGTTCACCTGGAACGAGGAGAAAACCTGAAACTTTTTTCCCCAGTAATTATAAAACACTTTTTTGAAGTTAAACATTTTGTTTTATTAAACCAACCATCAAACTAATTCTATATGTCAAATTTTCGAAGGGCAGTCCTAATTAATTACGATAATGAATAAATCAGAGATTTCAAATGTCGTTTCTACGTAACCAGTAAAAGAATTGTTTTGTTTGTCCGCCAACCGTCTGCGAGGTATCCGTGGTATCTTTCTACCGGTCACCACAATACCAGTCTAAACTCGATTTTTTTTTTTATGTTTGATATTTTCTCAATCTACACTCTTTTCTGAACATTTTGATATATAAATGGATGCTGTACACGACAAATTAAGGAAGTTATAGCCATTAGAAGTTGAGTACCCCACCGGCGGTCATTTCGAGAAAACGGCTTCCAAAGATTTTGCACCCATGTGTCACACTTTTTCCCTAGCAACGGCATCTCAAAATCATCCAAACTTCTTAATATTTTACAGGGTGCACTAACTAGCATATATGCAAAGGTAGAAACTACAACTGACTTTTAAATTGATCACTGTTTGGTGTTAATTGTCCTAGTCAGTATGTGTACCACGCGGGGGAGCCGGAGTGGCCGAATGGTAGAGCGTTGGACTTCTAATGCTCGGGTCGTGAGTTCGATCCCGGCTGGGGCCAAATATTTGTGCTGGGTTTTTCATCGTTGTCCCGTCTTTGATATCACCCTATGTGGTGGAAAAGGACGTTAATCCCCCAAACACCCACCCACCCACCGTGCACTACGCGATACACAAAGAGCTCTGTCGCACTGTGCGCAACAAGAAGTGACTACACCACCGGCCCCCTTAGTTTAGTGGTTAGCACTTCGGACCATGGACCGGGAGACCCGGGTTGGAGTCCCAGCCGAGGCAAGCAGCATTTTTCCTACCTAGGTCGGCTCCTACCCAGAGCGGGTGTGCTATGGGCCCAGTGGGGAGGCTGTTGCCGCACAGCCGAGATTCACCCACTTCACGGGTGCGACTTTGGGAGCTGCTTCCCTCGGTATGACACGTCTTATGATGTGGATGATTACACGGCCGGCACCGCAGGTGCCGTAGTTCCCGGGCCTGGTTAATGCCGGGATATTCATGACAGGAAGCGTGGAATGCGGCCCTGTCCCGCAGTCCCAAACCACATGGACCTCCATAGCATCATCTTAACATCAGCCTCATCTCCATCATCATGCACAATAAAAATTGGCCCAGCTTTCGAGTCCTCCGTGGATACCACCCATTACCTGGGAGCATCACCAATGGAACCGACAAAAAGAGTTGGGGCAGCAAAAAAAAAAAAAAAAAAAAAAGTGACTACAGCGAGAGATGTAATACCGTTATCACGTTATCAAGTTTGTGTTTGTTTTTGAGATGAGCAAATGCTTTCTGTGTCCTGTGTAGTTCAAAAATTCATTTGATAGTGATGCTATCTTCAACCTGTCTGCCTTACGTTTCACATACGTTTTACACCATCTGTATAATATTCCAACTTCGTTCTAACCGTACACTGTCAATTATTGTTTTCCTTGATGTACTTCTATGGTCCTGTGTAAAAATGCCAAAGAAGAGATAAAGAAAAAATTCAATCAAAGTTAACCCCTCAAAAAAGTGTGTGTGTGTGTGTGTGTGTGTGTGTGTGTGTGTGTGTGTGTGTGTGTGTGTGTGTGTGTGTGTGTGTGTGTGTGTTTTGGGGAAGTGATGTTGATGATGATGATGATGACGACGATGATGGAGACTTGATATAGCGCACGGCTCCACCCTAACTGAGTGCTCACGGCGCTTAGGGAGAGGTTTTGAAAAGAAAGATAGTTTTTTTTAAAAATCCAACAACAGCAACAACTGCAGACTTATTTCAAAATTGCCCGATATTTTTGCAGTGACTATTCAGGCTTAACCACTACCACCTAACATGTTTTCAACTGATCGGGCGAACGAGGCACGCAAGAAATGTTAAACTCTAACACTTGGCTTCAGTGACGAGTTCAAACACATCCAATTAAAACACAACGAGGAAGTCGGTAGTGACGTGTACCTATGCAAAATCATTATTGATTACCCCGTGTATACAAACCCCTCCAGCGACCAACAGAGATTAGTGACGTAAACAGGCGACGCAGGCAAAACATCAAACGTACGTGTTAGTAGGTATTCCCTCCCCCTCCCCCCCCTCCCCTTCACACTCCTGGGCAGAAATCGTGAGGGAAAAACATAAAATTTTGGGTTTGGTACCGGATGAAATGTTTTGACCCTCCGGTCACTCACCCGTGCCACGCAAACACGGAGACAGGCACACGCTCGCACATACACACTCACACGCACATACTCTAGCGCGTGCACGCACACACACACACACACACACACACACACACACACACACACACACACACACACACACACACACACACACACACACACACACACACACACACGCGAAGTTTTGCTTGAAAGTTTCACTTCCATCATGTATATAAATGCCACCAAATCGACAAAAAGGAAACTGAGTATTAAAAAAAAATTAAACAATAAAAATTGAGGGGTTGTCTGGGGTCAGTAGGTGGCTGGCGGCTTTACGGGCATGTTTTTTACACAAGTGTTATGATTGGTGAGTTGAGAGACCGGGGATGGGAGGCCATCGGATGGGAACCGGAAGGGGAAGGAGAAGGGGTTGAAGTTGGCGGGCTGTTGATTGACACGAAAATGTGTAAAATGTGGCAGATCGAGGAAAGCTCACGTTTAAAGTTCGTTGATGGGTAAAATGAAATGATCTTATGGTGCCTCATTATCACACACAAGAAATAATGCCAGCTTTTGAGTCGTCTGTGGATTTGATCCCCAAACCTTGGCGGAACACCACTGCAGCTGGAAAAGCTTTTTTTTTTTTGAGAAGTATATAGTGTCACCAGACCTTCCTTGCCCCCCCCCCTCCCCCCACCGTGCCCGTCAAACCAGAAAAAAAAGATATAAATAAAAAATATAAAATCAAGAAGAAAATCAAAAGAAAGCGAGAAAAACGAAGAAAATCACCCCCAACCCCACTCCCCCCCCCTCACCCCCCCTCCCCCCCCCCAAAAAAAAAGGCAAAGAAACTGAGCGAGTGGGGCGTGTGAGGATGGGGGGTGGGGCTGGGGGAAGAGAGGATATGAAAAGGGTAAGACAGACACACGCTGCCCCTGGCATGATTTTAAGAGAAGATTTTTTTTTTTAAATCTCCGTGGGAGATATGAACCAGTCAAAGAGTATCTGGCTGGAAGACATGAGGGCGCGGCCACTACTCGGGGCACATTCGTGACCGTGTTACCGTTACGGGGCAAAGCTCAATTTTCTTTTTTGGTATGTTAAATGTGACAGTCATTCCCCCCCAAGGGTGACCGCCCTCGCTCCTCTACTTTAACAAGACACACATTACTTTTTTCTTGACACCCATCCCTAAGGCTTCCTCTCCCACATCCCTCCCACCCTCCCCTCTCTTCACCACTTACTCCCCCCCCCCCCCAAACGTCTGTTCTGTCCCAGATTTTCAACGCTCCTCCCCTTCTTGAGGTCGTGCTGGATCGCAAGGAAATCACGCAAAGCACGATATTCTCTGCCACACCTGAAAAGAAGCCCCTCCCAACAGAAAGTGGAGGAGATCTCTGTGTGTGTGTGTGTGTGTGTGTGTGTGTGTGTGTGTGTGTGTGTGTCTGTGTGTGTGTCTGTGTGCTTGCGCGCCTGCACGACCAGGCCTTGAGTCCCAACCGGCAGCAGTAAAACACATAGACACATAGACCCAGTGACGTCAACTGACACAGAGTCATATAAAGCTTCATTAAGGTCCACAGCCTGATAACGACATCGCCAGACTGCGTACAGCAGCCGCAAGAACAGCACACGATGGCGTTCACCTTTCTCACCACCACCGCCCTTCTCCTCTCTGTCATCGCTAACGCTTATGCTCAGATCAGTGGATTTCCAACCTCAATCGGTCACTTGACCGGAGGTCATCATCCTCAGCCGGGAGCTCATCCAGGAGCTCATCCAGGAGCTCACCATGGACCACCGCGTGAGTAGATATCACTCTTCGCTGTTTCTACTGTTTCGGTCAGACTGTTCAGGTAATATTGTTCAGTTGGTATAGTTCGCCCGCAAAAGGGGTGCAACTGTGACTAGCTCCGTGTGTGTGTAATTGTAATTGTAGAGCGCTCTGGGCCAGCGTCTGCTGGGATACTGCGCTATATAAAAGCAATTTATTATTAGTAGTAGTAGAAGTAACTGCATCCAAGTCTGATGCAGGGGGAGCAAATGTACCTCAGTCCTCCACTCAGCGGGGCCATTGTATCCCGCCCTTCAGTCCGGTCAGCTCTCGCGATATTTCCGCGCTATTTTCATCGAAAGGCTCGTTCCCGGAAAGCGAAACGGTTACACATTACGACAGATACTACACACGCACATGTATCTTCACCATCTGGACTGGTATGCACGTCAGAACCGGTTAGCTTAAACGCGTTTAGAGCTTAAACGCGGTTAGCTATACGGGCCCTAACCGCGTATAAACCCTAACCGGATTTGGTATGCACGACGCGCTAAACGGAAACGTATAGCTAAACGCCACGTTAAAGGTGAGATATTTATAGATTACTGGGAAAACCCGCTCCGCTGTGTGCTTTCGGTTTAATCCAACTACACGTGGAAGTTTCTGAAATTTGCAGCATGACGGAGAAAGTCGGAAAAAGGGCCAGAATAGGTAACTTCAGTGCTGAGCAAGTTAGAATACTACTTGAAGAGCTGGAAGTAGAGCATATGACCGTTTTCAGCAGCCACAGCGCCACCATAACGCAACACCCTTGCATTGTGCACGCTTCCTGGCCAATGGGCCACACAGTTGATGAAGACGAGGTCCGCGTCACAAAATAATGAGATCACCCGATAACAGCCGAAATGATGAAATCAATAATTAATTTATACTCACATTTTCTGTCTAAATATCACACACACACACACACACACACACACACACACACACACACACACACACACACACACACACACACACATGCACGCACTGACACACGCACGCACACACGCACGCACACACACACACACACTGACTGACACACACACACGCACGCACTGACACGCGCACGCACGCACGCCGGCACGCACACACACACACACACACACATTCTTCTCTGTCGTCGTACGTGTCGAAGGGATTAGTACGGTCCCGGAAAATTCGGTTTCTTCGTAGAAGACGCCGCTGTCGTGCTTGGAAAAACAAAAGTGCCGCCATATTTACACGCGTTTAGGCCCGCTATCGGACCCCCAGAGGTGCGATAACTTTAAACGCGAAAATCCGTATAGGACAGGCTAACCGGATTGACGTGCATACCGATTTTCCCGCCTATCTGCCCGTATAGGGGATAAACGCGGTTAGTCCACTAAACGGACCGACGTGCATACGGGCCCTGGTGGCTACATTTGTTTAATGCTTTCGTTTAAGCTACACTATTCATAAAACAAAGTTAGCTGTCACGTGACGTCAACTCGCGAGTCCCAAATCCAGGATACATTTCCACCCTGTCCCGCGCAGATGGACTACAGTTGCTCCCTCTGCTAATGACTGGTATACATTTGCACTCCCCCCCCCCCCCCCCGCCCTAAAAAGGCGAACGATACCAACTGAGCGGTAATACAGCGGCTGTCCCTTTCCCCGCAGAACCAGGGCCCGTATGTAAAACTCGAGGTTAATTTAACCCACGGCTAACACCTAACCCAGACTGGGACAAAAGAAACCCAAAACAAAATTAAATTTAAAAAAGGAAGCGAAGAAAGCAAGACAAAAATCCTTCTATAACGGCATAGGCACCTTGCTGGAATGGACCCGCTTCCTGATTTAAAACAAAACAAAAAAAATAACAGAAATTTTAACCCTAGAGCTAGTTTAGTTCGAGGTTAGACTCTAACCCGGGGCTAAACCTCCTAACCCCGACTTTTACAAGCGGGCTCTGCCCATTAGGGCCGCCTACAGTCACTACTGTGGTCGTGGCTTTGAGACTTAGGCTCATGAAACACAGGAGACGTTTTTGTTCGAACAAACATGGAAAACAGCTCACAACAAGCTCCGGAAAACAAAATAGGGCAAAGGCATGTTGTAGCCGCATATCACACGAGGAACACGGGAAAACACCATGTTCGCTGTTTGTTCGGGCTAAAAACACTCCCGTGTGACATAAGCCTTATACTAACAAACTGTTTCTATGATGTGTCTAGGTGCAAAATAATAATAATAATAATGAGTATTGTATAGGCGCTTCACCCAATTTTACGATTCGGCTCAAAGCGCCGCGAACTGAACCCAACACGCACGCTCACGTGAATCACACGCATTCTCTCACAAACTGAACATAAACACATTACAATCATGTGGTGCGAAGGGTCAGCTCAGCTATTTAAATTTCGGAATTTAGAATTGCATTTATTTTTCAAATTTGGTGGGCTGAACATTTCCAAAGCAGAGGGGGAGGAAGCCGGAGTACGCGGAGAGAACCCCCGACGATCGGCCCGAACGAACGGTGCCACGTGCGAGAAGGAAACATTCTTTGTCCCGAGTGGGGCTCGAACCCCTGACCTCTCGCATTGGTGACAAGTCTCTTAATCACTAGACCACCGACCGCCCCCGACCGACGACATACTTTCATCCCGAGACAGACTCGCCAAACACTTGGGGAGGGGGGGGGGTAGGGGGGGGGGTGGAAGCCAAAATATGGAATCGAAAAGGTGCCTACCATATCATTACCGTAAGCTCACAAGAGAGTCACAAATGGGTGAAGACAGCTCATCACTGTCACGTTTTGGTGGAAATGTGTGGTCAACACAGAAAAACCTTGGGGAAAAGATGACCTTTTCACGTTCGTCTGCAACCACCCGCCAATAGTACTGCGCATGGCATTTCAGATAAGGGAGACAACTCCAGTGGTACAGCCTGAACTTCCTGTAACAGTAACACAGGCTACGTACCATAGATGCAAATTTGGAGGAAAACGCTATATATTCCTCTTACACATAACGTTGCAGATGGTACCTATAAATGCTTCAAAATTCAGCAAAAAAAAATCACAAAAATCAGGCAGCCATAGACTCATGTGTCGAGTAAGTTTCAACAAATTCCAATGTTTCGTTTTTTGGCAATGTTGGCAGCGACCACATACCCCCTTATTCCACGGCTCTGGCTCCTGTGCCAGCCGCGCTTGAATACAAATAGTCCACAAGCCAGGCTCATTTTTTCCCTAAATTTACTATTACCTGGCATGAAACTTGTTTACAAAGCCAAAAATGAGCACAAGATTGCCTTTTTTATTTTTTATTTTTTTTACTCTGCACACAAATTTTAAAAGGGGCAAAGCTGTTGTACTATATTTAGCGTTGCCCTTACTACATGACCCGGAAGCTATTAGTGGTCTGTAACCTAATGCTAGAAATACGAGAGTCCGTCTTTATTAGCCAATCGCAGCGCGTTAGCAGCTCGCGGTCTCTGCCGTGTGAGCCTAATTTACATGTAAATGGGTTACGCTGCTCAGCGAAGTCCTCCTTACGAAGTCCTACTAAATCTGCATAAAGTCGCGGCAGGGGCGTTGTTAAAGCCCAACTTCGCTTCGTAGGTAGTAACTGTCACTGCAGCGGAGAATGTGTGTCGTTGTCACTGTTTGTATTGCCAGGAATTATGCGTGCCCGTGGTTCTTTCTTGTGCTTCTGGGGTTCCTGTTTAACATTCTGTTTCATTCTGACCTCTTGCTCCGTTTCTGTGTTTTAAAGGAGAACTAGCGACATGCCGCATGCAGAATTCTGCTGGAAACGTGTTGGCGGTCACCCTTACTGAGGTCCCGGTAAGCCATGGCTTTGTGTGTGTGTGTGTGTGTGTGTGTGTGTGTGTGTGTGTGTGTGTGTGTGTGTGTGTGTGTGTGTGTTTTGTTTGGCTGTTGTTGTTGTTCTTTTCGTTGTCTGTTGTCGTGTTTCTGTTTTCTTTCTTCTCTCATATTATTCCATTTTTCTACGCACGCACGAGTGTTATCATCATTGAAAAAGCACCTACAAACTGCGTTTCATTTCGTTTTGTTCAGCAGGCTGCAAATGGTCTGATTTGTGTGTGTACGTGCGTGCGCGCGCGCGCGCGCGCGTGTATGTGTGTGTGTGTGTGTGTGTGTGTGTGTGTGTGTGTGTGTGTGTGTGTGTGTGTGTGTGTGCGTGCGGGGGTCTTCGAAAAGAGGGGGGGGGTGGGGGGGGGGGGGGGGTTGGGGGTTTAACGTCATTTTCCACCACATATGATATTGGTGGTCTACCAACAAGGGAAATAATAATTGACTATAATGATAATATTCCCATCATCCGCCCGCAAAACGTTAACGAAATGAAAGGAAACGCACACCTACCACGTGACAAACAGTCCGCGTACTATTTCGATATACTGTATATATATATATATATATATCGATATATGCATTTGCTACTGCGTCGGGACTCACGGCTGCTTTGGCTTGCCGGTTAAAATAGTACGCGTACTATTTGTCACGTGGTATGAATGGTGCATTTTTACTGGTCGACTTAGTACGAGTACTCTTTCGGGACTAATGGCTGCTCAACCAGTACGCATACTATTTCGAAAGAGTACGCGAACCATTTGTCACGTGGTAAGAATGAAGCCTTGGGATTGGTCGATAAATAGTACGCGGACTAAGTCAGGGGTTGTGGCTGCTTCCGCTTGAACAAGGACAAGAACAAGAATCTTAGTTTTCAACGGTAAAAGTCATAGGTGCGTGGACCATTTCAAAGTCTGCCTTTGTTTCACTACGAAACAAATAAACAACCAACCAACCAACCAGCCAACCAAACAAACAAACAACAACAACAGAAAGTCTTCCACTATCAATTTTGAACTTGAATATTCATCAAACTCAAAGTTCATCCTCTTTCATAATCGTACAGAGGAAACAAATCGAGAATGAAATGAAATTTGTTTGTGCCGTCTAGAGTTCACTAATGTTTAATTTGTTTTGTTTGTTCTTTCCTGCAGAATCAGTTGGGCAGTCCGTTCGGCAGTCCGTTCGGCAGTCCCTTCGGCGGGCCGCTCGGCGGATCGTTCCTTGGCGGTCTGGGTTCGCCCTTTGGACTGCACGGTGGCCCCCTCAACCCCGTTTCCGGGCCCCTGGGATTTGGCGGCCAGAACGTGAGGGTCGTGGGCCGGTTCATCAAGACCCAGGAAGCGGAAACTGGCCTCCCCAACGACGCCTCGTTAACGGTAAGGCTCGGATCAAATCAAATCAAATCAAATCAAATGAAATACATCTTTACAGGGCCCGTATGTAAAAGTCGAGGTTAGTTTAACCCACGGCTACGGGCCTAACCCAGACTAGGACAAAAGAAACCCCAAAACAAAAACCCCGAACTCCCTAACCCCGATTTTTACATGAGGACTCAGATCAAATCAAATAAAATGAAGTACATCTTTCTTATCCCAAGCGGGGAATTAAGGTGTCAAAGTGGTGGACTGACATAGGAAAGAAGCCGATAACACACGCAGCATGACGTGAAGAAAACACATAAAATATAACGCACAATGCACACTACAGTTAACATAAAGATTTCTATTAACTGAATATCACCTAAAAGAATCTTGATGTTAATGATATGCACCATTTAAAATAGCTATTAACTCATTCAAAACGGGCCTATTTTTCTTCAGCTGTCCCCTGTAGATGGGTCGATTTGTGAGGTTCAGAATGAAAATCATTTAAAAAAAAAAAAAAAAAAAGATACAGACTTGAAATATTTAGGGTAGTTGACAAACATATTTTTGCAGCTATTGCTGAAATTTCAACTTTCAAACTTAAATATCTTTGTTGTTAGTCATTTTGTGCAACAACAAAAAATCCGCATATGCGGCTGTTCGTCTGAAACCGATGTGCACTGTAGGGCCGCATATGCTGCCGTTCGTCCGGAAAGAGTTAAATCTATAAACATGTGAAAAAAAAGTGTACATTATTCTTCACATTCAGTACAATAATCACAGACTCCATCCTCACGACACCCGGGAGATGTTTTTCGTTCTAACGAACATGGGACAACAGCTCAGAACACGCCCCGGAATAATTAGAGCAAAGGCATGTTGCAGCCGGACTAAACACATTCCGGTGTGACATTATCCTAAGTAAACGCTCGTTCTGAACGTGGACGCTACGTGAGTTACAACCAAAGACGGTGAACGATAAGGCTGATGTCAGACGGTAGTGTTCTTTAGTCCGAACAAACAGCGAACATGGTGTCTTTCCGTGTTTCCGGGGCAAAGGAACGAACGAACAAACGAACGAAACTTTATTTTCCAAGGATAAAAGATTAGGTGCGCAGACCTGTCTTACATCTTGTCCTTGGTAAACTACTTATATAAACAAAGTAAGGGGTCTAGTGGTTAAGAGACTTGTCACCAATGCGAGAGGGCAGGGGTTCGAGTCCCACTAGGGGCAAAGACTTTTTCCTTCTCGTACGTGGCACCGTTCATTCGGGCAGATCGTCGGGGGTTCTCTCCGGGTACTCCGGCTTCCTTCCCCTCTGCTTTGGAAATGTAAAGCCCACCAAATCTGAAAAATAAATGCAATTCTAAATTCCGAAATTTAAATAGCTGAGCTGACCCTTCGCACCACGTGATTGTAATGTGTTTATGTCCAGTGTGTGAGAGAATGCGTGTGATTCACGTGAGCGTGCGTGTTGGGTTCAGTTCGCGGCGCTTTGAGCCGATTCATGAAATTGGGTAAAACGCCTATACAATTATTATTATTATTTCTCGTGTGACATGCGGCTGCAACATGCCTTTGTCCCAATGAAGCAACACCTCATTCTCATGCAGAGTTAGAGCTTCCGGAAAGGTGGCACTTTTTCTCTCGCTTTCAGCTCGCACCAACTTACTTGAAGTTTAAAGTTGTACATTGAAGAATTTTCTCTCTGTCACACAGGGTGTCTTCAAGATAGTTGTCACAAGCTTCGGCAACACAGCAGCACATTGCATTGGCACAGGACCCCCAAAAGCGGTTTCAGCAAGCTCTCAAATCAATGCGAACCCTTTCTCCTCATATCCCGGAAACTTCGGAAACCCTTTTGCTCAGGGTGGATTCGCTTCCAACTTCCCTGGCGTGTTTGGTGGTCAAGGACAAGTGTGAGTCTCTCTGTCTGTCTCTCGCTGTCTGTCTCTGTCTGTCTGTCTGTCGCTGTCTGCCTGTCTCCGTCTGTCTGCCTCCGTCTGTCTGTCTCTCTGTCTGTCCGTTTGTGTCTGTTCGCCCGAAAGGAGCCGGGATAGCCGAATGGTAGAGCATTGGACTTTCAATGCTCGGATGCGATCGTGAGTTCGAATCCCGGCTAAGGCCAAATATTTGTGCTGGCCTTTTTCTCGTGGCCCCGTCTTTGATATCACCCACACGTGGTGGAAAAAGGCGTTAAAATTCCCAAACACCCACCCACTCACCCACCCTCTGTTCGTCCGGCAGTCTGTCTTTCTGTTTCTGTGTTTCTCTCAGTTTCCATGTCTGTCTCTCTGTCTGCGTGCCAGTCTGTCTCTCTCTGCGTGCCAGTCTGTCTGTCTCCGTTTTCTCGTAGACATCATTAGCGTCTAAGTGTTGATATCACGGCTTGTCCATTATTATTATTAAAGCAGCATACCGTAGGATGATTCACACACACACACACACACACACACACACACACACACACACACACACACACACACACACAAGCAAACACAAAACCTCAACAACACCAACAATAACTGGAATCCGTTCATATATTTCAGGCCACTGACGCTCGACACAGAGCTGAGAGCAGACACTGTCAGTTCGACCATCCAAGGAACCCTTCACGGTGTGACGCTGAGAGAACTTCTCGGATGCAGTCTTAGCGTGAGTAAAAACAAACGCCTTCGTTTTCGCTTAAAACTTATACATGTAGCTGGTCTTCGCTGTGTTTGTGAGTAGGGATGTGAAGACGACACAACGAAGTAGGTGGCTACGTGTATACACCGGTAGGCCGGCGGGCCACGCTGTGGTGTGGGCATGCGCGAGGTAGTCAAAACGAGGCTGCTACTTTGGAAAAAGGCGAATAGAATAATACGATTAACTATATTACCTTGACACTAACCATATAACGTAACCCTAACCGCGTTTCTTCGCTTTTTTTTTTTCCTTTGGAGGGGCCGGGGGGGGGGGGAGGCGGGTGGAGGGGGGTAGGTCTTCCTTTGAAAGTGCACTGAACCTCGTTTTGGCTACCTTGCGCATGCGCTAAAGGCTCGGTAAACATTGACACAACGAGTGGTTCTTCCAGTTGTAAACCGTTCGGAGCCATCATGTTATAATCTCACCATGTTGTTTGTTTGTCTGTTTATCATGCTTGTTTGCTAGACTGACGTTTATGTGTTGCTAACCCAGCCTAATTCGGTTGGATCATACAGCCTTCGCAAGCCTTCTCATTCATAACTGCGTGTGCGTGTGCGTGTGCACGTGTGTGTTTCAGAGAGAGAGAGAGAGAGAGAATTGAATTAAATTTTATTTGGTAGGCCATTGGGCTCATGCAATGGTTGGAGTGTATGAACATACATGGCAAGATTCGCATATAATCACAATGGCACAAGCACACGTCCATGAGTCTTAGCATAAACAACAGAGATAATTAACTAAGAATTGTATCTCTACGTTACAGCGCCTTATACACGTATAAGTAAGTTGCAAAACGTTGCGTGACCTTGTCACTTGCACATGATATCAACAGGACAAGTCTGAAGGTATTAGGCGACGAGGTATGCTTGTTGGGAATGAATTCTTTTCTAAGTTCGGGTAGAACAGGACAGCACAGTACAAAGTGCACTCCATCCTCCCTGGGTGCACCACAAAGTGGACAAGCCAAGTTGCGTTCAGTCAGTGGCAAAAGCCTGGAAATGTGTACGGAAATATGGTCAAGAGAGAGAGAGAGAGATTACTGACGTGTACTTTTAAATGTCAAGTGGTTGTTAGGGTTTCTTGTGTGTGTGTGTGTGTGTGTGTGTGTGTGTGTGTGTGTGTGTGTGTGTGTGTGTGTGTGCAGAGATCTAATGTCCATGGCAGTTTTGACAGTCGTGTTCTGATGCATGTATAACACTCTGAGCATACGTTTAGAACTTGTACCTGATGTGTATAACACTTATGTCAAGCGGTACCTAATGTATTTAATAATTGTGCAGTTACTTGATATGAGTGTATTACGTAGCTTTACTTTTGGAAGCTGTATCTGACACACATGATGCATCTCCGAGTCCTTCACAGCCAAGCGAAGCTGCGCATATATATTGCGCAAATATGCCTGTCACATGAGGAACGGGGTTGATCTGGCCCAGACTTGAACAGCCAGGTCAGGGACCAGAACTCTTCAGGCAACTCTGGTCCAGCCAGCCGAAAACCTGCGAAAGAGGAGAAAAAGATGTCAAACTACGGATGTGATCTCACGTCTTCTCTGTTCCTACAGGTCTGCGCGGACGCTGCCTGCACTCGTAAAACGGACCTGTGCTGTTCCATCGTGCGAGACTCCCAATCCGTTGAGGAGTTTGAGAAGGCGCTGCAACTGCATCTGCTTGTGCAGAACGGAGCCGCAAATACAGGCGGATTTCCACTGGCCAACGCCGGTTTTGATGGACAAGATACTCCGGATCCACTGCTGGGCTTCTAATGAGTTCATCCGGTTTTGTCATTCTGCGCTTTCCATTCGAGTCGACCCGGGCGGCCGTACGGTCTCGTTGAAGGTTTTATCCTGTGAGCCATGTACGCGCGTTTCTCTGCTTTGAATCGAGTATCGCTGAGCGTTTGTACGTTGTTCAGAGTTGTCACGGCAAATAAAGACGCCATATCATGTTGCCACAAACTTTATGAGCGCTGCTTTGTGTGTTGGTCGTTGCTCTCCGCCCTCTCTCCCAGAAACTAACTCTAATCCTACGACAACCTAACCTGTCATCCTTGACAAATCAAGTCTTTAACCCCCCCCCCCCCTCAATCCTTGCTTTTTCTCTCTTTCTCTCTCTGACAGAGATTTCTAATACCACTATGTAATCTCTCACCCCGAACAAATCAAGTCTCCCCCCCCCCCCTCTCTCCATTCGGTCTGTTTTTCTTTCTTTGACTCGGAAAACTCTAGTCCCACTAACTAATCTGTCATCTTTGACAAATCAGGTCTATCCCCCATCCCCTCCCCCTCTCTCTCTCCTATCGCTCTCTTGTTCTGTCTTAGAGAGAACCCTAATCCCACTACCTACTCAGCCATCTTTGACAAATCAGGTCTATCCCCCATCCCCTCCCCCCCCCCCTCTCTCTCTCTCCTATCGCTCTCTTGTTCTGTTTTAGAGAGAACCCTAATCCCACTACCTACTCAGCCATCTTTGACAAATCAAGTCTACCCCCCCCCCCCCTCGCCGTACACAGACACGCAACAAAGTTGTTTTTTGTGCTGTTTATACACACACTGTCGCTTACAAGAACAGACGACTTTAACTACCCCCCCCCCCCCCCCCCCCCCAATCTGGAATGGGCAACTTTACATCCTGTTGCTCCGAACAGCAAAAAGACAAATGCGTCGTTTCTGGCCACGGTCGAGACTGACCAATCAAATCAACTACCACGAACTCATAACAACTGGCCAGGTACGGTCCAGTCGCATGGGGAGTAGGTGGCTCAACGGTTTGAGCGTTGGACTCGAGATCGAAAGGTCCCGGGTTCGAATTCAGACAGGGCCAACATTTGTGCACGCCTTTTTGACGTTGCCCCGCTTCCACTGACTGTGAACTGGATCTGTTTGTGTAACTTGTCCATTACAGTTAAGGATACATACAATGTGGCCGACCCGGGAGTTTGACTGGATTGAATAAGTGTTCAGTTGGACTGTACATTTAGGGTAGGTATCCCCATCCCCCATAACCTTCCCCTTATAGCCGTGTGCAATCACCTCGTTGTGGCGTGGACGATAAACCCCGGCTAACCAACTGGTCCAATCGCAGCAAAGCACGTGTTTTTAAAAAGTCCGTCCTCACTCACTGCGTACGGAACGTCGGTTTGCGCTGCGCAAGCAACTTGAAACAATATTCATTGATTCTCTGCAAAAAACAAACAAACAAACAAAACAAAAAACGCGCAATACACACTTTCAGGTGAGCAATAGTCACTTTATTTCTCCACTCTCTCAGTCAGTTTTAGCAAGGACTTAGACTACATAGAAATCCCTGGTTTTAGCAACAAGATGCATCCTGCTTTTCACTCCGGTACGTGCGACACCGTTCCGTTTTCCACGCAACCAACCACAGCCTACTCCTTCGGGACTGGACAATGGGTCGAGAGCCTCCATGACTGGATTTTGCTGCATCGAGTGAATGGTGTCAGAGCCGGATCGCAGTACAGAATCGGCTCTTTGTGAAACTGACCTTTCTTCTGTTTCTTGCAGGTCTGTGCGGACGCTGCCTGCACTCGTAAAACGGACCTGTGCTGTTCCATCGTGCGAGACTCCCAATCCATTGAGGAGTTTGAGAAGTCGCTGAAGCTGCAGTACCTACTGCAAGGTGGGGGCGCAGCCGCAGCCGGAGGAGGAGGCGGAGGACTTCCTCTGGGCAACACAGAGCCGCCACTTGAGAACCCATTCGGGTAGACGCCGCGTACTCCATATTGAGGCTGTATGGTCCAGTCTCGTCACGGAGGATCAGATGAGGACGACGCTTTGAAGCACGTGTTTGTGACTGTGTCAGTGATCGATCACTGAAGTCTCGGTGCGTGCGTTACATGGACCCGTATAATTATAGTCAAGACAAATAAAGACGTCATAACATTATTGCCATAAACTTGATGACCCGTGTTTGTGTCAGTGTGTGTGTGTGTGTGTGTGTGTGTGTGTGTGTGTGTGTGTGTGTGTGTGTGTGTGTGTGTGACACTACATTACCAGCATGACTGAAAAGGTTTATTTTTCAAATGTTTGCAAAACAATTTGAAAATTTAATCAGCTCCCTTTTTTTCAAATAATGTGCTGAGTCAGTTCTTGAAACATTAAAGCAACTCTTCTGTTCCAGTTGCAAGCTCATACAGTTTTACTGTGAAAATGACAACAAAAACAAAACAGGGACCAAAAAATGAAATCCACACACACACACACACACACACACACACACACACACACACACACACACACACACACACGGTTACGTAGGGTGGATGGGTGGGTGTTTGGGAGTTTAACGTCTTTCTCCACCACGAATGCACCGTTCAGTAAGAAAATTGTTGCTAACAAAACCTTAAAAAGCCACGCCTCTAGCAAAAACAGCAAACAGACACATACTGTCTTGGCAGGTAAGCACTGACTCAGAATGGAATCACGCCCACTGTAAGACATGTAATAGACGCGCGCGAGAGAGAGACTTCGACTTCGACATTTTATTGATTAGCCCGTTAGGCCATATCAGTGGAGTGAGATTTTCTCTTTCCAGTTATATAGTACATCACTGGTCCTCTCTTAACAGCCATCGTAATCGGACACGGGGTAACAAGATTTACAGCTGCAG
Organism: Batillaria attramentaria; assembly: GCA_018292915.2. Taxonomy (NCBI): domain Eukaryota; kingdom Metazoa; phylum Mollusca; class Gastropoda; family Batillariidae; genus Batillaria; species Batillaria attramentaria. Next base: position 345,625 of record JACVVK020000017.1, on the reverse strand, counting down.
ACATACAGACATAAACAAATTTAAGACAACAACAACAGTATAAGTATCAGCCGACGGCTGTAGTACTATAGTATAGTATAACAATATGCTGGGATTTCAGTTGTTACCTCTCAGTGAGAATACTTTATACAGATATCTAGAAATCTGCTTAATTATATCATCAGAGTCTGTTTTAAGAATAAAGGAAACTGCATTTTCATTGAGTGGGCTTACTCCCTGTAGCAGTGGAACGTCATCTCGAAACTCGGCATAGGCTGTGCAAAAGAAGAGTACATGCGCCTCGTCCTCTATTTCATTCCTGCACATTGGACATATCAAATTTCGTGGTGTCACGTCTTTACTATATCTGAATTTGTGAATTGCGATTGGACAAATGCCAAATCTGAATCTGATATAAGCCTGCCGGAAACATCTTAACTGCTGCAGATCAACATAACGCTCAGGCTGTAGCCAACTCTTAAAGGAAGCGTAGAGTTCGAGGCGCTCACTGTCAGTGATGCTGTAATGCCATTCTTGTGCAAAACAGTCTACAAGGCGCTGCCTGAACACACGAAGAAACCTGTTTGTATTGCCAACACCTTGCTGGAGCCAAACAATACCAAACCCATTCACACACAATAACTCTTTAACAGAGAAAGCCCGAGTACTTTTGCCCAAGTCTTGCAAATGGAAAAGCATATTGTATGCCTTACGCGGAAGCCTATCATCAGACATGCTGACAAGTCTGAGCCAGTATTTGATGCAACGCACTTTTGATATAATATGGAGAGGAAATCTCCCAAGGTCACCATAAATCATTTTGTTAGGTGTGTTTAAGCCAACATTTAACAGCCTCTTACAAGCAAAAAGATGGGCCTTCTCCAGTACATCAAAAGGTTGAAAACCCCAAACTTCTGCCCCATACATCAAGATAGGTACAATCTGTGTATCATATACAGTGTAGTTTAAAAAATAGTTCTCTGGGTATGACGTCACTAAGTTTCCAGAGACATCTGAAGAGCTGGCTAATTCTGATCTTTGCTTTGGATGCAAGCTGAGTTACTGCACTAGTAAGTGAAAGCTTTGTGGTGAAGTGCAAACCAAGATACTTGTATGAATTTAACTACATCCAGTTTGCAATCTCCATAATACCAAGGTTCTCTACCGGCCAAAAATCCACCTTTTCTGAATATTATTACTAATGTTTTTTTCTAAATTTACTCTCATTGCAAATTTGTCTGCAAACTGTTTCAGGATATCAATCTGTTTCTGTAAACCAACAGTTGAAAACGACGTGAGTACAACATCATCTGCAAAATGCAGTATCAACAGCTGTATGATGTCAGGAGTAAGCTGAACACCATGTATACCGTTCTGACAGACTTCAATCGCTAATTCGTTCACAAAAAAACGAGAACAGAGTAGGCGAAAGAACACATCCTTGTCTGACGCCGATAGGGCAGTCGAACCAATCAGTAAGTGCATCTTTGCACCTGACACAAGACCTGACAGTACTGTACATGCTTTGCAACATTTTCAACATCTTACCCCCAACTCCCGCTTTCCTGAGAACATCCCATAAAATGCCTCTGTTCACTGTGTCAAACGCCTTCTTGAAATCTACAAAACATACGTAAACTTTACCAGACTTCTTCAAAAGGTAACGCTGGACAATAGAATAAAGTATAAAGATATTATCTGTTGTGGAATGTCCGGCCCTAAAACCACTTTGTTCTTCAACAATTTTCTTATTCTGTTCAGCCCAGTTTGTAAGTCGTCTGTTCATAATCAGTTTCAAGTCTCGTCTCTTTGTTTCAGGTTTGCGCTGACGCCGCCTGCACCCGAAAATCGGACCTGTGCTGTTCCATCGTGCGAGACTCTCAAAGCGCTGAGAAGTTTGAGAAGCAAATAGAGTTTCATGGTTTAGTGGCAAAAGCTGCTGCTCCGAAGCCAGCTGCCGACATAGGGGTGCTCGACCCGTTCGGGTAGTCGCGTACCTGCTGCATGGTCCACTGTCGAAGATGGTCTAATCTGGATGACGTTTTGATCCACGTGTTCGTGACTCTTTGTCAGTCATCACTGAAGTCACGGTGCGCGCGTTATACGGCACTGCATAAATATAGTCACGGCAAATAAAGACGCCATAACATTATTGCCACAAACTTGATGAACCGTGTTTTGTATTGTGTTTGTGTCACTCTGGTGTGTGTGTGTGTGTGTGTGTGTGTGTGTGTGTGTGTGCGCGCGCGCGCGCTCGCGCGGCGTGTGTGTGTGAGCGCGCGCGCGTGTGTGTGAGATATTACTACCGCAAACTTCATGTATGGTGTTTTCTAGTGCGTTTGTCACTGACTCTGTGTGTGTGCGTGTGTGTGTGCAGTGTGTGTGTGTGTGTGTGTGTGTGTGTGTGTGTGTGTGTGTGTGTGTGTGTGTGTGAGAGAGATATTACTACCGCAAACTTCATGTATGGTGTTTTGAAGTTCGTTTGTGTCACTGACTCTGTGCGTGTGCACATGTGTGTGCGTGTGTGATTACTACCGAAACTGAACTTGATGCACGGTGTTTTGTAGTGTGCGTGTGGTTTTCTGACATGTTCTGGCCCAAACTCTGGACTTTTTTTGCACCTTGCACAGTCGCATTTCTTCTCTGAAAACTCGGGGCGTCAAATGCTTCATGCGAGCGGGCAGGCAAAGACGGCAGTGACGTATGATTGAAAAAGAAATGAAAAACATACAGACAATATACAAAGCTAATCTGTAATCTCTGCAAACAATTTGAATATTTAATGAACATTATTTTCTTTCAAACAGTGTGCATAACCTCTAAAAATACAGTGAACACCAACGCACATACTTCCAGCAGAAAGCTGAGAAAAATTTGAAGACAACAAAAACAAAAGAAAAAGAAAGCAAGAGGGAGTCAACAGCAAAATTAAAAAACAAAAACAAAAAACAACAACAAAAAAACCCACCAACTAACAAATCTTATCAAAATAACCTTTGTAAGTCAAGCCTCCAGCCAACCTAGCAACATATGAGTACACAATTGTCATGGCAGGTTAAACATTTGCTCGCAGTGGAATCCTGTCACACACACACCCACACCCTACGCTGTTAAAACTGCACATCTGGTACATGTAGGAAACTTTACAAACCATAATACGCGAGGCAGAGCCACGGGAGACAATAACACCAAAGATCTTGGTAGACTCCAGAGTGCAGTCCCTTTTCGGCGGGTCGTGAAAATGTGACTGCTTACTGAAAGACTCTGTGCCCCAGAGAGTGAGATCTTGGAAACATTCTGATTCCAAGGTCTTTGATAACACTGTAAGAAAGAGCCAAAAGACAAGAGAGAGTGGTGGGAGTTTGGGAGTTGTAACGTCCTTTTCCACCACGTATCGGCGATACCAAAGACGGGGAAATGAGACAAAGGCCAGTTTGGGAGTTGTAACGTCCTTTTCCACCACGTATCGGCGATACAGCAGAAGATCCAGACATTTCTCAACACCTGTCTGAGGCGCATCTTCAACATCCGATGGCCAGAGAAGATCCGGAATGAAGAGCTGTGGGAGCGAGCGGGACAGGAACCAGCGGCCAAGCAGATCCTGCGGAGGAAGTGGGGCTGGATTGGACACACCCTCAGGAAGCCAGCATCCAGCACCACACGCCAAGCCCTGACATGGAACCCGCAGGGGAAAAGGAAGAGAGGCCGGCCTCGCAACAGCTGGAGGCGGGACACTGAGGCAGAGCTATGTAAGCAGGGTACCAACTGGACTGGAGTGGCAAGACTAGCCCAGAACAGAGTGCGATGGCGAAGGGTTGTCGATGGCCTATGCTCCACGTGGAGCCAAGGGCCTAAGTAAGTAAGATCGGCGATACCAAAGACAGGGAAATGAGACAAAGGCCGGCACAAATATTTGGCCCTAGCTGGGATTCAAACACATGGCCTTAGCACTGAAAGTTCAGTGCTCTACCCTTCCACTGTTCTGACTCCCCGAGAGAGAGAGAGAGAGAGAGAGAGTTGCAACACAGGCAAAGAAGAACTGTGATTTTTAAAAAAACCAAAAAAAACCCCAACTGGACAGAAGGAGTTCTGGAAATGTAATTTTGAACAAATATACGTGCTTATGCATAATTGCATAACTGAGAACTCAAAACTGAGCAAGAGTTCCTCTCTAGACAATATCATGTAAACTGTACGTCAACAGAGGCAAACATGAGTATTTTTTTTATGGACAAAGTTACCAGAAAATGTAGTGCAACTGCAAGTTCATGTTCAAGGGGTATAGTCAAACTGGGTGCGGGTGTTTCCGATGCTACTCCGTATCATAAGTTTAGGCGATGATTGTTCCCAAGCAAAGCCATATGCTTTGGAATATGATGATGATGAGGGAAACTTGGTACAGCGCATGGCTCCACCCTAACTGAGTGCTCACGGCGCTTAGGGAGAGGGTTAAGAAAAAAAGTGTGAAAAAAAAAGTGGAGATGATTACTGGGGTGAAGCACTGAAGAAATGCATCTTCAGGCGTGTCCGGAATGCGGTGATGCTGACTGCCTCCTTCACCATCTCGGGAAGAGAGTTCCACAATTTCAGCGCTGCATTTTGGAAGGACTGTGCACCATAAATCTTCTTGCAAACATTTTTGCATTGTAGTACCGAGTAAGTCAAACTTGTCGTTGTGAAAATGAAAGACCTTGATGCCACTGTTTGGAAACACTCTGTTCTCATGGTGCTACATGTACTTCCAAAGCAGAATAGCATCAGAAACACTCGCATCCATTTTTGCTACACCCCCTGATGCTGCAGTCCTTAACAGTGGCTGTGGTCTGGAAACATTCATGCAGAAGAAGAAAGAATGAACGAACGAACGAATCTTTATTTTACAACGGTAAATAAAGGTGTTGGTAGTCAGACCAGTTTTCAACCTTGCCGTTGCTGATACTATGCACGAAATGTAAAACTCAACAACTTTGGAATGAAAATGAGAAGACCATAAATAAGATAAAATAGTAAGACTAGAACAAGACTTATAACCCTAAAGTAGCATTATGGTAATTTCTTTCTTGTTCGTGACACTGTACAGCAGTGACTGCGGATACAAAACACACAAGAACCATGCCTGTACACACGCATAAACACACCTTCAATTACACTGCATCAGTTTGTCTTAAACTGTCTGTGAAGACATTAAATTGAACGCAAACGCATTCACATCAAAACACTGCTTGAAAAATTGTACGGTACGAAGGTTTTGTCCCTGGTAGTGCTGAGCCCTTAATATTCCAGGCTACCACTTTGGCTTTTTCAGTTTAAGACAAATTCAGCAAGGCCAGGGTTAAATTTGTCGACATGTACAGAAACAGAAATGGAATGCGTGTGTGTGTGTGTGTGTGTGTGTGCGCGCGCGCATGTGTGTGTCTGTGTGAGTGTGTGTGTGTGTGTGTGTGGGGGGGGGGGGGGGGGGGGGGGTCAACGTGAGTGTCAGTGTGTGTTTGTTAGTGAATAAGCGTGTGTGTGTTTGAGAGTGTTAGTGTGTGTGTCTGGGTGAGATGTGTGTTTGTTAGTGCATGTGTGTGTGTGTGTGTGTGTTTTTGAGAGTGTGTTGGTTAGTGTGTGTGTGTGTTTGAGAGTGTGTTTATTAGTGTGTGTGTGGGTGAGATGTGTGTGTGTTAGTGCGTGCGTGTGTGTGTGTGTGTGTGTGTGTGTGTGTGTGTGTGTGTGTGTGTGTGTGTGCGCGCGCGTGTGTGTGTGTGTGTGTTTGAGCGTGTGTTGGTTAGTGTGTGTGTGTGTTTGAGAGTGTGTTTATTAGTGTGTGTGTATATGTGTGTGTGCGTGTGTATGGGTGCATGTCTGTCTGCACGTGTGTGTGACTTACTGTGTGACTTTACTGTCTTGGTGGTTGTGCTTATTTCAGGTACTTGCTGACAATGTTATCAATAAACCATTGCTCTGTGAACTGAAGATGATCGCCAGGGCATCCCAGGAAATGCAGTCTGTTTGTAGCATTCAGCTTCTGCAGGCCCAGACGATCCTGAACAAACAAACAAAATCCAATACAGTCATCATTATACTGCGGTCACTACTCCTTCAGTCACACAAGCAGGCAGCCTTCGTCTCTTTCCCCATCCTCACATTTCAGGCTGGGGAATTGCCGAGGGAAAAAAGACTAGACCGGGGTGCAGAGGCAGCGTACGGGGGCAATGTCCCACTTAAGAAAACAAATTTTAGCATTTTAAAGGAATTCAGTAGCCTCTTCTAGTACTCTAAAGTAAAATACGGCCTTGGTACTGACATGCACGTCTTCAAAAATGAAGTTAGAACTTAGACTGTCCCATATGCCATTACGAGTATCCATATAATTATACTATGAGCAATCTTTTTTCCCTTGCCTTTTCTTTGGCTGCAACATGTATTTGGCGAAAGAATCGAGGAAATTTGGCTGAAAATTGCCAAATGACTGAAAATTCCCCAGCGTGACATTTTTAACAGAGGAGTCTTGTACAGGTACACTGGCTTATCCAAGGATGTTACACAGCATGAAAACCACAGTGATATGCAGGGTTGCACATTTTCCACAGCTTCTATAGGACAAAGTGTCCTGGAAACAGCAAAGTGATAGGACACAGTGTCCTGGCCACTTAGTGGCAATAAAAATTTTGATAGGACAAATGTCCGCTTGAGGTGGAAAAAATAGGACATTTGAATTTTTTGTAGGTCAATGTCCTGGGACCGACTTAAATGTGCAACCCTGGATATGTATGACATGTTTACCACGACTCAGTAATACATATGCTTGCAGCGCAAAGAGAAACAATCTGTGCTGATGTGCGCAACTTGGAAAAAAACTGTTATTTCCCTTCCTGGATATTACTGACCTCAAGTTCAATTCCAGGAAAGGGGGAAGCTTTGTCTCTGCCTCTGGGAAATAGATCTTCATTATTCCTCACCCCAGCCATCTCCTCCCTCTCCCAAAAAACACCCATCTTCCCCCTTTCTAAATTAATAATAATAATAATAATACTTTTCGGGCCGATCGTCGGGGGTTCTCTCCGCGTACTCTGGCTTCCCCCCCCCCTCTGCTTTGGAAATGTTCAGCCCACCAAATTTGAAAAATAAATGCAATTCTAAATTCCAAAATTTAAATAGCTGAGCTGACCCTTCACACCATGTGATTGTAATGTGTTTATGTCCAGTGTGTGAGAGAATGCGTGCGATTCATGTGAGCGTGCGTGTTGGGTTCAGTTCGCGGCACTTTGACCCGATTCATGAAACTGGGTAAAGCGCCTATAGAGTACTCATTATTATTATTATTATTATGTGGAGCCATTCTTTGCTTTCATTTTTCTCCCAGGAAAGAATAGGCTATACAATACTCATTATTATTATTATTATTTTTGGATCTGCCCAACAACTGCATCCTCCTCCTGCTCACCTCAGTCCAGAGCTTGGTCTGCTCCATGGGAAGCACTTCCTTGGCCTGACCCTCCTTGTAGAAACCAAACCACTGAAAACAACATACAACTGCATCAGAATGTTCCATGAAAATGAAAGGAAAGTGCAAATCAGTTCAAAGCAATTCTCATGCAACACAGATACATGTGCATGTCTACCTAGGTGAGACCTGTCCCATCGTATGTGGCTAATTCTAATCCTTATTTCACTCTTGGTGTGTCCCACATTGCTTGGGCGACTAACAAGCAACCACCGAGGGATTGAAGGAAAACCCCAAGACAGACAGACAGACAGGCGGACGGATGGATGAACCAACACACAGAGAAGCAACAGAAAAAAAAACCCAACAAACAAACAAAAGTTAGTTAGTTATTTAGGGCTTTACCCCGTGCAAGCTACAAAGACTATTTCGCGGCAAAGCGAAGTCCCTTTCTGCCAGGTCATTAAAAATAAAAGGGCATATCATAAAACAGGATGTAAAGATATATATAAAAAATCTAATGGGTTTAAATGAGTTTCTTTCAGGACTTAAAAGCTGAACACAGAGGTCAAAGAAAGACTATATATATATGGGATGGACCATATTTTATAAACTAAGTTGACCTCCTTCAAAAAATTGAAGATGTTGTCAGGGGGGACATCCCTGAACAACACCTTCAATGAGTCAACAGTATACATGTAGTACTTTTCACGGATCTCGCAAACAAACAAAAACCAAACCAAAAAAAAAAAAGAAAAAAAAAGCAGCCATTGACAAGGGACGAAAAAACTGACGAGACGAACCTCACTCTCCCTGGGATCGACCATTCCGTCTTGGAGGAACTTGACCAGAACAAGATTCTTCAGCTTCAGCAGGTTCTCCTTGTAGGATGAGTTCACTTTCTGCAATCCGACAGGTGTCAAAAGTGCACATTACATATTACCGGTAAATAGAACTTTGTCTGTTTGATGTCAGCAGTACAAGAATTAATGCTTTGCAGCTATCTTATGGCATGTAAAATAATTTCTAAGAAACTTCTTGTGTGGGAAGTGTTGTCTTTGTTGGTCACACTTCCCAAGAAAAAAAAAAAGCAAGAAAATTCAGGTTTCCTGACAGAATAATACATTTTAGTTTGACTCTGAGACACTCAAGACATTTTTTTCACAAAAAAGTAAACCATGACCATTCAAAATTCCGAACAAGGTATGTGTATAAGTATATACAGAGTATAATGAACATTCTAATTTTGCACCAAAAACATCATCTCTGACTTCAAGCGCAAGCAGATGTGTATGCACACACACACACACACACACACACACACACACACACTCACACTCACACACACACACACACACACAGAGCTATAGTACAGCACATATATACAGGTACACTGTTATTCATCACAGCGAAAATTCGGGGCGAGTGGTGGTCTAATAGGTAGCACGTCGGATTTAGCCGCTGTGCTACTGCACGGCCCAGGTCGAGCTTGTGATATGTGATACCGGTTTTTCCTGGCTGCCGGGCTGCTCATCGGGGGTTTCTCTCCGGGTTATCCGGCTTTCCTCCCCAGCAAAATTGTAAAAAAAAAAAATATAGGATAGGTATTGGGTGGCGCTGCACCGTGGCGACGCGCTTCCCCCGGGGGAAGCAGCCCGAATTTCCCGAAAGGGATAATAAAGTAGTAGTAGTAGTAGAAAAGTGGCGTCATCCTTTTTCCTTTCTTACGTTTTCCTGGTTGATGTCTGCGAGGAAGACGCTCTTGCTTCTGTACTCGGCTTCATTCAGAGGATCCTGCCAGTACTCGGCCTGCACAAGACTGAAACAGTAGAACCCCTGTCAGATGCTGCATGCAGTTCAAAGCATTTTCTCCTACTCTCCAAGATATATGAAAGACCATTCATGCTGAGATCATTTCAGACTGACCTCTTTCACCACCACTTCCATAAAATTAAAAAGTTTATTAAATGTACTGAGATGTTTCTTTTTGACAGAAAAAAAAACAAAAACAAAAAACTGACTGCTCTCCCAGTCTCTCCCTTAGAGCCGCTGCTATACGTTGCCAGGATCGGCACTTGCAGGGCTGGAGACGCTGGAAACCCTAGCTAAATCACTGGCGGCCAGCTGGCAAATCCCCCTTGCCGGTGCCGGTGCGGCAATAGTAAGCCGTCCTATTTTTCCTGGCAGCTAGCTAGCCACAGGCAACCCTGTACAGCCAATTGACCAATCACTGCCCAAACCTTGCAACGCCACAGGCTGCATGTGCGGGAAAAACCGCTGCCCGCCAGCAACCAGCCTAGCAGAGTTCGGCAACATGCAGACTGGCAGTCGTGTAGCCATACGCTTTAGACCTGTACTGTTTTCAAGCCTGCTTCTCTCTCTCTCTCTCTCTCTCTCTCTCTCTCTCTCACACACACACACACACACACACACACACACACACACACACACACACACACACACACACACACACACATGCGTGCTCGCGCACACGCACACACACCCACACACAGCACACACACACACACACATGCACACATGCACGCACATGCACACACACACACACACACACAGAGTTGAAAGTTACTTACTGGTCCTGGACAAAACTGCAAAACACAAGACATGTTTGCATTACTCATCATGGCGGCTTAGTGAAGAAAATGATAAGGTGAAAGTATTGAGGTTTTTTGCCACTACATGTACCATCTTTATAACGTAAATTCTTTTATCATTATTATTATTTTTTTTTTTTTTTGCAGGTAATAATCCTCAAAAGTCTTGCAGACATTGGTCTCAACTACGTACATGTACATGTCAACATCATGCACAAATGTTTTAAAGTCATATGTGTGTCTTTCAATGTCTCACAATTAATTAATATTAATGAAAACGAAAGACAAATTGACTTACATGCGACACACTTTAGTAAAGAAGTTGTACCACAGAAAAGCCATGGCATAAACAAGATAAACATTCACTTCCCAATAAGAGACGTAGAGCAAAGAAAAGGGAAAAAAAAAAAAAACAACTTACTCAACATATGCTCCAACATTCAGCAGCTCTCGTACAATATTACACAAGGTTTCATTTTCTCCTGGGCACCTGGGGAATCCATACACACCTGCAATATATCAAACACAAATGTTTAATCAGTAACAGCAACATCAGAAACAACAAGAAGAAAAGAAACCTCTATTCTTTCCTGGGAGAAAAATGAAAGCAAAGAACGGCTCCACATAATAATAATTATAATAATGAGTATTGTATAGGCGCTTTACCAAATTTCATGAATCGGCTCAAAGTGCCGCGAACTGAGCCCAACACGCACGCTCATGTGAATCACACGCATTTTCTCACACACTGGACATAAACACATTACAATCACGTGGTGCGAAGGATCAGCTCAGCTACATGTATTTAAATTTCGGAATTTAGAACTGCATTTATTTTTCACATTTGGTGGGCTGAACATTTCCAAAGCAGAGGGGGAGGAAGCCGCAGTACCCGGACAGAACCCCAACGATCGGCCCGGATGAACGGTGCCACATTCGAGAAGAAAAATTCTTTGCCCCGAGTGGGACTCGAACCCCTGACCTCTCGCATTGGTGACAAGTCTCTTAGCCACTAGACCACCGACCCCCCCACATGATTAAGAAACAATCACACGGTGATATCAGTCGACACTCACCCTGGTGCTGACCTCCCACAGAGATCAGGTTCAGCATCGGAGGTGTGGGGCAACGCTGAGCCACTGCTCGCCTGCAGGAGATTAATAATCAATAAAGAAGAAATGATAAGGATATATTGAAATGGTCAACAAAACAACTAAAGTCCAAATCTGATGATCATGTACATCATGATGTTGGTGCAATAACAATGAAAAGGGAGAGGAGAGGCAGGTGTAAATGCAAAATTTAAGTCTTTTAAAACTAAACCAAATTTGCTTCTAACCAGCACATATGGGCTGGAAACTTCCAGAATTTTGGAGGTGCAGACAGATGCACTGTACTCACCCATCTTTGTGTGTGTGTTTGTGTGTGTGTGTGTGTGTGTGTGTGTGTGTGTGTGTGTGTGTGTGTGTGTGTGTGTGTGTGTGTGCACGCGCACGTGTGTGTTTATTTTACACTAAGTTCTCTTAATATTCACCAAGAGCATGCACTGCAGCCAGCAAAGCATGAACAAAAACACACACACTGGCATCCAAACTTACAGAAACTGTCCACCCTGTGAGAATCCGACAGAGTTATAGCCTGCGGCCAGTTTCTTATCACTCTGGAGTTTCTTGCACACCATGCTGACCTGATCGTTCACGTTCATCAGGAAACCATTCTCTGTGTCCTGCACAAAATCATAAGCAAAAAATAAGGTTAATAAAAATGTTATAAAAACAATTTAAGGTGAATTATAACCCTGAATATAAAAGTATCCTTTTGATGTAAAAATAGTATGGACTGAGTAATCTATATGATAGCCAATTAAGAATCTTGTAATTAACAGGTTAGGAGTTCATCCTTACCACTCATTTCATTATATATATATACTTTTCCCCTTCATTAAGAAATATCAAACTCCCAGTTAGCAATAAATTATAGCAAAGAATACAAGACAATGACGTACAGACTATTAAAAGTTTCCAATATTCTGCAACAGTTGAATCAATCTGCAGCCATAAGTGGCATGCAAGTTACCACAGTTCTAAAGTTTAACCTGCGGAATTCCCACATGCGTCCTTGAATAATTATGTAACTGTGGTTTTCCTTCCATGGAAACATAAGTGTACATGCTCGTAAATCACAAAAGCAGATCTTTTACCTCAACAATATTGCTTCCGATTTCCAGGGAGCGGACATAGACACCTTTAATCTCTCGCTCCAAAAGGCGAACGATGGAGCCCATAGACAGTGGGTTACAGCAACTGTCTCCTGCAAAATTCAACTCAGTACAATTACACGCTACCTGAGAAAAGGCAGGAAGGTGGGGTGGGGAAGGGAATGTGTAGAGGGTGGGGACAATTTTTAGATATGTGAACATTTTTTAGTATTTTTCTTCCATTGTGGTAATTTAGATTGATGCAGTCGGTGAAGTTAATGTGACTGTGTGTTTGCATGCACGTGTGTGTGTGTGTGTGTGTGTGTGTGTGTGTGTGTGTGTGTGTGTGTGTGTGTGCGTATGAACATACACTTAGTTTTCTGTACGTGTGTGCATGTAAACACAAACTTAGTTTTAATTTACACAAATTTGTGCTGTGGCTTATAGAAGATTACAGTGCACACTCTGGCCTACATCGACAGGTTATCACAGGCACCTTATGTCATATGTAGTCCATGGTCATTCATCCTTGTAACTATGCAATCAGTTAGTGTGGTAATAATCACATTGATATTGTGTATCAGTATCAGTTGGTAACTGATAGTTACAATCTGCAAAGTGGAACTTGGAACATGTACCGGTAGGAGTTTGCAACTTCTGGGACACGTCAACTACACCACTTCCATGTACATGTACAACACCCAAGCTGGTTACTTCAAACTAAATCAGAAATTACGGTTTCAAATTCGTAACATTCAAGTAAATCGGTGATGCCATCGCAGCGATATGCACAGCAACATTACTCTCGACATTTTCTTCCCAAAGGATTGTTCCTAGAAACCAAGATAAGGCTTAAAAGCTCTTTACGCATCCACTTACCCATGCCATGCCAGAGGACAACTGGCACGGGCTGAGAGGCAGCCAGCACGAAGAAACAAACTGAGAGAAAAGCTACCGTGGTTGCCTTTGCCGCCATGTTGTTTGTCATGTGATACGGATAGGGAGCAGTTATTACTATTGGAAGAATAACATGATTTTAAATGCTTCCGTTTATTTATTTCATGGTACAACGTCCACTAAGAGTTTAATCTGAGTAAGTTAATGGACTCAGTGATGGGCCATTATAAAATACAGGTACAACGGACGACCGCTTGCAAATGAATTTTTTTGTTATAAGGAATGACCCCTTTTGGATCCTCGATGACATACAGAGGATGGTTTCCGGTGGTTAACTCACACCAACACAACAAAACGTAACTTAACAAGATGCCCCATCCCCTCCCACTCTACACACACACACACACACACACATACATACATACACACTTATGAAAAACACAAAAGAGACACACAGGGATCATTTATTTTCAAATGCAAATTCACACACTTTCCTCACACATGCACCATCAAAGCCGTCACTGAATTTCCAAGTGCAACCGCCTCACACCATTTTGTGTGGTTCGGGTCAGATTAGAGACTAACAGGCCATGAGCACACAGATAAAATGGAAACTCATTGTGACAGCTCAAATAAACCACCGACACTCACATCCACACACGTACCATATGTTGCTCACCACATACGAAGCACCACTGAATATACCCTCATGTGGAAACTGCCCACATCTCCACACAGATTCACAAAGTTCAATCACTTGAATAAAACTACATGTACTGGCCACTGCTGTAAATGTGAAGACTGTTTGCACGCTTTGTAGCTTTCACTTTACACAGCCGGTGTTCATGTAGACTCAAGTCATCTTCACACAAGCGCCACTGCATGTACACCAATTGTAAGTGAATCTCCTTCCTAAATTGTCTTCATCACAAAAAGAAATAATTCAAAATCCTCAAATGAGACAATAAAGAGTGTCACTAAGACAACAGCATCCTACAAGTCTATAAATCTTTCTTTCTGACACTTCCGCCCTTTAACTATACTTTCCCTATTATATCACAGAATATTCTCCACTTCATGAAGGGAGTGACTTTTGGGCTCCTTCATTTGCGAGACGATCTGCTGCCTCGTTCCCTTCGATACCACAGTGACCTCGTACATGCACCTGCAACAAATGCATGATTCAAGTGTAAAGGACAGTACATGTACCAGCACACAATTCCAGCAGTGTACTGTAATACACACTAGAAGTCTCCTCTCACTGTGCAAAAAAATAGTCAAACACTAAAGGATGCTAAGTACATGGTCCATACAGGTTCACAGTCTCAAAAAATCATGACTTTTCCATGACTTTTCGTGGCCAACTCGCCTGTTTTCCATGACACCTTCCTCGCCCTCTTTCACACTGACACACGCAAGGGTAGAAATTAGAGCTTATCCAAGTTATCACAGTCAGCAAGACCAATGTTCAGAGTTAGTCATTAGCCTTATGGGAAGGCAGTTTGTTGGTATTTTTGGCAATCAGTCCAGTGAGTAATCACCAAGCTGACCGCTTCACTGTTGGGCTCAATATAGCTTCCATAAAATATTCTGAAATTCCATGACTTTTCATGACTCTTGAGAGAATTTCATGACTTTCCAGGCCTGGAAAAGCTATTTCCAAATTCCATGACTTTTCCAGGATTCCATGACCTGTATGGACCCTGTAAGTATGACAAGGACTGCAAGTGTGCTAGAAAAAGATCAGAATGCAAACAGTTATCAAACTGCAAAAAGACAGATGACAACAGACATGAAATTTACTGGCCTGCCCTGCCAAACAATGCTTTCAAGCATCAATAATACTAATATTTGCATCAATACAGGCGCGTTATCCAAAATACTTGGCTAAAAGCGCTGCGAGCTAAACCCAACACTCATGCTACGTGAATCACACAGATTCTCTCACACACTGGACATGCACACACAACAATCACATGCGGTGATGGGCCAGCTCAGCAATTTAAGTTTGTGAATTTCAGAATTGCATTTATTTTCAAATTTTGTGGACTGAACATTTCCAAGGCAGGGGGTTGGGGGTGGGGGGGGGGGCTGGAGTACCCAGAAAGACCCCATGACAGTCGGCCCAAATGAATGGTACACACAAGAGAAAAAAAATTCTTCGCCCTGAGTGGCACTCAAACCTGACCTCTAACAATCGCATTGTTGACAAAGTTTTCACCACTAGACCACTGACCGCCCCTCAAGCATTATCACAACAATTACTGTAATATTTGCAAAACATGTAATATCTAATTTGTTTCAAATGAGATGCAAGATCTAAGACTGGCTGAAAACACACACCCATTTCACATTCATGTCTTGCGAAGCTGCATCAAGCTCTTCGAAGTCCTCTCGGTTGACCACTGGACCTCCAGTAGAAAGTTTCCAACCATTCCTTTTCCAGTTCCGTATCCATTTAGTGATTCCTGAACACAAGTACCAATATGAATATTACAATTATATACATACACATATAGTGTATATGTACAAGCAACACACTGAAAATGTAAGAATAAAATAAAATGAAATATAAAGCACAAGAAATAAAAAGACGAAGAAGAAAATAAATAATACCCAATTAAACAAACACATTTCATATGCATAAAAACACCACTTATATTTTTTCAATTTACAGGGTTCGTACAGGATTTTGAGAACAAAATTCAAAGACTTTTTAAAGACTTTTCAAACACCAAAAATAAAAATTCAAAGACCCTGCTCTTGCAATCATGCGCTTTGTGACCAGCCAGAGTCGGCTCACGAGCGGAGTGAAAGGAAAGGCACAGTGACTCGGCCTAAGACGCGCAAACAGTGAGCTGGCCCCGAAAATACGGTCGTGGGGAAAAAAATGTCATTTCGCGATTTTTCAAACACTTTCAAAGACATTTTTTTCAAAACATCGAAATTTAAACTAAAGATTTTCAGAGACTTGAAAAAGGGTCTCCAAAATTCCAAGACTTTCAAAGACATTCAATGCCTGTACAAACCCTGACTTTAACAAGCGGGAGGGAGAGGGAGTGTACCAGAACCACAGTAAACTGAGCAATTCCACTTTCTCCTTTGCATGAGCCATATTGACAAAGAAAGAAAGATGGGAAGGCAACATCAAGAAATGGACTGGTCTTGCATTTGCAAAATCACGGGGACTACTGGAAGACAGAAAGAAGTGGAGGAGGATTGTTGTGAAGTCACCAGTGGTGCTCCAATGACCACAGAGGCTAAGGCAGGAAGGGATAGGACATGGAACATGGACGTAAGTCCGTGGTTTGTGTAAAAGATCATTGGTACTTGCAGTCTTACCATTTATGAGGAACTCGCTGTCAGTGTGGAGAACAAGGTTCTTGATTCCCTTTCTCTTAGCCTGCTGGATAGCAACTTTAGCTGCCTGCAGAAGACAGCTGCATGATCATCAACCAAAAATACAGGTCTGTCAATTTCAACTCCCCTGGATGAAGTTACAGATCCATATGGACACATAAAAACAGTTTACTATTTTGATCAAAAATACAAAATAATTATATAACCCATTAGAGAACATTTTTTTACCTTCAGGTTCTCTTTAGCTTTACATGACACTTTGACAACAGTGGTTTCTACTTTACGAGAAATAAAGAGAAAAAAACAAAACAAACCTAAAACAAATTAAAAAAAAAAAAAAAAATCTGACTAAAATTAGATTATGATTCCAATGATTCCAATTCTCTTTCCTTTACAAAAAAAAAAGAAAAAAAAAAGCACACCCACATTTACATTTTCTGAATGCAAAGAGAACAAGCACATTGCTGGAGGTCTACATGCTCAGGTCGTAAAAGTATAAGGTCAAGTCCAGGGTTCGCGCTAGGATTTTTCAAAACCAGTCCCCTCGCCTCCTACCCCGACCGTTTTTCAGCGACTCTGAGCAAAACCAGTCCCTGTGAAAAAATTCCGGTAGCACTGCAAATAATGATGTAAATTTTTGCAAGCACAATTCAGAGAGATAAGGCAAGTGCCGCTAGTCAAGCCTGGGCCACAAAATTTGTATGAACGATCAACATTTTTGTTTTCTTTTTATGATCAGTCTGTTAATTTTTTTTTTTCTCCCATAAATCTGTAACCAGTCCCAGCAAAATAAAACCAGTCCCCGGGACTGACAGCTAAAACATTTCCAGTATTTCCTCTTTATAACCAGCAATTTACTGGTAATTGCCAGTTAACGCGAACCCTGCAAGTCTGTAATATGCAAGAAGGGTCAACTGTACCTAATACACATGGAATGGATGGTTACCCTCCAGTCTCAAACAAAATTGCACTCACATGGATTTCTGCACGATTATTTGTCTGCTTGCCAGCAAGACGTTCTGCAACGTTGCTGAAAGAGAAAATAATCAAGTTGAATACACCTCAGTATCATACTTTGCAAAGAATACAACAAGTGTATCCAGACGCAACAAGAGATTTCCTCTCAGTAACATGCTTTAACAGCTATTATGTGCTCAACAGAGTCATAGGAAGTCTGTGACAAAATCTCTTTCAACAGAATATATTTCATTTCGTTATTTCATCTCCACACTGCTTAGCAATGTTGAATCTGGGTTGTAAAGCACACAATTCAAATTCAACTCCTTTACTGTGTGAATAAAACCAAAAGAACTTGTCTTTAGCTTGTGCTTAAACTGTCTTAAATGTATTCCATGGCAGTATCCCAAATGCTGGCAGTCCTCTGAAGATGGTGTGTGGCTACCCAGTAGCAGGGTACTTGAAATTTCTAACGGCTACAAACGCAGTCCTCTCATCCATGGGGATACTGTGAGTGCGTTCAACCCAGCACCACTACCAACCTAACTGTCCTCATTATTAAATGTCTATCAACCATCCAGGTCTCTTTGCTCTAGCTCCGAATGCCTTCTTGTCGTACCTAGGACCTACACTAAGTCCTTTGGACAAAGATCATTTCAGTACCAAGCCCCTGTAATTTGGAATTCTCTTCCCCAGTGCATTCGTAATGCATCTGATTTGCTTGATTTCAAAGCCAAACTGAAAATCTTTTTGTTTAGACTCTCTTTGTCTCCTACAACTAGATTTACCACAGATTTTGACCCTTTCGAAGCCCTGTAGCAGGGCAGCTAGGTGTAGGTGTGTGTGTGTGTGTGTGTGTGTGTGTGTGTGTGTGTGTGTGTGTGTGTGTGTGTGTGTGTGTGATGTCAGTATGTGTTGCAGACTCTTATTTGTTTAGACGATAATTGTGAAGTGCCTTGAGTTCACCTTGTGGGGATATATATATAAGAATGTTATATTATTATTATTAACTGCGGGCAGCAGAACGGTTCAAGTTGCTGCTTACTGTGGACTATTGTGACCCCAGAAGACCCCGATGCCTGCTCTTGCTGTAGCTCGGCCGTTGTCAATGGATGCCCCATCTGTGTACACTGGTGTTCCCTCATCATCAGGAAAAGGTGTGCCTGAAAGTACAATACCAAAGTTATAGGAATTTAATAAAACAGAAGAAGCCCTTTTAATATTTCTAAGTTCTTTGCAAGCTCATCACTCAAACATACTATGTGTACATCCCCAGGGCTGGATATCCCAGAATACACTGGTTGACCATAAATAATTAAATGTATAGACATTTGTCCTGAATACTGACCACTGTGTCAAAAAAATGATACTTTGATATGACACGTCTGCCAGGATAAGAAAGTGATTACACATTTTGAAAATGAATCAGTCTATGACCAATGTCAGGCGTGGATCTGCAGCCCTGCGTCTTTGAAATAAATGTCTCCGAAGGTTACCATCTTTGTAAAATAATGAGTTTTACCATTCACCTGTAAAACCACTGTCTGTGGTCCCCGAAGGATCTTTCTTCATGTATTTGGGTTTCTTCGGCTGAGCATCAGCACCACCGAGGGGAGTGAAGTCGCTGAACGATCTTTTCAAGTTGTCTCTCACACCCTCAGCCCTCCTAGACCCTGCGAAAGAGGCTGAACCATTTGCACTGGAGTGAAGTGCCGAAGCAACCTGCTCGATCTGGGAGCTGAGGCCATCGATGCTGGACAACAGCTGTTCTGCTGTAGAACGCAGGGCCCTTGCAGTGGCACGCAGCATTCCTATTGCTTCAAATGCTGCAGTAGGTGAAGTGGGAGTGTCAGCTGAATAGCTGGATGGTGATGTGGTGTTACTGTTGGTCCTGTTGCTGCTGAACTTTGATCTGTTTTGAGACGATTCAGGCTTTGATGGTGTGGAGCTGTAGGTGCTGTATGACGATCCCCTCTGACTGCTCTGTTCTGAGGCATCTAAAATTACAGATAATTTCAATATTGATTGAAGACACAACCCGCTACAGCAACAAGCCTGTAAATGTAAGGGTGCCTGCTATGATTCTCACGATCATAGACAGTCTGCAAAATGACCCCCATGTGCTAGCAGCAAGAACCTAACAGTAACACGTCTGCACACACACAAGATACAGATTCTTGACTGTAAAGTCAAAAGCATCCTGCAACGTCAAAAACCATATCATAGGTGCCCCAAGGCATTTCACTATAAAACTTAAGTATTTCATGCTCACACCATTATAATCACAAATAGAAATTTGGATCGTTGGATTTTTTTTTTTTTTTTCGGGGGGGGGGGGAGGGGGGGGAGGGGGGTAGGAGGGAGAGAATTTTGGCTTTATTGTACAGGAAAGTCTATTTCAGTTCCAGATTACATCTATGCACTTTAAAAAAAAAAAATTAAATTTAAACTGCTCTATCCCATCTATCAGTTAAATTTAACTTAAAAATCTCCCCAGTTAAAATCTACGCTTCACGCAAACAGGATCAGGAAAAGAGAAACAGATTACTGTTTCACATCTACGACTCTCACAAGAAATGGAAATGATCTCACCATCACAGCCACTCATGTTTTCAGTACCAACAAACGCCCATGCTTCTTCACTTGTTGGAAACTTTTTGAACACAGGCTTGCAAAATCCTTTAACCTGGGCTTGGCATTCTGGCCTGTAAGAACAAAAGAAAAAGACTGTTTGCAGCCAGAAAAAAAAAACAAAAAAAAACTGTGCAGCTTCGGGAAATGCGTAAATTTAATTAGTTTTTACATTCCTATCCATGGTTGTAATTTTATGGTTTCGGCAAGGCAGACTGCAAAAAGCGATGCCGTGGGGGCGGTCGGTGGTCTAGTGGTTAAGAGACTTGTCACCAATGCGAGAGGTCAGGGGTTCGAGTCCCACTCGGGGCAAAGAATTTTTCCTTCTCATATGTGGCACCGTTCATTCGGGCCGATCGTCGGGGGTTTTCTCCGGGTACTCCGGTTTCCTCCCCCTCTGCTTTGGAATTGTTCAGCCCACCAAATTTAAAAAATAAACGCAATTCTAAATTCCGAAATTTAAATAGCTGAGCTGACCCTTCGCACCACGTGATTGTAATGTGTTTACGTCCAGTGTGCGTGAGAGAATGCGTGTGATTCACGTGAGCGTGCGTGTTGGGTTCAGTTCGCGGCGCTTTGAGCCGATTCATGAAATTGGGTAAAGCGCCTATACAATATTCATTATTATTATTATTATTATTTCACTTATGTCTTAAGTTTTAGAAAAAGGTGTCCCACTCCTTCCACCAGTAACGCCATCACCGACCACAATTTCAACCCAATATTTGTTACTGTATTCAATATCTGGCGAGGTATATTATATATATATATAATTATGCAGGTAACTGCCAAATTCTTTTTAGATCAACTGCATGTTGATAAATGGGAGTGGGTAGGGCCTGGGGATGGAGTTTGCAATTATAACTATCTTTAACCACAAACCGACTGCTTTACTTTTTTTTTTCTCCTCTTTGCGTTGTGATAGGTCAGAAGAATTTTTCTGTGGCCATCCGCTTCAAACCTACTGATGAATGAAAAAGCCCTTCGCCGGCTGACCCTGACTAAAGCGTATTATGCAAAATTACCAGGTGTGGTACACGCCAGGATTTCGCCCTCTTTTAACAGCGTAGAAAGACATTTAAAGATTTTAAACAGTCACATAAGAAAGCAGAGCGCAGACCCGCTGCCAATACTGAACCGAAAACACGTGAAATGAAAAATTCGTGACCTTTCACAGTAGCTTCCCTTTGACAACAGGAAGTGGCCCACAGGAAGTGCAGACCCAGTTATCTTCCTTTCCGTCGCCGCCATTGCGAGAACGTACGGAAACTTTACATACTACCAACTTAAAATGTTCCTATACCTTTAATTTCGGAACTTTTTATACCGAAACGTACTCAGCAAAGCGTAATAATATTACTGTTTTGTTTTAAATACACTTTAAGGTCCGATGTTTAACGTTGCTCTTGATTCGGCGCGATTGTAAACAGGTAGTCGTGAGTTTCCACATGACTCCTGTCCGTGGAGTAGGTGATTGTGTGCTTGTACTATAACTTGAATATTACCGAATTTCTTTTTGCATGATTGTTTCAGATGTACTCGGCGAGCGCCAAAATAATCAAGCCTCAGGGCGAAAAGCCCGATGAGTTCGAATCTTCTATTTCTCAGGTAAGAATAGCATTTCTCGAAGGAGAAAATATGTACTGTGTCCACTGCGACATGTTCATGATCTTGGAAGTTAGTGTAGTCGTACGTTAGTGTAGTCGTACATCTTAAGTTTAAAACTTCGGTATCGCAATCACATGTTCATCGCAATGACATAAGCAGGTATGCTATGTAGACTAGATGGTAAACTGTAAAAGAGGATAGGAGTGTTTGTCAACACGTGACGGTGATAAATTGATCTGTGTTGATATTGATACTGGTGCTAAATTACATAAGTCGAGGAACAAATGGCCCCAGTGGCTCCGATCCAAATGTTTCCAACAGGTTTTGAAAGGAGAGGCTTTTTCTCTGACCGACCTTATCATGCAGTGAGGTGTACTGTTTATAAAATGGAAAGAAGAAAGATTTCAAGTATTGTTCATAATGTACTTTTACAATTTGTTCGGTTTTCTGCATTTGATCATTGATGTCTTTATTCATAGGCCCTTTTGGAGCTTGAAATGAACAGTGACCTGAAAGCATCTCTTCATGAACTGTACATCACTGGAGCCAAGGTTTGTGGGGGTTTTTTGTCCTATGAAGTTGTGTCTTATGAATCACTTTGACGCTGATTTGTGTATATAGGATGCACTGACTAAGCTGCAGATTTTCTCATTCCTTACCTATTGATCTAAATATTGTGTACCAGAGTGTGGAAAACTCACCGAGGGGGGGGGGGGGGGGGGGGGGCTGAAAAATGAAGACTTCTCAGAAGCAAGGTTTGGTTTTGCAATGCATTTGTGTTTTGGGGGTGGTAGGTTTGGGGTTTTTTGTTTGTTATTTGTCAATCCCCGGTATTCGCTTTAGTTCTGTGACCAGGACTGTTTCCCTTTAGTGAAAAGCCCCTGTTAGACTAATGTTGCAAGGTCTTTATTTGCAAATGGCATCAATGTCTCCTTATGGTGATCAAACTGCAGTACATCATGACTAAATCATATGCAAGTGACTGAAGACTAATTTGAAAGTCTGTTTCGTGCTTGTCGTCGTTCAGGAGATCGATGTCCAGGGCAAGAAGGCCATCATCATCTTCGTGCCAGTGCCCCAGCTGCGTCAGTACCAGAAGATCCAGACCCGCCTGGTGCGCGAGCTGGAGAAGAAGTTCTCTGGCAAGCATGTTGTCTTCATTGCCCAGGTACTTTCAAACTACTGTTTTGCTGAGTGCCATTGGAGTACATTGTGTCAGCAGAGCCGTATCAGAGACTTTTCCAGTGGCTTGACTTTCAGTTTTACTGGTCTGTGGGTATCGTGCTTGTTGCTGCTTGGGAGTGGTTCCCTAGCGAAGTGCGGAGAAGAAATATTCCTGTACAATTGTATCAAATTGCTTGGATGGGGGCCCGACAGACCCCTACTGTACTTACCGTCAAATGTTTGTCGTCATTTGTAATGCCCTGGTTCATTCAGGCTGACTGAGGAATATCTGTTCTGAGCATGTTTACCCAAGCCAAAGACAACTGGGTTGCACCATTTTCCTTCATTTTGTTTTTCGTACACTTTCACCATTGGACCCATATCTCGTAAGCAAAGTTGGTATTTTGTGCCTATAATTTTTCGGGAGGCTTTATTTTGCTTGTTTAGAAGCCTAGTCCTTCCCTAAGGTCACTGTCACGAGGTCATCCTAGATAGTGTGTCTCTTGATCTGTTTGAATACCTTGATGTGTTGAAGCTAAACACTTGCTCTTGCGTTTTCCAGCGGCGCATCCTCCCCAAGCCCACCAGAAAAAGCAGGAGGAAGAACAAGCAAAAGCGTCCACGCAGGTACTTTGTGTTTGGAATCTTATAACACTGAGTGTCAGCTTGTATACTGGCATTTCCCCATCTGCTCACAGTACCCATTTAAAATTACTGGTTTCTATTCTTCAAATTGCTGCTGCACTGTTAAAGGGATTGCAGACAGTGAGTCAGTGTATGGGGGGGGGGGGGGGGGGGTACTTCCAAAAATCGGCTACTACTGTCTTGTGTCAGAATTGATTTTTTTTGGTCGGTAAAAGGAATGCTGTGTTTAAGAGCGAAAGACTATGGTCCATTCGCTACTGATGAAACCTCCAAAACTTCTGAAAATGTGCACTTCTGATGGGCAGTCTACTGTGCTTTTTTAGAGCCAAGCAGGTCTGGCTCTGATCATAGCAATTGCAGATTAGTGCAGAGAATGACAAAGTCGAACTGCCTTAAAACAGCGCACTTCTTTACCTCTAGTTGGATGGTTTCTGTTGAATGACAGTAGTAATAATTATTCTTGCAATGCAAAACATGAGGAAATCACGCGAAATTTGAAAGTCATATGGCTGTGATTTTGAATTGCTGACCATTATTTTAACCTTGGAGTTGTTCTATTGTAATGCTTTATTCTTCCGTGTTTAGCCGCACCCTCACCATGGTGCACGACAACATTCTGGAAGACTTGTGCTTCCCAGCAGAACTGGTTGGCAAGCGTATCCGAGTGAAGCTGGACGGTTCTCGTCTCATCAAGGTTCACCTGGACAAGACACAGCAGACCACTGTAGAGCACAAGGTGAGCTGCTTTTATAAGTTCACGAGAAGACGGTATAGCCAAGCATGTGATTATGTATGGCGTTTGCATCTGCGAACCGCGCAATTGGCATCTGCAGTACTCTTTGGCCTGTTGTTGTTTTGTACTTCGCTGCATTTTATCTTTTTGGGTGTCATGGTTTCTAATCCATAAGTGAACATCAGCCTCTCGCGGAACGTACCTGCACTGCTTCTCCAAAGTGATATAAAGGATGTTTCCAAAAACAACCTTTTTAGGCTCCCCTAGTACTACACTTGTGCACCCGCATACATCAAGGCTTAAATTCTTCCACATTTTGGCGTATTTCCACCTTTGGCTAATAATTTTCCTACCCCGAAAAGTGTGTTCCCTCTGAAGCATTTGAACTCACGCAGAACATACCAAACTGCACCGATTTTTGTCTAATTCAGGCTGGGGAATTTTCAGTCATTTGGCAGTTCAGCCAAATTTTCTACCCTTTCAGCCAAAGAAACGGTAGGAGGAAAAAGGATGCGCACATTATCAAGACACCTGTAATGTCACACAGTCTAGCTTCATTTTTAAAGACTTAGGTGTCAGTATCAAGGCAGTATTTTATGTCTGGGTGCCAGGAGAGGCTACGAAATGCCTTTAGAAGTGCTAATATTAATTTTGATCTCTTAAAATGGGGCATTGCCCCTGTGTTCCCCCAGCCGGGCGCTGCCTCTGCACCCTGGCCTAGGTTTCAGTCATGTTTTCCCTCAGCAATTCCCCAGCCTGCTAATTCCAAAACTTGTTGAAAAGTGTTTCCTCTTCTGGAGTACTTAAAATCATGCCAAACACCCCTAAACATTTCGGGTCTCCTTTGCAGATACACACTTCCGGCTTTGTCATAAAATGCTATACACTTTTCCTTCTCTTGAATTATTTTTAGCCCTGATGCATACTTTTGTTGTAGACTGTCATTCCTTTTCTGGGTGCTTCTCCTGTGTTATCGCAAAAGTGACTGCTTTGTTTTTATGTCCAGCTGCGTTGCTTAAAACTTCAGATGAGTGCTTCTAGGTCATAAAACAATTTTACCTTGGGAGGTACCTGTTTTTGTGTTACCCCTTGACGTCCCTGTATTTCAACATTTTGTTTCTCCAAGCAACTTGTGTTTAATGATATTTTCTGTTTTGTTTTAGTACAGGTTTTAACAAAGAAATTCTTTCTCGTTTGTTTCAGCTTGAGACATTCTCAGCAGTTTACAAGAAACTGACAGGAAAAGATGTGACCTTCGAGTTCCCAGAATGGGTCCTGTAACTCTCGCAATGTTATAAAAAAAAATAAAAAAGTGAGCGTGGTAAAAATTCCTTGTGTTTATTTGTATGTATGGTTGTCAGTTACAGTATCTTTACTTTTCATATAACAGCACACTTCATTACACTCAAAGAGTGCAGTCACACTGAATACAAATGTAGTGAAAAGTAATGTTAAAGCTGTGACAGATTTGAACAGGTCTTAATTTGAAAGAACAGTTACTGTCCATTTGAAGAATGATGCTGAGGCTTACAATGCAAGTCACCTTGTGCTACTCTCAAAATGCAAACATTGCACCAAAAATTCCAAGATGACATCCAGAATATACACAGTGTTGTGAGGAACTAAATTAGAACTCTCATTGATGCAACGTTTAGGCACAAATGTGTACAATCTCAAATAAGTGTGACCAACATGGCTGACAATATCCATCGAAAGCAATTAACATCAAATCTCGCCCACAAACATTGTTCACAGGCGCGAGCAAGTATCACAGCCAGATCAGATTCAGATTTCAACATAGGTAAACATTCACTCCACTTTCATATTCAGTCTTCATACACACGAAGGTACTACACCTGCACCAAAATCATAATTATGCATTACTTGCCTGTACACTGAACAGAACATTTGTCAGCACACATGCGTGTACAAAATCATTAAATCAGTCCTGTGAAATCTGTGCTGTGCTTGGATTTGGCGCAGCAATAACAAAACAGAAAAGTAAAACTGAAAATCATGCAGCGATCCTGTTTGAAGAAAAAAACAACACTCCTCTCTCCGCATCCACCCTTAAAAAAAAAAATAAAATAAAAAAATCACACAAACCACAATCATCTTGAACTTCTATCATCACTCCCCAGATTCCTTTTCAAGAATGTCCGAGGCGTTCAGGTTTGCAGAGCTCTGATTTTCAACAGGCATGTTAGCCTCAGCTCCAAATGTCTGTGTTTGGGAAGATTGCAGTGAGCTGCTGAAAACTGAGTCCAAGTCAGCAACACTGGCTGAGGCCTGAGCAAAACTGGGTGCAAGTCTGTCAACCTGACTGCTGCTGGTACTCGGAGAAGCTCCGCTAGCGAGGGGCTGGGCTGGGGCTGACGGTATTGCTGACTGGTTCGCAAGGGTGTTGGATGCTGCAGCTGGCTGCCTACCTCGACGACGGCCGAGCACCTTGACGTAGTTGTGTGGCACCAGTCCCTTTTGTCCTCCAACGCTCCCACGAAGCCATCCTCGCACCTGAGGCTGCAGTTCTGGAAACGGATCACAGTTTACTTAGTCAATAGAAACAAGAAAAGGCGCTAAGCAGAAAAGACTGCACAAAACAGGCAAAAGTAAAACCTAATTTAACTTATCAATGTAACTTGTCAACAATACCACTATATGGGAAAGAAAGTGCCAAATTTCTTTACATCTTGCTTCAAGTAAGACGGGCCATTCTGTACATGTAGATAAAAACTACTGTTTCCACACTACAGCTTGCAAAGGTATAGATTTATCTGATGTTTTCTACATGTACATGTATGTATGTAAAAGTTTTAAAAACTCCAGCTATGACTATGACTATGAGCATTAAACCTTCATATTTAACTGAGTCGGTGTCGAGAGAACTTCAGTATATCGTAAGTTAAAAGCCAGCAAGACAGTGCATTACCTTTTGGGGCCAAAATGATCTGCTGTCCAGCAGAGAAAGACAACTCCTCCTCTCCCTGGCCTGTGAAACTGTACAAGGCTTGTCCCACATAATGGTCTGCCTCCCCTTTCGCCCAGCTCTCTTCAGCTGGGAAACCAGAAACACACACAATATCAACACGTACTGCAGTCCTATTCTATTCGACAGACATGGGACAATGTGTGTTAATTTATCTAAGTGCAGACCAAAACACAACAACAAATGGTTCCTATTCATTGTGTCTTAGTTCATGCATAAACATTGCTTTAAAAATTGAAATCTGCAGTTGTTACCAGCATAAGAATTGTCTCATAAACTTCTATGGGGGATATCAGTATTCTGCGGGGAAAAAACAGTTCAGTTTTATTCTCAACATGTTAACAAATGGCCTGGTACTGTGGTAGTCTCCAACAGCAGACAAATTTCCATCTCATTAGCTTCAGGTGTTCTACAGTGCTGCCTGTTTTAGGTGCGGCACCTGGACCACAGCCAGAGGGTTTTCCCTTACTGAGTGATACTGGTGCTTGTTCTATACTCCCTTAGCACAAACAAAGCTGTAGTATGGGCACTACTGTTGAAGGGCACTTACCTGATGAATTTGAGAAAGAGGAGATGAGTTTCCAGATGAGCCAGGGTCCACCAAGAATGATGCCGAAGAACATAAAGATTGGCCACGAGCTTTTCTTTGGCTCCCCATCGCCTCCTACTGGGATGGCCCCTGCTGCTTGCGCCACTGCCTCTCTCCACTCCCGCTCTGCCTCCCCAGATGGCCGCAAGCGGATCAGCTCCAAGAATCGCCTCACAATATATCGCAATGTGCGAATGAGGGCCAGGGCTGAGAACACCTGCACAAGCTGGCTGCGCAACCGTGAAAAATTGTCCGCTACGCCGATGACAGCTCTGAAGGAACTGTACACAGCCTGGAAAGATGAGTCTAACATCATTGAGACAGATGTCACTGCTTGCACGATGCTCTCAATTGACTGGAAAGCCGGCCGCGAGTTCTCTTCAGCGACGCGTGCAAAAGTGCTGCCCATTGGATCCCCCTGTGTGCCAAATCGGTTGTATCCGTATGATCCATATCCACCGTAGCCTCCATACGGGCTGTACATTCCACCATAGCCGAGTGGACTACCAAAGCTGGACATCCCTCCATATGTTCCATAGCTGCCATAACTGGGACGGTTGAATGTGCTGGTGGCAGAAGGTCGCGGAGGTGGTGGGGGTGGCGCTGATGATGTTGCTGGCAAGGGGGATGCGCCAAGACCAGCTGCTGCTGTAGGACCCACTTGTGGACCACTGTAATAAACAAAATGGAAAACTGCTTTTGTGTTTTGCGAAAAGTGCCCCCTTGACCCATTATAAACATCAGCTTACATGTCTATGGTTCTCAATCATTACCAATGTATGCACTGGTGTGTAAGTTACCTAAAGCACCTGCATACACGTCTGTGCATAGTCAGGTAGTTGCTAGTTTGTTCACTGAACACAGCAACTTGTGATAAATTTTGTGTCGTGACAAAGGAAAGTGAGCTCAGTCTCCTACAGTTTGTGTGGGAAATAGATCTAACAGTTTTTCAGGCATACACAAACAAAAGGCACTCTGAGACTGTCTTCCTTGAAGAATTGTAACAATAAAAACCTGAATACTCTGACCTTATAAATTATACAAACTTCACATACATAACGTATGGTGAGCACAGTTAACAAGACCGCAGTTAACACACTTTGCCTAAGCCAGGTATGTCACGAGAAACAGTAGGAAAAGAGAATTTGTGGAAGTGTGGAAACAGTACAGA
The DNA here is from genome assembly GCA_018292915.2 of Batillaria attramentaria. Classification (NCBI taxonomy): domain Eukaryota; kingdom Metazoa; phylum Mollusca; class Gastropoda; family Batillariidae; genus Batillaria; species Batillaria attramentaria. The sequence continues at coordinate 316,667 of JACVVK020000017.1, read as the reverse complement.
TTCTAAGGGAATGAACTGTGTACGGTGCGAAATATTCTATACCTGGATGTAGGACTAAACTCAAACACAACAAAATGCACTGCCTCGGCCTGATTCTGATGAAAGCAAAGGTCAGTGTGCTGTTATCTAGATCAGTAGATGGCAAGCGTTCCGTAACCTACTCATCACACATCGGCCCACATAAACTGTGATAAAAGATGACACCTAGAAAAACAGAGAACTTGCTAGATCGGACATAAAGCTAATCTATTAACTTCATTAACAGCCATTTGCTCAATACCTTGACATGGCGTTTTCGAAAACAGACGTAGAACTTTGCTGATTTACTCCAGCTCTCTCCCAAGGTTTCGGGGGAGCCGCCATCTTGACTCGAGTCAACTTTTTAATAGAGTTCTCTCCCTTACACCACAGTCCAAGTGTTGGATCCTCGATGGCGCATGCGACTGAATTTCGGATTGGACGGAGCACGTCGCTTAAAAATTTTGGTTTCAGTCCAGACGAAGTCACAAGTGTCTCGAAAATGGAAATGAAATCAGAGTAAACTCAACTAGAACTTAGACCTTGGTATTTCTTGAACTTTGTTTTGACATCCACCCCCGGCCCGTCCCCTCGCCTCGCCTCGCCTTTAGTAATGCTAGTCAGTAGGCCGGGGAGCCGGGATAGCCGAATGGTAGAGCCGGCGTCGGACTTTCAATGCTCGGGTCGTGAGTTCGACTCGAGTGGGGCCAAATATTTATGTTAGCCTTTTTCTCGTTGCCCCGTCTTTGACTATAAATCACCCATGCGTGGTGGAAATGGACGTTAAACTCCCATGCCTTGCGGCCTGAATTCTACTAGTAACTGAGTACGTCACCGGCAGTAAAAGGTCCCGGTGTACCGGGCCAGAATCTACCCCGTCCAGAATCTACCCCGCAGGAACTGGCCTAGGCCCAAATCTACCCGGGTAGAAACTGGACTAGGCCAGAAGCTACACCGGGTTTAAACTGGCCTGGGCCAGTTCCTACCCCCCCCCCCCCCGGCCCAGAATCTACCCCCTCCTGTTCTAGGCCAGTTTCTCAGTCTCCCCCTGGCCCCGAATGAAATAACATCAGATTGACTATGCGTTTCTTTTCTTTTTTTAACAGTATATATGTCTTTGATTACACTTTGAAATAATAGTATTGTCTCTAAAAATGGTTCATGTAAGTACAAGAGCATATAAATGAATATTTACTTTGTCAAAATTATGTTTTAATGTACGCGTACACACACACACAGATTGCAGTGATTCAGAATGACAAACTACTTGAAACCTCTCCCAATATATGCCCCAGGTTTTGTGCGTGCGCTCAGTACAACCAGTTCGACTCAGTAGTAGACTAGTAGTCACTGTAGCAACTGGTGTAGTGAAATTGTGAATTTAGCTCGGTACAACGAATTCGAATTTAGCTCAGTCAGACCAGGGGGGTAGATTCGGGGCCAGGGGAGGTAGAAACTGGCCTAGGTCTTTTAATTGCATAGTAGAGAATGTTTCTTTCCGCTTTTGTCTTTCCTTTTCAGTTTTTCAAGGGGTTTTTGTTGTTGTTTTGGGGTTTTTGTTTTTTTTCGTTTTGTTGTTGTTGTGGGTTGTTTGTTTGTTTGTTTGTTTGTTTGTTTGGGGGGGGGGTGTTGTTGGGTTTTTTTTGTGGTGGTTTTTGTATTTTTCGCTTTGCATTGGAAATATTTCTTTGATCACCATCGCCGACCAGGCGTGCCCGGCGGCTTTTAGATCAGTCATTATTCGAGTCACGTGCCACACGTCTCGGCACATTAGGCTTGTCCCCGCAGGCTTGTAGCCTTATAGGAACTCACTGATTCGAGACTGACGGATAGCACCCGCCCCGCGTCCATTACCGCAAGAGCCAAGGATTTCCATCGGCTTAGCGTAACTCGCTTGGTTGCCAGAACGGCCAGCAGACTACCAGGCCAGTACTGGGCGGCTTGTGTTGTGTTGTGTTGTGTTTGGTTCTGGTCACGGCTGACAGAACACTAAGCACAGAACTCTGAAGCTTAAGAAGCCGTCAGTGATCGCTCAGGTAGAATGGTAAATCACCGGTGTACGTTGCCACTCAGTTTGCCAGGGTGCCGGGGATGCAAGGTACTAGCACAGAAACCGGCCAATAAACACACACGCACTGACGCGCGCTCGCGTGTGCGGGATAGGGATTGAGAGGGGGGGGGGGGACTCACAGTGAGGAGATCCGTCAGTAAAGAACCGTCGTCAGTCCCCAGCCGTGACTGTTAAAGGCGCGTCTTAACTATGCCCGAAGAAGTCCGAACAACCACGAAGAGCCGGCGAAGGAAAAATGCTTCGACCGAATCATTTTGGGGCCTCGCGAAGAGATTTAATTTGGACAGTTCGGGCTTCGGTCGACATGCAATGCGAAGAACCCCGATCAACCGCGAATGATTTCGCCAGACGCTCTCTGATTGGCTGGTCCGGATTCGCCAGCTACATGTATCTGATTTCAAGATATCGGAGGGTCGCGCTCGTACATGGCCGGTGTCGGTTCAAAGTTACAAGCATTAATATTTCACCATGAAATTTCTTGGTGCTGCTGGAATACATTGATTAGTAGGCTGTATCTGAGGAAAGGTGTGGGGAAGCGACTGGACACTACAAAAAGAGAGACACATGTAGCCGTGATATAACTGAAACACGGAAAGAAAGCAGTAAGTCCACTGACGTCATTTGAGGGGAAAACTGGAAAGAAAACAACAACAACAACAAACCTTGAAATTGCGTCAATCTCTCAGTTCATCTCGAAGTCACCTTTTTTTTTTTCCATACCTCTTGACTGTCCACACACGAATCACATCCTGAATCAAAATCGTCACAACACAAGACAGCACTAGACAGCACTATTATGCAACCTCGAGGCCAGCAGTCCGCCCGAGAGACAGCGTAACGTGCCGTCATGTTGCATCACACTCCGGCGAGCGGTCAACGCTAGCCAAACAGCTCAGCTCATAATAATTATCAGCGATTTCGCGCCCTCTTGTGAACACCACGGTCACTCCTAGTTGGGGTATTGGCCACGTAAGAGCTAACGGCACACTCAGTCGGGCCCCCTTACAACTTGCCCCAAGCACTTCCCACTGGCGTGAGGGCGGTAGACAACAAGAGACAAGTCCCGTTACTGCGAGCATGAAACCACATGTGACGTACTCACAGCCGTATGAGCCATGCACAAGGCTGCCCTGAGCAGGCAAAGGGATTATGAGAGATTATGCTATCTACTGCGGGCTGTAGGTCATCGGGGGCAGGGAAACGGGCCTCCCTGAGTGTGCCCACGCCTTGCGTAATAGTGCTGTGGAGTGCTGTTTAGTGGTCCCGTGAGTTTTAGTAAGTCTTGTCATATAGTGTGGGCGGGGGCCGGGGGGTGGGGGTAGGGCTGTGGACAGTTAGGAGATGACGTGTAATGGTTCGGACATACTGTGTTTTGCCAATACACAACAGAGTAAAGGGGCGGGGCTTTGTCCTCGGGGCGGCTTGCCGTGTGGAGTCGTCTATTCAGTCTCCGACTGACATACTGCATACCGTGTTTACGAATCCCCTGTGACACACAGCCAAGGACTGACTGAAGGAGATGTAGGCCCTTCTGATTTTCAATAAGAGCTGTCGGCAAACTGACGCCGGGGGGGGGGGGGGGGGGGTGGCCTGGCGTGTGTGTGTGATAGAGGTAATTTAATGTGACTTTAATCTTACCTATATATGCATGCCTATAATATGTATAGCTTGTGATATATGTAATATGTGATATGTATGATAGTGATAAAAGATTTTATATGTCTTGTTTTTATGAGCTCTTTTATGTATTGTTGGTATGTTCCTGGCACACATGTAATTTCCCGGAAGGGATTGATTGATTGATTGATTGATTGATTGATTGATTGATTACAGACGACTAAATTAACAACTGGGTGGAGTTCAGTCAAAACACTGAACAACGGTCCTATGCCGGAAGGAACCGAACTCACATCTGAGGCAAAAGCAACCGGCGTACTACACAGTATGTAGCGCAGCTAGACTGTGTTTTACATTGTCACTGAACTCCCAAGGTGTGGAGTGGGTGTCTCGAAGTGGCCGAACTCAAGTACTGTCGCCGACGTTACGGTAGCGCGCTCCTTGTACTGTCACATTACTAGTCGGGGCCATTCACTACCGCGGGGGTTGTCCCTCAGATAACGGCATGAAGCCCATCTGCTGTGCGTAATGCGAAAATGCCACGAACACGTGAGGGTTAAACGGCTTACCAACCCTGGACACAAACGGCTTTTCTTAACGATCAGTTCAGCTCCAGATTTGAAGGCGTGCTTGGACCTTACCCAGGAAGATATCTTTTTCCAATGCAGTTTGAGGGGCGGATTGAGTGTTGTTCTAACAGGAGCATGTGTGCTGCAACCTGATAGAGCGACGGAAATTGAATGGGCGTTACAGGTGTTTCTGTCATACGAACAGGTAAGGCATAAACGGTAAAGGTGAAATGTTATCAGATGTTTAGCCTTGTTTTACCGATGGCTGCCGCGCTCGCAGGCACATGCCGGCCGATAAGGAACAAATGCAAAAAGCATGACTGTAAGCTTCGACGTAATCATTTTTCTTCATGTTTATAGGAGAAGGTTTGTTAAGCTTGTCGTCAGTCTACTACGAACTAAACGAAAGAGGGTGTCGTCAGTTTTGAATGCAGGGTACTGTAACCAAGGTGAGAAGGAAATCTTTTTGCCTGAACGTTCTTCTTTCTCTCAAGCCTTGTTTTTTGTGGGGGTTTTTTCTTTAGTTTTTCGTTGTTTTCTCAGTACTTCTTCTTCTTTTTTTTCACTTCTTTTTCTTCTCAGTTCTTTATCAGTTCTTCTTCTTCTTCTTCCTCTTTTTCTTTTCAGTTCTTCTTCTTTCCAGTTCTTCATCTTTTCAGTTCTTTTTCTTCTCAGTTCTTTTCAGTTCTTCCTTCTTCTTCTTCTTTTCAGTTCTCTTTCTTCTTCTTCTCAGTTTTAATTCTTCGTCACAGATCTTCTTTAACTTATTTTTCTTCCGCTTTTGCGAGGGCTCTCAGGAGAGCGTACTAAGTCTGCTATGTGACGCAAGACATTATATTAGGAAAGATTTGGAAGTTATATTCAATTACCTGTTCAGTCTACTGTTCAAGTACTCAGTGATACATTTCAAGAAAACTTACTGTAGAAAGCTCCTACACTGATAAGTAATTTTCGCTTTCACGTCGGTCTTGACTGAAAAGAAAACAAAATGTTTAAGTAGGTAGACCCTTTCCTACTCCCCCCCCCCCCTCTCGCTTTCTCTGTCTCTTGATCCTGTCACTTATCCCTCACACCCTGTAACAGTTGGTGTACCCAAAAATGTATGGTTTAAAACCCCATGCCATGAGCAGCGATTTTGCGTTTCTGTGTTTCATTGCTTGTACAAACTACGACACTATAGTGGTACGTAGGTGAGAAAGCCAGTGCGGTGTTAGCGAGACGTACGTGAAGTAAACCAAAGGCAGTTTCAAGTTTACGGGCGCAATTTATGGACGTTTAGTCAGTGGTCAATAACAGTTTCCTCCTCGACAGTTCCAAGTTTACGGTCGTGTCAGTCACTTAACCTTACGATTTATGGACCAGTGACAATACTAGAACACCTTTGCCGATGTGTCTGTCTGCGTCAGTGGAACATGTTCCCTACAGCCGTGCCGGGGTCCTCTACTTATGGACCAGTGACAATACTAAAACACCTTTGCCGATGTGTCTGCGTAAGTTTGAGTAGAGGACCCCGGCAGGGCTCGCGTCAGTCGTAGACACGGGGGTTAGGCAAAACGGCGGAGTGTTTCCGGTGCTACACGTACTACGATTTTAAACTTTGAAGTTTTGAAGACGATTGGTCTCAGCCGGTCACATGCTTGAAATATGAGCATTCGCACTGCATTCTCTTTTCTTTTTTCTGCTTTGTATCCTTTTTTTCAAACTGCATTCTTCACATTGCAGCAGAGTTTTACGTCGTTTTCTAATTGCAGATGTTTCTGAAAATGTCCGCAATCTTCATTAACCCCCGAAGTAGAGCACTCGTGGTCACGGTGTAACAAAAGCCTTTCAGACCACAGTGGTCTTGTGCCGATGTTTCCAGGCTGTTCAGTGGAGCATGTGATATTTTTCCTCGGTCCAGCTTTTTTTGTTCAGCAGATTACCGCCGGCGGGTGCCTAACGGTAATACGGTAGGCCGGAACACGTGCACGACTGTACGGAACATGTTCCACTGACCAGAGTGTCGTACATTCCTTTTGTTTGACACTCCTTATGTAAATATTCCACAACTTTCCACAGAACCGAGCAACAGGAACATTACTCATGCAAACAAGTAATAACTACACCAGATACATATTAATTTGTGTGTGGTTGAAAACATTTAGATCGGACATGCTGGAAAACGTACATATTGTTGAAGTCTGCAATGGTGGATGGAAGCAAGGCGTGTGTGTGTGTGTGTGTGTGTGTGTGTGTGTGTGTGTGTGTGTGTGTGTGGAGGGGGGTTAAAGGAGGGGGGGGGGGTGAAGTTGCTATTGTGAGAAATGTGATGACGCTGATTGCTAGAGATTTCTGGGAGATGTTTTCTCTGTGTGCGTGTGCGTGCGTGCGTGTGTGTGTGTGTGTACGTGCGCGCGCGCGAGTGCGTGCGTGCGTGCGTGGGCGCGTGGGTGTATTCAACTGCTCCACAAAGACATTCGATTCAACAAGAGCGATGAAAATATTTTCAAAGCAAAGCATAGGCACACTGATACTAGCAAACACGTCTGATTCAGACTCTATTTTCAGAACAGTCCCGAGTGTTTTCTGCTTTGAACTGCTATAAGGTTACCACTAAACTACCCACTGTCTTTTGCGCTACAAGAAGAAACACCGTTTGCGCCTGCTTAAAGGAATGCATTCCTCAGTTCGAAACCAAAGGACAGCATATATAATTAAGCCTATAGTGGTATATGTCGTTCACAGATATACCTAGCCATTGTAGTGTCGTTGTCTGTTATAAACACTTGTATCGGGAAATAAAGCGTTTGGTAATTGAAGGTTATTTGGTATCCACTTCTCTAGTGTTTGATTTTCGAAGTTTACACTGATCGTTGCGCTGGAGCCGAGCGTGTAAAAGTTGTGAGGGGAAGATGGGGCACGATGGACTTTTTGCGCCAAACAATAATACTTGCCCGTAAATTTTACGTGAATTTGCTGTGCTGTGCTTTGAATCAATTTTTGTTCATCTTCGGGGTATAGGGACTCCGTGTTTGATATCATTAGTCCGAACACTGAGACAGCGAACATGGTGTTTTCCGTGTGATATACGGTTACAACATGTCTTTGCCCTAATTTTTCCACGTGTGTTTTGAGCTGTTTTCCATGTTTGTTTGAACAAAAACATCTCCCTTGTGTCATGCCGTACATGGTGGAAAAGGACGTGAAACTCACAGACACTCACCCACTCACCCCCGTGTGTCATGATCCTAGCGTCCTTACGTTAAGCTTCCAAATCATCCAACTCACCCCGCCCTCCTCACGACCGGCACCCGTGTCAGTGGGGGTCTGACGGACTGTAGAGTTACCGTGACTAATGATGCGTACGTGTTGAGGGGGTGCGGACTGTTATGGCGTGTCAGCGTGTGTCTTGTGTGTCTAGGAACAAGGTGAGACTATTGGAAAGCTCCGTCGCGCTAACAGTTACGGTGAATACCGTGCATATAAATGTGTCAACGGTCGTAGAACTGAACCTTATACTCGCCTGCTTTACGTTTCGTTGGCTCTTCGTTTGATCCGATTTCAGTTCTGGTTGCGTAAGCGCGCAAAGAAGCAGTGACCGACGATACGCCCTGAACGGGCACGTATGAACCACGCCGGCAGTAGAACAGTTTGTAAGAGATTACTGAGAGATGGGGTGGAATGCGTATGGGCTTTCCGAGCGCAGAGAAATATCATCCTGAAGTGAGTTGTGGTTGAGTAGTGCTATCATGATTGCTGTGGTTGTATTTTGGGGCAAAGTACATTGTCTCCGACCACAATGACAATGTAACATGATTATACCTCAAGTACTAGTTCCTTGCCCAAGGGGGAGATGGTCAGATGGGATATCCCAATGGTGGAGCTTTTTGACTTTCAGTGCTCGGGTCGTGAATGGGCAACGCGAACATGAGTTACTTCCGTTTGCGGTCCGCCATCTTGCAGGAACACTCCGCGCACGAGACGAGCAGACGACGAGAGATCATCACTGACATCAGTCTCGTTCAGTACACGCCATCGTTCAGACCCACGCGCATAACATGGGTCCAAGGCGAAGAAGAAAGTAAAGTACGTTTATAAACTAGATAAAGAACCCAGAGATAGGTGCCTTGACAAAATTCGACATTTGAAGGGAACAGACCCATACGAAGTGCGATCGTGGAGCACGGACCCGGAGAAACTACCACCGCTGTCATTACCCGCACATTGTCACCTATCTGGCGCTAGACCAAAGTGCCTACACAATGCAGGAATTTAAGTGTTTCAAGACTAGAAGCACACATGAAATTCACGAATGGATGGCCGGGTCCAGAATATTAAAGCTACACGCCCGACGATTGTGACAACACCGTCATCCATGCTAAAGTAAGTGACCCTTTCCTTTGTCCTACGATTTTACATCACACATGGGCATAAACTGTGAGTGTGACAGGTCTAGAAAACTGTTTTGTCAGAACATAAAGGAATTACCCTTGTTAACTTGGTGTAGATTTCTGTTGTTGAGAGTGAAATTTAATTTGTAAGTATAGTACAGGCACCTGCTATGGTGCTTCATTTTATCCTTGAAAGTGAAAGGTGTGTACATCATCATGAACCATACCTATGTACATGCTGAATGTAACTAACATTTGACAATGTTCTACAGGTGCTGCACTCCCTGCGTCCCTGGGTAATATACTAATAACCCACAAGGATGGGACAGTGGTCACAGTGCAACTGCATGGCAGGGCTTGCAGAAACCAGCTCTCACCTGGGCACTCATTTTTTCTAGTTGGAGGCTGTTGTTCGCGCCAGGAAAACGATCACAGTGACAGCTCACTCAGTAAATTATGCATGTAGATATATATATATGGATTTGATCGTATCAATGGGAAATTGTCAGTTTATTTCTATTGCAAAAAAGTTAAAACTCTTGTGTGTGTGTGTGTGTGTGCGTGTGTGTGTGTTGTTGTTGTTGTTTCAGTTCTCTTATTCGTTCGTTGGTTTTTTTTGTTTGTTATGTTATTTTTTTCTAGTGAAGTTTTGGGAGGTACACAACTTGATGTAATAAGCAGATTGCATGTCTGATCTTTTCACGATGTGTGTTTGCTACTGTCATAGGTAAAATTATTATTAGTACTTCAAATGTTACATTGATATCATTATCAGTATTTTGTATTACATGTAGTTTTTATTTTATGCATACTGTGAGTTTGACTTTACAGGTGTTTGTCTAATGCTGGTGCTGTTTGTATAGTGTGTGACTTTCAGCCAAGCCTACATGTAATGAGTGCAGTATGGTGTGTGTTCAATTTGTAAATTAAAATTGCAATGTGTGTATGTGTTGTTTTAGTGTGTTTGTTCTTGGAAAATGATTTGCTGTGTTAATGCCATCCTGATGTAATGAAATTAGTGTCACCATGTTTTAACCACACCTTAGTCATCCCTACCTATTCATTTTTTTCAGTTTTCATTGGTAATGATAATGAAGTGTGACCAAAATTTAACAGATATTACAATCACAGTATTCATCCCACAGACACATATATGCTCAATCATTATTGTTGACATATCACTGGTCCTTGTGAAACTGGAAGATACAAGTTTATTTCAACATTTCAGACATGGTTGTTATTCACACTGACAGTGACACACTCTTAATCAATGAGAATGGTCAGGTATTGTGTGGTCGGCTTCAAAACTTGGGCTCAGCGGGTGGAACAAATTTAATGTAATTTCAGTTTATTCCAAGACAGATGAGTATGTCCTCCACTTATGCATTTGATTTACACAACACCTGGGCACATGCTGGTCAATGCACAACAAAATCGAACAATTTTTGTCCAGGTTGGTTACCTACTGCCCATCACATGGTAGAACAAAATTAATAGGTAGTATGACAAAATTCTCTATTTGCCCTGGATATTTTCTATCACTGTCTCCACATGAATTCTCAAGTGTGCTATCTGTCTTGTATCTTCAACATCTTTTGCATGCGCCTGGGCTTTACCCTTAGTGAATCAGAATGCAGGTATTTTGACCTCCGCACACAATGTCCACTTGTCAGAGAAGGCGGGGGGGGGGGGGTGTTATTGGGTGCTACACCGGCTTCAAATGACTAAATTAATCCACAATGACTACCACTTACCACTATGAAAGTGTAGAGAACACACTACTTTCCATCCTGGATTATTATCAAATGTGATTTCTGGTCTCCTCACGGCAGAAACCCACGCCCTCCGTCTGCGTTTTGTCACTTCTTTGACGTGTGGACTTTCGCGCGTCTTCATCGTTGGGAAAGCCAAAAAAATCTAGGCCCTGGTTCTTTTATTGCCCTGCCGATCGTGTGAGGCACTTTTGCAGCGAACCACAACAATATCTGACCATTCTGATGATGCAGGATCGACCGATACGCACGATTCCGAACGTGTTACTCAGTCACCGACGCGTCCCGTAGCGACTACCGCTTGTACCTCTAAGATGGCGGCGCGTTCCCAGCATGCACCGCGCATGACGTCACGTTCGAGTCCGGCTCTAACGAGCTATTTTGTGCTGGCTTTTTCCTTGTTGTCCCGTCTTTGATATCACCCTTGGAAAAAGACGTTAAACTCCCAAACCCCCACACCACCCATCCACCTTGCAAAAGCTCACTATATATGTACACCGACGCTGTGGTCGATCTGGTATCCTGACCCTAAACGTCAGCCCTTTACCTCACTCAGCCTGAGTAATCATGTCCTGCAACCAGTTGGACAGAAATCACGGCGACTCGCTCTTTCAGGTTCGCTTACCCGCCCCACAATCACCCACTTTGTCAGTAAGTTCTGTGATCAGTTCATGGCTAGGTCGCTCAATAGATACGTGAATCTACGGAAAAAACAGTGGGAAGCTAGTTTAACCTTTCAGTCGTAAATCAGGCAGCGAAGGAGTCAATTACATCGTCGACCTACGTGAAATCCAAGTAATAATGTTTCTTTGTTGTATTTGTTGCTGTTAGTGTTGCTGTTGTCGGTGTTTCTGGAGCGATTACAATGTTGTTATTGTTGTTTTCTTCTTCCTGATCTTGTTGCTGTTTTAAAAGATATATTAAGTTTCGTCTTCATTCTATTAATCAGCAAAATTCGATCGCCCCAGTAAATACACTGCGTAGTGGCATCAAACGGGTCGGACTTTCGCCAGAACAATGACAAAAAAATAATTTAACTTACGCAGAAACTGTGGTTAATGCTTTGTGAGCACACTCACTACTTACTGTTAAAGATCTAAACTCCCAACAAAACGCTGTCCGAAGTGTGAAAATTTTGTACAGAGTCGACCACGCAAGTACAGTCAACTCTGTCACAGTTGCAGAGTTTTCAGCGTCCCCGATACCCCAATAAAAGCCAAGGGCAGCCTGATTTCACAGCTCAGTTTTCGTGTTGACACTGAGCGAGAGAGGTCGTGTAGCACCCAACATCCGCTAGACACTGTAGCGATGTGTCTCGCTCACTGACCAAAAGCCAAATAATGTCACGGCAAACTCGTGCTTTGGTTTTATAACGGTCCCCGAAGCGCTGAAAACTCTGCAACTGTGACAGAGTTGCCTGGATTATGCACAGTCGAAGGAGTCGCAGTTTTAAAACAACGCAATGTTTGCGGCTTTTTTTGCTGAGATTGCAGACCTTATTGGGCAGATAATAATCATGGGCAGTTGGTTGAGCCGAAATGGTTCACGTTCTTTCGTAGAAGTTGAAAGTGTTCCGCCCTGCACTGTTTCTGCTCGGTGGAGTTCATTAACGTGGGCTACAGTTGGGCAGTCGATCAAGCTGCGATTCTTATTATGTCATAATCAGTCTCTTTGTTGATCACTGGCCAGATCTTTAGTATATAGCAGAAAATTAAAGCGCAACCCAGTACAACCTACACTTACACGTCGTACCTTACGGGACATAGAATGGGCATATTGCATGTAAGCTGACAACTTACAAATTTTTTTTTTAAATGCCAGTGCTAAAATCTGACCTTTGCATTGAGGCGACGGTACAAGTGGTGGGAGCAGCTGTTCTCCGGGACACAGAAGCAGTACGTGTTGGTTTAAACTGATTTATTTTTGTTGCACTGATGAAATTACAGAAACACAGTTTGAGCATAACACAAGACATGCTTATGACATGCTCAATAAAAATTCAATTTAAGCAACATATGCAATGGCGGTATACGAATTGTGTGTGTGTGAGAGAGAGAGAGAGAGAGGTCTCAGTTTGTCAATGAGCATTTTCCTATCAACGGCGGTCAGCTGCTACAGTCGATGATAGTACGTACTAGTATATTTATTTATAGGGCTAAGAAAAACGTGCCGAAAGTGTGATAAACTCTAGAACTGTGTGAAAAATACTTACGTTAACTGACAATGGAAAGTCTGTGCTGCCGTGGAGAAGTAGATCTATATGTTTATACTGACAGGCAAGGTTGTCGATTGTTGCGTTTCGAGCATCTGTATACATGGGACATTCTAAGAGGAAGTGTTCAGCGGACTCGATCGTGGCTCCACAGTACGTGTTGTCTCCTGTTTTCGTGTGAGTTCGAATCTCGGCTGGGGCCAAATATTTGTGCTGGCCTTTTTCTCGTTACCTCGTCTTTGACAGCAACCTTACGTGATGGAAAAGGACGTTAAACTCCCAAAACACCCACCCACCCCTGTTTTCGTCTGTCTTTGGAGAAAAACCACTAGATATTCTACGCGGAACACCGGCTCTCTCGTTTGTCTGCGTTGTTGCAGGTTATCGACTTTCATTTGTTGCTTTCTTCACATTCACCAGTTATTGTAAGTGTTGTCTCGGAACCTAAGGTAGCTGTGACGACAGTGAGGGAATATTCTGCGCGGTACAGTCAAAAGTATTACCGGGTTTTAATGTTAGACGATGTGGGCCCGTATGTAAAAGTCGAGGTTAGGGGCCTAACCCAGACTAGGACAAAAGAAACCCAAAAGCAAAATTAAATTTAAAAAGGAAGCGAAGAAAAGAAGAAAACATCCTTCTACAACAGCTTAGGCACCTTGCTGGAATGGGCCCGCTTCTTGATTTAAAAAAACAAACAAACAACAACAACAGAAAATTTAACCGTACAGCTAGTTTAGTTCGAGGTTAGACTCTAACCCAGGGCTAAAAGCCCTAACCTCGACTATTACATACTGGCCCAGATCCTTAATATTAATTTTGTGAGCTTTATGTTGTCACCAGATACTGTTTTCTCTGTAACCATGCTGGCAAATTTCAGACAAACAAATTGTATGTTGCATCACAATTATTTCATAACACTTTGCACGTCTCGCTCGTATCCCGGCTGGGGCCAAATATTTGTTCTGGCTTTCTCATCGTTGCCCCGTCTTTGATATCACCCGTATGTGGTGGAAAAGGACGTTAAACCCCCAAAACACCCACCCACCCACCCACCCGCATGTTTCGCTGCATACCTGTCTCCTAAAATGATAACAGTGGAAGGACAACACCCTGTCACCAGTGTTAGTCTTGCAACACGCAGATCATAAAAATAGAGTCTACGCTAGTTCAATGCAAAAATACAGATCATAAACCAGAGTTCAGTACCGTCCATTGTCTACATTTTTGTCTGACAGCTCTTTTAGTTCCCAGTAATCCCCAGCCTGGTGTGACTCGGTTCCGTTGGTAAAGGTTATACCGACATAACAAGACCCCCCCCTCCTCCCCCCCCATAAAAAAAGCCATTCATAAAACCCCGAGAGCGCCTCATGCCGCTGAAGGATTAGCCAAGGATTCAAAGCATTATTATACACGTTCCCGGCTTTGATTGTGATTTTATGAACCGCACGGCCCCGGGCCTAGATCGAGTGTAATGCACGTCTTTATGTCGATGTATTTTTTGTGGCTTTTTATCAGGCGGGCCTCGCGTTAACCTATTG